>MEHQ01002926.1:33010-44282 GCA_008828725.1 Saccharina japonica | reverse complement strand
GGGAGGGAGGCAGGGGGGGGGGGGCTGTTGTCGGAGAGCTCGTGGTAGCAGGCGATGTTGACGGCCGATTTCTTGCCGAGAGAGAGGCAAAGACGCTAAATATGGAAAAGTCGGGTCCTAGACAAAGGGGAGTCAACGATGGCAAGGAGCGCACGTACAGTAAAACTCGGGTTGAAATTGTGTGTCGCCACCACAAGGGTCCCTTCCGCAGCGGTGGTGGCGGCAGTGGTGTAACGTTTCTGGCAGACGGCGCTTGCCTGCGCCCATGAGACAGAACGCCAAAGGATACCCCAGACGCCTCCTCATCGCATGCCAGCAGAGGCGCCCGATATATATACCCGCGGTGAAGCCGTAGGTAAACTAACCCCATATCCCGTTGTACACCCGTGCGCACTTGCGCGTGTAAAATTATGCCCCCCACCGTTGTCGCACCGCGTCGCATCGCGTCGCCTGGAGTCACTTGCAAGTTTTTCATCGGCCCAATTCCGACCTGTCTCTTATACACATCTCTGTCTACACCGGCAACTCTGAGAGTTAAGCTCGTATTGCCGCCACCCCAATCGATGACTGCAACACCGGCGACGGCCAACCCAGGCCCGCCCGTGATAGCGTTGCAGCCGCTCTTGTCGTCGTTGGGCCGGCGTACAGCGCTTTAGGGCACAAAACACGTTTTTTCCGGGTAGCACTCGGTGGGAGTGGAAGCGACGGAGACGTGGTCAGAGTGGTTTCTCTGTCACTGGTCTAAAAGCGGACAGGAAAACAATATTTTGCGATTGCTGATGGCGCGCCCCAACACATGCTAGCGAGGGGGGCTGTAGTTTTTGCTATTGTGGGAAGCTGAGCCTGGCGTGGGGACGCGGGTCAGATTCAGGAAAGTAAGCCCATGCTGTGAAAGAACTTCGTCATTATATTTCACCACCCCCCGCGTCTACCTACCTGCGACTATGCAAGTCTGTGTGCCCGCTGGCGTCTTTACACTTGCTTACTTTCTTGTGCGCCCTTCACCCTCTCCCCCCTTCCTCCTTTTTTTTCCTCTCGGGTGCTACTATATATCCAGCTCGGCGGGCAAAACTGCTACTTCGAGGAGAAGGGCGCTTACACCGGAGCTGTGTCGACGGCCATGCTCGAGAGCATGGGGTGCGAGTACGTCCTCTGCGGGCACTCCGAGCGCCGCACGTGAGTGATTACCATGTATGGTACCTTGCGATAGCCCTTGCGACAGCGCCTGCGATAGTATTCGCAATAGCTCTCCTGTGACGCTCGCAATATAGCACTTGCGACAGCGCCCGCGATGCAGTATGCGACACCACTCAATACCGACTTATCTGGGACCAGGCTCATGTTCTTGATGGGTGAGGCAGGAAGTGTTCTGCATTATTAATGATTGTAGTACGCGTACGAGTATGTATCATTTGGTAATTATGTTTCGTATATACGTACAGCATGGTTTAATTTGTTTCGTGCTAAAAGTCGAGCGAAAACTTTTTTAATTCCCGATTTTCTTAGTTCTGTCGAGTGCTCTGCTGTGACGCCCTTGATAGCGAGCGCCTGCTGTGCCCGCCATCTTGGCTAGAAAGAGCTACATGTTTGGGCTGCAGTTACAGGCTGACAGCATCGGACAGATGAGACACCTATGACGGGGGGGGAGAATATTAATCAGAACACACCATGGACCTTTTTTTTTTCTCTTCTTTTTTCCATCCCATTTATTTTCTCCGCCCTTGTTTCCTCGCTCCCTCGTTAGTCGTAGCTCAGACCCGGGGTCACTAAGTAGCCTCTTCTCCTCCCCCCCCCGCTATGTAAAACAGCTGCAAACGGTACAGATGACAGCAGCTAAAAAAGTACTAGGATGCTCAAGTACGACGAGTAATACTGTATTGAGAGCAGAACTAGGAATGTACCCACTTAAGACAAATAGAGACGTGCGTAAGTTGAAATGGCAATATAAAAGTAAAAAACATGCCCAATAAGAGGTTGTCAGCCATAGCTGATAAAGCTGTATGGGAGAAAGTAACCAAAGGGCGAGCTGGAATATGGTGGGATATCGTAGTCGAGAAAGTATTAGAAGGGTATAGGAAACCAAAAAGAGATGCTGGCCATAGAGAAATTTAGCGGATACAAGACAGAAGTAAAATAAAGGATATACAGAAGGGAAAGGCTAGCGCTAAGAAAGAAGGTGGAAGGGGAAGAACACTTAGAGATATACGGGGGGTTGGGAGAAGGAATAGGAATGAAAAGGTATCTGCACGGCCCAATGGATTTCGCGAAAAAGCTGAAACTGCGATTTCGTGTAGGGGACCTGGACCTGCCAGAAAGAAGGAGGCATACCAGTAGCCGGGAGGAGGAGGAAGTAGATGCACAGATGCGCCCATGTGGCAAAGCCATAGAGAGTAGAATTCACATAGTGGGAGAATGTGAAAGGTACAAGGAGGAAAGGGATGTGCTAGAGAAGGAGATGAGGAAAATAGACGAGTGTGACATGGAGCAGTTTGGTACACTAAATAGCAGCGAGAAAACGATCGCTATCTTAGGAGATAGATGGTGGCCACAGGCGGCGAAACAGGAAGGGGATAAGATTAGCAAAACGTTTCTTTGTAATATATGGAAACAACGTAATGAGCGCCCAAGTGCTGGAGGTGTCTCTATTAGGAGTAGGAACGGTGCTCCGTCTCGAAAGGGATGCGTGGTCAATGGTCAAATGTCTAAGGCAAGCAACAAATGAGTACTCCCCCCCCCGCGCTACGGTACGTGCCTTGCTTTTTTATCGCGAGACAAGGTTTTAGCACTTTCTTCCCGCGTCGACTCTCGTCGAATTGTGCTTACCCACGCTATAATATAGATAGAGAGGCGCTCTCGACAGAGTTGGTGTCATTTGAGAATAAACCCTAACAACATATTATCCCCCTATATTTATACACTACATCTGGTTATGATTGCTACGCTCTCCCGTAATAGTTAATATCTCGATATCTCGGGGCAGATAAACCCCTGATTTTTATGATCTGAACGATCTGATAGTAGATCGTGTTTGGCTCGGTGGGATCTGTTTGACACCGCTCTTGCGCACATGTTTGTGCCGGATGGGATCTGTATGGTACGGCTCTTGCACGACATCCTCATAACAGCAAATACATCATCTAGATTATCTACACATATAAGATCTAGATGATGTAGATTGTGATGTCAGATGTTGTGCAATGTTGCCCAACAGGCATTAGCTTCTAGCGAACTCCTGGGGTAGATGCCTCGGAATATTCAGAAGCAGGCGCCTGTATGCCTTCCCGCGAGGGGACGGGAGGGTGGCGCCGTTTTGTTAGAGAGCCAGGCGCTCGTGGTCGAGCCTGTCTACTGCTGTTGGCGTACGATGACCACCGTCGTGTCTTGTCTACTGCTCTTATTGTACAGCACTAGCTGTCGTGGGTGTCTACTGCTGTTGTACAGCGGTAGTGCCTACTGCTGTGTCTACTGCTGTCCTGCAGCAGCAGTTGTATACAACTTTAGGGCATGGGAGAGAAAGAGAGAGATCATTGCATAGGAATGCCCTCACCACCCCTCCCACCCCCCTGTCCCCTCGCTTCCTCCTCAACAGTGTGTTCTTGAACGATGACACGGGGGTCAACCGCAAACTTAGGGCCGTCCTTCTGCACAACATGAAGCCGATCCTTTGCATCGGGGAGAGCAAGTCGGAGTACGACGCCGGGCTCGTCAAGTCGGTAAGAGACAATTCCGCGGGGGAAGTAGCTCCTTTTGGTGCCAATCTGGCGGGAGGGGTGGGAGGGAAGAGGTCGGGGTACGGGGGGGGGGGGGGGGAGAGGGGGTCGTTTTTTCATTGAAAAAACATCAAGATGATTGATGAAGAGCATCAAATTGCAGCAGCAGCAGCAGCAGCGGTGCTGCGTATTGTACATACATACGAGTACGAGGTGCGAGTAATGAAAAAAGTACCCGCCCCCATCAACCCAAACGTCAAATCATCGGAGCAGCTCGCCAACGGAACAACAGCGCAGTACTCGTAGTACGAAGTGTTTTGTAGGGCTCATGTATGGTATGTGTGGAAAATGCAAATCATATTTTATAGGAGATGATGCCACAACCAAGGACCCCATCCATCTTGTTTTTTCTTCTCGGTGTCTGGTCGCGCCGTCCTAAAAATTGTTCAGGTGCAACAAAACACACATACATTTATTTATCATCATCGTCGTCGTTGCCGTCGATGTATACTGAAAAACCTCGCTAGACAGCTATATATACTGCTCTGATTGGTTAGTAAGGACAGCAAGCAGCACACAACAAAGTACTGGACCAGCGGTATGTTTTTATTGACTCATCTACAGTATTTATGGACGACGGCACGCCCTTCGCACCCAGGCATTGTGCCCATTTTCTCGCTAAAGCAGGAGCGACACGCGGGGCCCACATATATTTCCTTGTCATAAAACATAGAAACAATGAATATCGTGCGTGAATAAAAGACAAGGGGATCAGAACCCCCCCACCCCCCCCCCCGACGGAAGCGGATAAGAGTACGAAAAGTTATTAAATATATGAAGACAAGCCCAACTGTTGGAGATGTCTCTATTATATGAGGGTATATCATAGGAACGGTACTACTCCGTCTCGAAAAGGATAGACGTGGTCAATGGTCAAATGACTAAGCCAAGCAAACAAATGAGAATCCCCCAATGGTCAAATGACTATTAATAAGAGGCAAGCAACAAATGAGTACCCTCCTCCCCCCCCCCACGGGCATGCATGATTATGAGTACCCCCCCGCGCCATCCAACCCCCCCCAACCAAACACGATGTACTGTGAGAATATGCCGGTACATTTTACCAGTCCCAGTCCTCGGGACCCACTTAATGGACTCTCGAGCTCCACAGTCAGTACGTACGAATAATGGAAGATCAAGCCAGTCGCCCCAAGGGTATGAGGAGCTGAAATGACCTGAGTCCTCATGAGTCCCAAGAGTACGATACGGTGAAATGCTTGGATCCTCGGGAGTCTCAAGGGTACGAGAAGCGGGAAGCGATAAAATGACTCGGGGGTCCTCGTGAGTCCCGAAGGCAGCAGGTAGGAGAAGCTATAGTGACTGTGGGTCTTTCCCTCGCTCGGGAACAAATGGATATCTTGGTTCGTAAAACGACCAACGCCATCATCATCATCGCAGTTTTTAGCGTTTTAGCACTACAGTTCGTTCCCCCGATAGATATTTCCATGGTCGGTGTCTCTCTTTCTCCTTGACCACGCCAATAAACCAACGGTGCGGGCGTTCTCTAAGGTCAGACAGGCGTTTTTTTCCGCGTTCATTCACGTTCGGGGACAAAAGACAGTACACTTGGAATTAGACTTGCATCATTGTTTTCACTGCATATTATCAGTAAAATGGTTTCACCCATGTAACCTTACAGCCCCCGCGGAAGGTTCCACGAGTAGGCTAAAGTAGGCCAGGTTGTAAAGAGAAGATAAAACGTGAAACATAAAAAAAAAACGCTTCCTTCTGCCCACCCGCTCTGCCACCGCTTTCGAGCGTTTCCGCCGAAAAATACATCGAAACGCTTGTATTGTTAATCAACGAAACGTTTCCATTCACCACGCTGGCACGCCCCCCCCCCCGCGCGCGCGCGCGGGGGGGTGGGGTTGACGGACGAAGCCTGCTTCCTGACCAATCGGGGCCCCTCCATCTGTCTCATCATACACACCCATACGCATCGAGATACTTTCTTGGTCCTTCCTCGATAGCTTTCTCTCGTTGTTGTTGTCGGTTTTGTTGTTGTCGGTTTTGTTGTTGTTGGCTTTGTTGGTGATGCTGGTTTCAGTTGCTGCTGCTGCTGCTGCTGCTGCTGCTGATGATAATGCTGCTCCTATGTCGCCATCCGTCCTACTGCTTGTAGTGGATGATGCGGTCAAACTTCTCCGCGTCCAGAGACGCGCCGCCCACGAGCGCTCCGTCGATGTCGGGCTGCGCCATGAGCTCGTCCACGGTTTCCGGGGTGACGCTGCCGCCGTACTGTTTTGCAGCAACCGCGGCGGTAGTTTATTTACCCGACGCGTTCATCGCAAATGAGGCGAGCGGAGGACGGGGAGAGGGGGGAAGGCAGGGGGGGGGGGGGCGTACTCATTTGTTGCTTGCCTTAGTCATTTGACCATTGACCACGCATCCCTTTCGAGACGGAGCAAGGGGGGGGGGGCATACGTTGTTACAATCTACCATATAACAGGTAACACCTGATTATGCCTAGGTGAACACGTTTTGGTATACAGCAGGTAACAGGTGGTGGTGCCGGGTAACACGTAGTAGTCCACACCAGGTACCAGATAATGGTACCGGATAACTCGGAGTGGTATATACCAGGTAACACGTACGTAGTGGACTAGGTGACACGCGGTACCGGGCTACACTTCATGGTACCAGGTACCACGTGATGGTACACATGCACACATACAGCGATCTCCTCAAGCTTCATTGAAAAGGAAAAGTCATAACCCTCTGCTACCGTCCTCGAAGCTCCCCCACCCAGCAAATTCCCCACACTCGCGTGATCACTGCGCATGGTCGAATTCCCTGCGTTCCCACAGATTCGGAAATCAAACATCAGAACAGTCGGAAAGAAAAAAACGAACCAAGCGGGGGGAGGCGACCCAACCAAGTTCCGCAGGAGCGAGAGCGCATGACCAAACTATACGAAGAGGGACAAATAACAAACTACCACCACCACCACCACCACCACCACCAACACCATCACCATCACCACCACTACTACCATCGTCGTCGAAGTCGCAGCCGCAGCCGCAACCGCAGCCGCAGCCGCAGCCGCCGGTATAACGGGTGTCACTCGCCTGTATGCGCACAGTGTCCGCGATCTCTTGGCCGTAAGCCTTGGCGACCCATGACCGGATGTACGCGTGCACGCTCTGCGCAATCTGTCGTGCGGAGGGTGACCGATTACGCAGTTCGTTTAGGGTGGGAGGGGGAGGGGGTCAAGGGTCAGGTCAAACGCTCGTAGGCATTTCGGTGGGCGGAGGGGGGGGGTAGGGGACCACGGCCGGCCAGCCCCGATGAACTCGATAGGCCAGCAAACGAAAACATACCCTGGAACATACCCTGATGTATGTTTGCCTCACAGATGCCTCGTGGGTTAGTACGATCGGTCGATTTGTAGGCGAGGGCAACCCTCGGCCGCGATTTAGTGTTATTTTTTTTTCGAAGTTGTCCGGGCGATATCGACTACCTCGCCACGAGGCTTCGTAGCTCCTTCGTCACACACACATGACGTGATGCGCAACGGAGCGCTCTCCTTGCCCCGAAAAAGCAGCAGCAGCAACAACAAGAGCAACAGCAACAACGACACTACTAAGACCACGATAACGACCATGATAATGATGCTGGAGGTCCAAGGCCGCTCTCTCTATGTGACACATACCTCAGGGGTGGCGCTAAGGCCAGTGCCGATGGCCCAGATAGGCTCGTAGGCGATGACAATGCTCTTCATCTCTTCCGCACTGACCCCCACGAGGTCCTTGGCCAGCTGGATCGCGCAGATCTATACACCAAAACAAACATGCCATGTCGAGAAATCGTGCAGGGCAACGGGGTCGGAATTGGGCCGATGAAAAACTTGCAAGTGACTCCAGGCGACGCGATGCGACAACGGTGGGGGGCATAATTTTACACGCGCAAGTGCGCACGGGTGTACAACGGGATATGGGGTTAGTTTACCTACGGCTTCACCGCGGGTATATATATCGGGCGCCTCTGCTGGCATGCGATGAGGAGGCGTCTGGGGTATCCTTTGGCGTTCTGTCTCATGGGCGCCAGGCTAAGCCGTCCGTCTGGTCCAGAAACGTTACACCCACTTTTCGCCTGCCACCACCGCTGGCGGGAAGCCGGACCCTGGTGGTGGCGAACACACAATCAACCCGAGTTATACTTGTACGTGCGGGCTCCTTGCCATCCGTCATGACTCCCCTTTAGATCTAGGAACCCGGCCACTTTTCCATATTTGCGTACTTTTCCGCCTCTCTCTCGGGAAGAAACTGCGGACCGTCAAATCACTCGCCTAGGCGGTTAGGCGCAAACGAGGTCTCCGACGACACAGCCCCCCCCCGCATCCATGCTCTCTTCCCTTCCCCTCCCCTCCCCCTCTCCCCCACCCTCCCCCAGTACCCTCTCCGACAGCTCTTCCCTCCACCCCGCACCTCCCGCCACATTTGAGTGAGCACCCAAAAGGAGGAGCTACTTCCCCCGCGGAATTGTCTCTTACCGACTTGACGAGCCCGGCGTCGTACTCCGACTTGCTCTCCCCGATGCAAAGGATCGGCTTCATGTTGTGCAGAAGGACGGCCCTAAGCTTGCGGTTGACCCCCGTGTCATCGTTCAAGAACACACTGTTGAGGAGGAAGCGAGGGGACAGGGGGGTGGGAGGGGTGGTGAGGGCATTCCTATGCAATGATCTCTCTCTTTCTCTCCCATGCCCTAAAGTTGTATACAACTGCTGCTGCAGGACAGCAGTAGACACAGCAGTAGGCACTACCGCTGTACAACAGCAGTAGACACCCACGACAGCTAGTGCTGTACAATAAGAGCAGTAGACAAGACACGACGGTGGTCATCGTACGCCAACAGCAGTAGACAGGCTCGACCACGAGCGCCTGGCTCTCTAACAAAACGGCGCCACCCTCCCGTCCCCTCGCGGGAAGGCATACAGGCGCCTGCTTCTGAATATTCCGAGGCATCTACCCCAGGAGTTCGCTAGAAGCTAATGCCTGTTGGGCAACATTGCACAACATCTGACATCACAATCTACATCATCTAGATCTTATATGTGTAGATAATCTAGATGATGTATTTGCTGTTATGAGGATGTCGTGCAAGAGCCGTACCATACAGATCCCATCCGGCACAAACATGTGCGCAAGAGCGGTGTCAAACAGATCCCACCGAGCCAAACACGATCTACTATCAGATCGTTCAGATCATAAAAATCAGGGGTTTATCTGCCCCGAGATATCGAGATATTAACTATTACGGGAGAGCGTAGCAATCATAACCAGATGTAGTGTATAAATATAGGGGGATAATATGTTGTTAGGGTTTATTCTCAAATGACACCAACTCTGTCGAGAGCGCCTATTATAGCGTGGGTAAGCACAATTCGACGAGAGTCGACGCGGGAAGAAAGTGCTAAAACCTTGTCTCGCGATAAAAAAGCAAGGCACGTACCGTAGCGCGGGGGGGGGAGTACTCATTTGTTGCTTGCCTTAGACATTTGACCATTGACCACGCATCCCTTTCGAGACGGAGCACCGTTCCTACTCCTAATAGAGACACCTCCAGCACTTGGGCGCTCATTACGTTGTTTCCATATATTACAAAGAAACGTTTTGCTAATCTTATCCCCTTCCTGTTTCGCCGCCTGTGGCCACCATCTATCTCCTAAGATAGCGATCGTTTTCTCGCTGCTATTTAGTGTACCAAACTGCTCCATGTCACACTCGTCTATTTTCCTCATCTCCTTCTCTAGCACATCCCTTTCCTCCTTGTACCTTTCACATTCTCCCACTATGTGAATTCTACTCTCTATGGCTTTGCCACATGGGCGCATCTGTGCATCTACTTCCTCCTCCTCCCGGCTACTGGTATGCCTCCTTCTTTCTGGCAGGTCCAGGTCCCCTACACGAAATCGCAGTTTCAGCGGCTGAAATAAAAAAAAAAACTGCGATTTCGTGTAGGGGACCTGGACCTGCCAGAAAGAAGGAGGCATACCAGTAGCCGGGAGGAGGAGGAAGTAGATGCACAGATGCGCCCATGTGGCAAAGCCATAGAGAGTAGAATTCACATAGTGGGAGAATGTGAAAGGTACAAGGAGGAAAGGGATGTGCTAGAGAAGGAGATGAGGAAAATAGACGAGTGTGACATGGAGCAGTTTGGTACACTAAATAGCAGCGAGAAAACGATCGCTATCTTAGGAGATAGATGGTGGCCACAGGCGGCGAAACAGGAAGGGGATAAGATTAGCAAAACGTTTCTTTGTAATATATGGAAACAACGTAATGAGCGCCCAAGTGCTGGAGGTGTCTCTATTAGGAGTAGGAACGGTGCTCCGTCTCGAAAGGGATGCGTGGTCAATGGTCAAATGACTAAGGCAAGCAACAAATGAGTACTCCCCCCCCCGCGCTACGGTACGTGCCTTGCTTTTTTATCGCGAGACAAGGTTTTAGCACTTTCTTCCCGCGTCGACTCTCGTCGAATTGTGCTTACCCACGCTATAATAGGCGCTCTCGACAGAGTTGGTGTCATTTGAGAATAAACCCTAACAACATATTATCCCCCTATATTTATACACTACATCTGGTTATGATTGCTACGCTCTCCCGTAATAGTTAATATCTCGATATCTCGGGGCAGATAAACCCCTGATTTTTATGATCTGAACGATCTGATAGTAGATCGTGTTTGGCTCGGTGGGATCTGTTTGACACCGCTCTTGCGCACATGTTTGTGCCGGATGGGATCTGTATGGTACGGCTCTTGCACGACATCCTCATAACAGCAAATACATCATCTAGATTATCTACACATATAAGATCTAGATGATGTAGATTGTGATGTCAGATGTTGTGCAATGTTGCCCAACAGGCATTAGCTTCTAGCGAACTCCTGGGGTAGATGCCTCGGAATATTCAGAAGCAGGCGCCTGTATGCCTTCCCGCGAGGGGACGGGAGGGTGGCGCCGTTTTGTTAGAGAGCCAGGCGCTCGTGGTCGAGCCTGTCTACTGCTGTTGGCGTACGATGACCACCGTCGTGTCTTGTCTACTGCTCTTATTGTACAGCACTAGCTGTCGTGGGTGTCTACTGCTGTTGTACAGCGGTAGTGCCTACTGCTGTGTCTACTGCTGTCCTGCAGCAGCAGTTGTATACAACTTTAGGGCATGGGAGAGAAAGAGAGAGATCATTGCATAGGAATGCCCTCACCACCCCTCCCACCCCCCTGTCCCCTCGCTTCCTCCTCAACAGTGTGTTCTTGAACGATGACACGGGGGTCAACCGCAAGCTTAGGGCCGTCCTTCTGCACAACATGAAGCCGATCCTTTGCATCGGGGAGTGCAAGTCGGAGTACGACGCCGGGCTCGTCAAGTCGGTAAGAGACAATTCCGCGGGGGAAGTAGCTCCTTTTGGTGCCAATCTGGCGGGAGGGTGGGGGTGGGAAGGGATACGGTCGGGGTACATTGGGGGGACGGTGGGGGAGGAGGGGGAGGGGAGGGGAGGGGAGA
>MEHQ01002926.1:19610-32741 GCA_008828725.1 Saccharina japonica | reverse complement strand
GGGAGGGAGGCAGGGGGGGGGGGGGGCTGTTGTCGGAGAGCTCGTGGTAGCAGGCGATGTTGACGGCCGATTTCTTGCCGAAGGGGAGGGGAGGAAGCAGAGAGGGGGGGGGGGCTGTTGTCGAGATGCTCGTTTGGTAAGCGCATGCGCGAGTGTATTACGGCCGGAGTTTCTTCCCCAGACGAGAGAGGCGAAAGACGCAAATATGGAAAGAGTGCCGGGTCCTAGTATCTAGAAGGGCAGTCATACGATGGCAAGGACGCCCGCACGTTACCAAGTAAAACTTCGGCGTTAGAAATCTGTGTGTCGCCACCACCCAAGGGTCCGGCTTCCGCAGCGGTGGTGGCCGGGCGTGAAAGTGGAGTGTAACAGTTTCTGGACAGACAGGACGCTTTAGCACTGGCGCCCCATGAGACAGAACGCCAAAGGATACCCCAGACGCCTCCTCATCGCATGCCAGCAGAGGCGCCCGATATATATACCCGCGGTGAAGCCGTAGGTAAACTAACCCCATATCCCGTTGTACACCCGTGCGCACTTGCGCGTGTAAAATTATGCCCCCCACCGTTGTCGCATCGCGTCGCCTGGAGTCACTTGCAAGTTTTTCATCGGCCCAATTCCGACCCCGTTGCCCTGCACGATTTCTCGACATGGCATGTTTGTTTTGGTGTATAGATCTGCGCGATCCAGCTGGCCAAGGACCTCGTGGGGGTCAGTGCGGAAGAGATGAAGAGCATTGTCATCGCCTACGAGCCTATCTGGGCCATCGGCACTGGCCTTAGCGCCACCCCTGAGGTATGTGTCACATAGAGAGAGCGGCCTTGGACCTCCAGCATCATTATCATGGTCGTTATCGTGGTCTTAGTAGTGTCGTTGTTGCTGTTGCTCTTGTTGTTGCTGCTGCTGCTTTTTCGGGGCAAGGAGAGCGCTCCGTTGCGCATCACGTCATGTGTGTGTGACGAAGGAGCTACGAAGCCTCGTGGCGAGGTAGTCGATATCGCCCGGACAACTTCGAAAAAAAAATAACACTAAATCGCGGCCGAGGGTTGCCCTCGCCTACAAATCGACCGATCGTACTAACCCACGAGGCATCTGTGAGGCAAACATACATCAGGGTATGTTCCAGGGTATGTTTTCGTTTGCTGGCCTATCGAGTTCATCGGGGCTGGCCGGCCGTGGTCCCCTACCCCCCCCCTCCGCCCACCGAAATGCCTACGAGCGTTTGACCTGACCCTTGACCCCCTCCCCCTCCCACCCTAAACGAACTGCGTAATCGGTCACCCTCCGCACGACAGATTGCGCAGAGCGTGCACGCGTACATCCGGTCATGGGTCGCCAAGGCTTACGGCCAAGAGATCGCGGACACTGTGCGCATACAGGCGAGTGACACCCGTTATACCGGCGGCTGCGGCTGCGGCTGCGGTTGCGGCTGCGGCTGCGACTTCGACGACGATGGTAGTAGTGGTGGTGATGGTGATGGTGTTGGTGGTGGTGGTGGTGGTGGTGGTGGTAGTTTGTTATTTGTCCCTCTTCGTATAGTTTGGTCATGCGCTCTCGCTCCTGCGGAACTTGGTTGGGTCGCCTCCCCCCGCTTGGTTCGTTTTTTTCTTTCCGACTGTTCTGATGTTTGATTTCCGAATCTGTGGGAACGCAGGGAATTCGACCATGCGCAGTGATCACGCGAGTGTGGGGAATTTGCTGGGTGGGGGAYGCTTCGAGGACGGTAGCAGAGGGTTATGACTTTTCCTTTTCAATGAAGCTTGAGGAGATCGCTGTATGTGTGCATGTGTACCATCACGTGGTACCTGGTACCATGAAGTGTAGCCCGGTACCGCGTGTCACCTAGTCCACTACGTACGTGTTACCTGGTATATACCACTCCGAGTTATCCGGTACCATTATCTGGTACCTGGTGTGGACTACTACGTGTTACCCGGCACCACCACCTGTTACCTGCTGTATACCAAAACGTGTTCACCTAGGCATAATCAGGTGTTACCTGTTATATGGTAGATTGTAACAACGTATGCCCCCCCCCCCTTGCTCCGTCTCGAAAGGGATGCGTGGTCAATGGTCAAATGACTAAGGCAAGCAACAAATGAGTACGCCCCCCCCCCCCCTGCCTTCCCCCCTCTCCCCGTCCTCCGCTCGCCTCATTTGCGATGAACGCGTCGGGTAAATAAACTACCGCCGCGGTTGCTGCAAAACAGTACGGCGGCAGCGTCACCCCGGAAACCGTGGACGAGCTCATGGCGCAGCCCGACATCGACGGAGCGCTCGTGGGCGGCGCGTCTCTGGACGCGGAGAAGTTTGACCGCATCATCCACTACAAGCAGTAGGACGGATGGCGACATAGGAGCAGCATTATCATCAGCAGCAGCAGCAGCAGCAGCAGCAGCAACTGAAACCAGCATCACCAACAAAGCCAACAACAACAAAACCGACAACAACAAAACCGACAACAACAACGAGAGAAAGCTATCGAGGAAGGACCAAGAAAGTATCTCGATGCGTATGGGTGTGTATGATGAGACAGATGGAGGGGCCCCGATTGGTCAGGAAGCAGGCTTCGTCCGTCAACCCCACCCCCCCGCGCGCGCGCGCGGGGGGGGGGGCGTGCCAGCGTGGTGAATGGAAACGTTTCGTTGATTAACAATACAAGCGTTTCGATGTATTTTTCGGCGGAAACGCTCGAAAGCGGTGGCAGAGCGGGTGGGCAGAAGGAAGCGTTTTTTTTTTATGTTTCACGTTTTATCTTCTCTTTACAACCTGGCCTACTTTAGCCTACTCGTGGAACCTTCCGCGGGGGCTGTAAGGTTACATGGGTGAAACCATTTTACTGATAATATGCAGTGAAAACAATGATGCAAGTCTAATTCCAAGTGTACTGTCTTTTGTCCCCGAACGTGAATGAACGCGGAAAAAAACGCCTGTCTGACCTTAGAGAACGCCCGCACCGTTGGTTTATTGGCGTGGTCAAGGAGAAAGAGAGACACCGACCATGGAAATATCTATCGGGGGAACGAACTGTAGTGCTAAAACGCTAAAAACTGCGATGATGATGATGGCGTTGGTCGTTTTACGAACCAAGATATCCATTTGTTCCCGAGCGAGGGAAAGACCCACAGTCACTATAGCTTCTCCTACCTGCTGCCTTCGGGACTCACGAGGACCCCCGAGTCGTTTTATCGCTTCCAGCTTCTCGTACCTTTGAGACTCCCGAGGATCCAAGCATTTCACCGTATCGTACTCTTGGGACTCATGAGGACTCAGGTCATTTCAGCTCCTCATACCCTTGGGGCGACTGGCTTGATCTTCCATTATTCGTACGTACTGACTGTGGAGCTCGAGAGTCCATTAAGTGGGTCCCGAGGACTGGGACTGGTAAAATGTACCGGCATATTCTCACAGTACATCGTGTTTGGTTGGGGGGGGTTGGATGGCGCGGGGGGGTACTCATAATCATGCATGCCCGTGGGGGGGGGGAGGAGGGTACTCATTTGTTGCTTGCCTCTTATTAATAGTCATTTGACCATTGGGGGATTCTCATTTGTTTGCTTGGCTTAGTCATTTGACCATTGACCACGTCTATCCTTTTCGAGACGGAGTAGTACCGTTCCTATGATATACCCTCATATAATAGAGACATCTCCAACAGTTGGGCTTGTCTTCATATATTTAATAACTTTTCGTACTCTTATCCGCTTCCGTCGGGGGGGGGGGTGGGGGGGTTCTGATCCCCTTGTCTTTTATTCACGCACGATATTCATTGTTTCTATGTTTTATGACAAGGAAATATATGTGGGCCCCGCGTGTCGCTCCTGCTTTAGCGAGAAAATGGGCACAATGCCTGGGTGCGAAGGGCGTGCCGTCGTCCATAAATACTGTAGATGAGTCAATAAAAACATACCGCTGGTCCAGTACTTTGTTGTGTGCTGCTTGCTGTCCTTACTAACCAATCAGAGCAGTATATATAGCTGTCTAGCGAGGTTTTTCAGTATACATCGACGGCAACGACGACGATGATGATAAATAAATGTATGTGTGTTTTGTTGCACCTGAACAATTTTTAGGACGGCGCGACCAGACACCGAGAAGAAAAAACAAGATGGATGGGGTCCTTGGTTGTGGCATCATCTCCTATAATATGATTTGCATTTTCCACACATACCATACATGAGCCCTACAAAACACTTCGTACTACGAGTACTGCGCTGTTGTTCCGTTGGCGAGCTGCTCCGATGATTTGACGTTTGGGTTGATGGGGGCGGGTACTTTTTTCATTACTCGCACCTCGTACTCGTATGTATGTACAATACGCAGCACCGCTGCTGCTGCTGCTGCTGCAATTTGATGCTCTTCATCAATCATCTTGATGTTTTTTCAATGAAAAAACGATGCTCTACCGGGACGAGAAAACGCCACCAAATTTCGCTCTCGGTTATAGATGACATTCGTTCGTATGCATTCACTACTGTGGCTTGGAGCTCAGCTCCCGCAGCCAAACCCATCATCTCCCTCCGATCATGCATGAGCAAAAACAATACGTAGACAAAGCAGAACAAAGTGATCAAGTATCTTGCGAGGATGCCGAGTATCGAGTTCTAGTTCTACGAAATCTCCTCTCAAAACAGTAAAAAACCGGTATTATTTTGCGATTTCGAATTCACCGGCTATAAATTTCAAATTTGATTTGAGAGATTGGACACGTCCAAAGCCTCCATAGTTTTTCTGCTGGTGCGCTCTTCGCTCGCAGGGGCACCTCTGTTTGTCCTATATAGGTGGGGACACCGCTATCCCGACGCTGTCCGCAGCAGGCCCCGACAGTGGGCCAGGCACAGATCTAACGCAGGCGGCCTGCCGACAAGCTTGTCGGTGGGCACGCGAGGCAACAGACGCGGGACCTATAGTAGAGCTTTTTTAGGCGGGAAAGACAGAGAGGTGTAAACAGGTGTGATCCCACCCCAGTGTGTTCCGAGAGTCATGCTGAGAGTCGGAGGGGGGGGTGGAGAGGGAGCGCCGCAGCAGCAGCAGCCGCCACCACCGCCGTGCATCGACGACTTCGACGTCGGGCAGGAGCTGGGGAAGGGAGGCTTCGCGGTGGTCTATCGCGCCCGCGTGCGGGTGTCCGGGTTGGAAGTTGCCCTCAAAGTTGTGGATAAGCACAGGGCCTGCAAGTACCTCAGTGGGGTCAATGCGAGCGGAGGCGATGGTAGCGGCGGCGGCGGCGTGGAGCTTGCCTGCGCACGCGTGGCGAACGAAGTGCGCCTGCACTGGGGGCTGAAGCACCCCACCGTGGTGGAGCTGCTGGAGTTCTTCGAGGACGATAGGTTCGTGTACATGGTGCTGGAGCTGTGTGGGGGAGGGGACCTATACCGCAGGCTGAAGGAGAGGGGGCCGCTCGGGGAGGAGGAGGCGGCGGGGTACATGGGGCAGCTGCTGGCCGGGGTGGGGTACTTGCACGACAGGGGCGTGATGCACAGGGACCTGAAGCTGTCGAACCTGCTGCTCTCGGAGGACGGGAGGCGGCTTAGGATTGGCGACTTTGGTCTGGCCGTGAAGCTCGAGTGAGTGCTTTGGTTGTCTTGTTTTATGTGTGTACGTACCCAAGCAGCATGACGTGTAGTAGACGCCGTACATACTCGTACGAGTACCTGTACGTAGTGTCCCTTTCGCTTTCGCTTTTAGAGCGCTCGCCGACACAACACCGTCTGCTGCTGCTGTGTAGCGCTTGTCTTTACATGTCGCCATTCATCAGCGGAGGCATTAGGCATTAGGCATACTCGTACATACTCAACTTGTTCCGTCGGTATATATACCACGTTGCCAGACACCACCAGACTCTGCAACCAGCGCGTGTACGAAGGGCAATCAGCAATCAATCGATATGATACTGCTGTCCAAAGCCCAACTGAATATCACGAGTCTACTCGAGGTCTACTCAAAGAGTATCATAGCTCCTCCTGTACGCCTGTACGCCTGTGCTGTTCCGTGTCCTCGCGGCGTTGGGCCATCGACCACCTTTACCTTATCAGCCCAGTCCAAGTCCCACCCAACACATATCATAGCACAGCTCTGTCGCAGACGTACATGTATATAGGAAGGTCAGCACAACCTAAACACTCGCGACACTTACAGTAGTAGTAACACTTGCAGCGCTTGTTGACACTCATGACCATGACCCGTGAGCTCTCTCGCGATGCGACCCTCGTGCATCGCGCTCTTGCGATGTCTTTTCGCTTGTTATATGTGGTGAGGACGTCCGGTCGGTCGTCTCGAGGACCCTCAGGCCTCAGACCTCAGACCCTCAACCTCGATTGGACTGACTGCGTCTGTATCGTTTAGCTTAGGGTACGAGTACAGCACAGGACACCTATTAATAATATGAACCAGGAAATCTGGTCCAGGCTGGATTTCTTATTTGACAGGGGGTGCTTTCCACACTAATTTCAAGATGACAACTCCCGAAATTCTTATTTTCCTCTAAATCTCAGCCTGGCTTTCTTATTATCCTGTTTCTTAGTAGTTGCCCTGTACTGCTGTAGAGCTATTATACTCGCATCAGTATAGTACGATAGTGCGATCGACCCAAGAGCGATAGGACAGCTTCTGGGGGGCGCGACCGCAGTATGTTCAGCCGCGATACAATCTTAGTGTTGCTCACAAGGGCGAAGTGACATGTGATGTACGTCAGATTTGTGCAGTGTACACGCTCTACCAGGTATACGAGAGCTAAACTGTCACCTGGTCGTACGTTCTCGGTCCAAGCATTCTGGGCAACAGCAGCTGCGGCGGTCTAATTACTATTTACAAGTGGCTGACTGTCGCTGTCATTTGCCAACGCTATTGACAGCCGTATTAGAGCCAAATTAACCATATACTTCGGAGTATACTCGTATATATCTGCCTGCATGTCCTTCTATATTTATTTGCAGACGCGGGGTTTCAATGTGATTGGGTGGCGGCATCGTGCTGGCAGCAAGCGCGGTCAGCGACAAACGAAAACCAGGCAACCTGATTCGACACCCCGCCCGACGGCACCCGCATTCATATAGGTAGCAACTGATGAACCGCAAAATCCAAACCTTGAGAGTTGCTGTTACGAACACCTGTCGCGATGGCAAAACTCAAGCTCCAAGATTTCAACACCCCACCATCGCCACAATAAATTAGTACGAGTTTTAGTGGGTCGCAATAAAATCTTGGAGCACCGCGTTCGCTCCCCCCTCACCCCGTTTTGCATGACGGGGGACTAGTACGGCCATTGCATGGATTATCGAATCACCCCCCCCCCCGCGGTTCCTACCTACTCCAGAAGTGTAGCTTCCCCCACGTGCCGTGCCCCTCTTACCGCGCCGATCCTCACCCCCTGCCTACCCTTTGCCCCCTACCCTAGCCGCCCTCCCTCCCTCCCTCCCCCCCCCCCCTATCCCCCCTCGACACGTGCGGGCCCCCCCTCCCTCCCTCTTCCCCCCCTCCCTCCCTTCTTCCCCCCCTCCCCTCCCTCCCGACTCCTGCTCAGAAGGACGATACGATCACGAGGGGCGATACTCATGCGGCCATCTGCGGCGGACCCCAACTACGATGGCGCCGGAGGTTCTAAGGGATTTCCTGTAGGGTTACAGCCTCTCGGCAGAACCTTTGGTTCTGCGGTGCTTTGGCCTGTTTTACACGATGGTTACGGCGCGGCGCCTTTTCCAGGGCGCAGGGTCGGGGCCGCTGGCAACGCTAGGGCCGGGCGCGTACGCGGAGCCGGAGGGCTTGCTCCGCCCCGCGAAGACTTCCTGGCCTGCATGTTGCAGCCTGGGTGAGCTGCTTGCGCGTGTTGCTTTGCAGCGCGTTTCTTTTTGCAAGGAGCTTTTGCTTTGCAGCAAACTTGGTCTTTGCCAGTAGCAGTAGCACTCGGAGTTTAGGTTTGCCGAGCAAGCAGGTCAGAGAGTGAGCAGCAATCGTTGGGTGTGCTAGTTGGGTCCGTGCTTTATTGCGACACTACGTAGTTCGGATTGGAGAAGCAGACGTGCAGCATTTGCAGGTCCATGGCCCATGCATTCTGGTCGGTAAGTGATAGTCGTAACGGGGGGTTCGCAAAAGGTCGTTCGGAGTCGGAGTCGAAGTCACAACTGTTATTTCGAGACTCAAGTCATTGACTCGCGAGTTTCCCGAGTCCTTTATGAAGCATTGGATTTCCCCATGATACTCAGACAGCTTAAATGGCTGAGTGCCTCGCGCAGTCCCTAATGGTAACTGAAAGACTGAAGCCGGAAATAAACTTGATTCTCGCGGAGTGGCCCTTGGGTCCCGAATGCTTAAAGACTGGGTACTTCGGGAGTACTGGTTACTCTGACGACCTTTTGTAAGGATTGATTATGATTCACCAATTGACGTCCTGGCGTTACCCCCCCCCCCCCCGTCGTGCCACCGTGCTCGGCCAAAACGCCACCGGGTGACAACAACGACGACGACGACGAATTTTGATGTTTTTTTTGTTTGCGCTGCAGGACCCAGCCCGCAGGATGCGCGTGGAGGAGGCCGCGGCTCACCCCTTCCTCCGCCTGGACAAGAAGCGCCCGCAACGCTCTCTGCGCAACGCCTCCGTCGGCGCAACACACGGCGAAGCATCGTCAACCACCACAACCATCGCCGCTGCCACCCCCTCTTCCAGGAGCAGGAGCGGGACAGGCGAAACGTTGCGCAGCAGCGACGTGGAGAAGGCGGCTTTTTCGAGCGGGGGGAAGGGGTCCGGCAGCCGCCGCAGGAGCGCGACGCCGCCTTGTGCCAAGCGCGGCGGTCGGTCGTCGTCTCTGCCGTCGCACGGGAGCGACAGCCTCAACGGCAAGGCTAAGGGACGGGGCATGGGGGGAGGGTCGGCGGGACACAGCACCCTCACCGCATCCACCACGATCATCGGATCCGACCGCTGCTCCATCAACTCCAGCCTCCTGGGGGGGGCGGGGGGGGACGACGCGGCTTCCTTTAGCACGCTTAGGGCGGACGCGGTGCCGACCCCGGCCGCGATCGGCGTGGGGGCCGCGGCGGCCGCCGCGCGCGCTCGACGCGCCGCCGCCCGAGCGCCTTTTAGGGTTTCGGCGGAGGGGGGTACCGCCGCCGCAAGGGTTCGGGCAGCAGCGGCGGCGGCGACGGCGGCGACGGCGGCGGCGGCGGCAGTAGCAGGAGGAGGATCAAGAGCAGGGGCACGAGGAGGAGGAGGAGGGGGAGCGGAAAGGACGAGATGCGTTCGTGGCGTTCATGGCATTGGTGTTGTCGGTGGTGGCGGCGGCGACGGCGTTAGTGGCGGCACCGGTGTCGGCGGCAGTGGTGGTGGCGGCGCCGGAGCAGTAAGCCCACGGCGGCGAGCCTCGCAGTCGCCCGTCAGGACGAGCCGGTCCAGCCCCGGCAGGAGTACGGAGCTCAGGCAGAACAGTCCGAGCGTTGGGCGGAGCGGAGGGGGTGGCGGAGGTGCGGGGTTTCGCGAGGCTGGTGCCGGCGGGGGGGTGGGGGGGCGCTCTGGGTTCGGCCACGCGGTGGACGCGTTTCCTGAGGCCGCGAACCGGCAACGGGATGGGAGCGCGGTCCAGGTGCGGGATGCCTATTGCCAAAGCGAGGCGTTTCCGCGAGACGCTGGCGCAGGGAGCGAGCCCAGTCGCAGCGGGCGCGTTGGAGGCCGGGCGAGCAGTCGGAGTCGGAGGAGCAATGACGGTGGTGATGAGTTGGCTGCTGCTAGGTATGAGGCGGTGGAAGCTCGCGAGCGATTGGACAACGGCGGCTGCTCCGAGGTAGTGGGCACTGAAAACGGGCGTTGCGGGACGCCGAGCCTTGTGGAGCAGCAGCTGCAGCGGCAGAAGCAGCAGCGGCATAAACAGCAGCAGCAGCAACAGGAGGAGGAGGAACGGGAGCAGGCACAGCAACGGCAACAAATGCAGCAGCAGCAGCAGCACGAGGAGGAACAGGAGCAGATACAGCAACGACAACAGATGCAGCAGCAGCGGGAGGGAGGCAGGGGGGGGGGGGGGGGGCTGTTGTCGGAGAGCTCGTGGTAGCAGGCGATGTTGACGGCCGATTTCTTGCCGAGAGAGAGGCAAAGACGCTAAATATGGAAAAGTCGGGTCCTAGACAAAGGGGAGTCAACGATGGCAAGGAGCGCACGTACAGTAAAACTCGGGTTGAAATTGTGTGTCGCCACCACAAGGGTCCCTTCCGCAGCGGTGGTGGCGGCAGAGGTGTAACGTTTCTGGCAGACGGCGCTTGCCTGCGCCCATGAGACAGAACGCCAAAGGATACCCCAGACGCCTCCTCATCGCATGCCAGCAGAGGCGCCCGATATATATACCCGCGGTGAAGCCGTAGGTAAACTAACCCCATATCCCGTTGTACACCCGTGCGCACTTGCGCGTGTAAAATTATGCCCCCCACCGTTGTCGCATCGCGTCGCCTGGAGTCACTTGCAAGTTTTTCATCGGCCCAATTCCGACCCCGTTGCCCTGCACGATTTCTCGACATGGCATGTTTGTTTTGGTGTATAGATCTGCGCGATCCAGCTGGCCAAGGACCTCGTGGGGGTCAGTGCGGAAGAGATGAAGAGCATTGTCATCGCCTACGAGCCTATCTGGGCCATCGGCACTGGCCTTAGCGCCACCCCTGAGGTATGTGTCACATAGAGAGAGCGGCCTTGGACCTCCAGCATCATTATCATGGTCGTTATCGTGGTCTTAGTAGTGTCGTTGTTGCTGTTGCTCTTGTTGTTGCTGCTGCTGCTTTTTCGGGGCAAGGAGAGCGCTCCGTTGCGCATCACGTCATGTGTGTGTGACGAAGGAGCTACGAAGCCTCGTGGCGAGGTAGTCGATATCGCCCGGACAACTTCGAAAAAAAAATAACACTAAATCGCGGCAGAGGGTTGCCCTCGCCTACAAATCGACCGATCGTACTAACCCACGAGGCATCTGTGAGGCAAACATACATCAGGGTATGTTCCAGGGTATGTTTTCGTTTGCTGGCCTATCGAGTTCATCGGGGCTGGCCGGCCGTGGTCCCCTACCCCCCCCCTCCGCCCACCGAAATGCCTACGAGCGTTTGACCTGACCCTTGACCCCCTCCCCCTCCCACCCTAAACGAACTGCGTAATCGGTCACCCTCCGCACGACAGATTGCGCAGAGCGTGCACGCGTACATCCGGTCATGGGTCGCCAAGGCTTACGGCCAAGAGATCGCGGACACTGTGCGCATACAGGCGAGTGACACCCGTTATACCGGCGGCTGCGGCTGCGGCTGCGGTTGCGGCTGCGGCTGCGACTTCGACGACGATGGTAGTAGTGGTGGTGATGGTGATGGTGTTGGTGGTGGTGGTGGTGGTGGTGGTGGTAGTTTGTTATTTGTCCCTCTTCGTATAGTTTGGTCATGCGCTCTCGCTCCTGCGGAACTTGGTTGGGTCGCCTCCCCCCGCTTGGTTCGTTTTTTTCTTTCCGACTGTTCTGATGTTTGATTTCCGAATCTGTGGGAACGCAGGGAATTCGACCATGCGCAGTGATCACGCGAGTGTGGGGAATTTGCTGGGTGGGGGAGCTTCGAGGACGGTAGCAGAGGGTTATGACTTTTCCTTTTCAATGAAGCTTGAGGAGATCGCTGTATGTGTGCATGTGTACCATCACGTGGTACCTGGTACCATGAAGTGTAGCCCGGTACCGCGTGTCACCTAGTCCACTACGTACGTGTTACCTGGTATATACCACTCCGAGTTATCCGGTACCATTATCTGGTACCTGGTGTGGACTACTACGTGTTACCCGGCACCACCACCTGTTACCTGCTGTATACCAAAACGTGTTCACCTAGGCATAATCAGGTGTTACCTGTTATATGGTAGATTGTAACAACGTATGCCCCCCCCCCCTTGCTCCGTCTCGAAAGGGATGCGTGGTCAATGGTCAAATGACTAAGGCAAGCAACAAATGAGTACGCCCCCCCCCTGCTCCGTCCCGGCATTGTAGGGATGCGAGGGTCTATGGTCATACGACTACGGCCATGCATGAAAATGAAGTACCCCCCCCCTGTTTCTGTTGTGTCTGCCAGGCCGAGGCTGCAAAAGTTCGCGAGATTCAGGCGGCGCATGCGGCCCTTGAGAAAATTCGGCTAGCCCGGAAGGTAAGCACCACCCTAATGAAAGAACGGTTATATTGTAGTTGATCTAATTTTTTTATGTCCCTTTTTTTTATCCCTGTGATATAACCGTTGCAACGAAAGACTTTTTTTTTTTTTTTGATGTTGGGCTAAATTTTGTGTCCATTTTGGTTCGATCCCCTGCATGATCCCCGTTGACTCTTGGTGACTTTGTGTATTTTTGTGCGGGCATGTACCAGGTATCATAGCGGTATTGATTCGGCCAGAGGCAAAGGGCCCTTCTCTGCCGGGCTTTCCTTCTGGTGTTGACTATATATGTGCCGGCGTTTTTGTTGATGTCTGGCGTTGGATGCTAACCCCCATTGGCCACACCCGAAAACAAAGCAATCCATTCGCAGATGCCATCCATTATATGCTAGTCCGCCCCACAAGCGGTTGATAGTAGGATGCAAGCTCACCCTCCATGCGACTCGCCCAGCAAGCACCCCACGGCGCTTCGCGCTTGGTGCAAGGAATGTCTGCCTGGTCGGTGAACTACCGACGTCGTGCCCTGTCCCGGCATTGTAAGGATGCGTGTTCACATATAGAACTACAACCATGCATGCCATTAGTACACTCCACCCCTTTTCTTCTTATTTTATCGCGTGATGGGTCGGGTCATGTCGGGTCATGCCGGGTCATGTCGGGTCGGGTCGCGTCGGGTCGGGTCGGGTCGGGTCGGGTCGGGTCGGGTCGGGTCATGTCCTTCAAAAGGGTGACCAGACCCCACCCTAGACCTTTCAAGAACTTCCTGACCCGACCGGCGCGTCGGACCACGCCTCGTGGAAATCCCTGAAGACTAAAGACCGTTAACCAACATGTTTTGCACCCGGTCTTTTTTTCTCCCCCCCGGCCGCCCATCCCCCCCTTTGTATAAATATATGATATATTTATAGGTTGGGTTGGCGTCGGTTGGCAACGACGCTGTAAAACACGCCACTCGCTGCGTGGGCTAGACAACCAGGGTGCCGTTTTTTTTTT
>MEHQ01002926.1:0-19112 GCA_008828725.1 Saccharina japonica | reverse complement strand
GGGGTGGTTCTGATCCCCTTGTCTTTTATTCACGCACGATATTCATTGTTTCTATGTTTTATGACAAGGACATATATGTGGGCCCCGCGTGTCGCTCCTGCTTTAGCGAGAAAATGGGCACAATGCCTGGGTGCGAAGGGCGTGCCGTCGTCCATAAATACTGTAGATGAGTCAATAAAAACATACCGCTGGTCCAGTACTTTGTTGTGTGCTGCTTGCTGTCCTTACTAACCAATCAGAGCAGTATATATAGCTGTCTAGTATACGACTTAAAGCGAGGTTTTTCAGTATACATCGACGGCAAGACGATGATGATAAATAAATGTGTGTTTTGTTGCACCTGAACAATTTTTAGGACGGCGCGACCAGACACCGAGAAGAAAAAACAAGATGGATGGGGTCCTTGGTTGTGGCATCATCTCCTATAATATGATTTGCATTTTCCACACATACCATACATGAGCCCTACAAAACACTTCGTACTACGAGTACTACGCTGTTGTTCCGTTGGCGAGCTGCTCCGATGATTTGACGTTTGGGTTGATGGGGGCGGGTACTTTTTTCATTACTCGCACCTCGTACTCGTATGTATGTACAATACGCAGCACCGCTGCTGCTGCTGCAATTTGATGCTCTTCATCAATCATCTTGATGTTTTTTCAATGAAAAAACGATGCTCTACCGGGACGAGAAAACGCCACCAAATTTCCAGTGCAAATTTCGCTCTCGGTTATAGATGACATTCGTTCGTATGCATTCACTACTCTGTGGCTTGGAGCTCAGCTCCCGCAGCCAAACCCATCATCTCCCTCCGATCATGCATGAGCAAAAACAATATCATACGTAGACAAAGCAGAACAAAGTGATCAAGTATCTTGCGAGGATGCCGAGTATCGAGTTCTAGTTCTACGAAATCTCCTCTCAAAACAGTAAAAAACCGGTATTATTTTGCGATTTCGAATTCACCGGCTATAAATTTCAAATTTGATTTGAGAGATTGGACACGTCCAAAGCCTCCATAGTTTTTCTGCTGGTGCGCTCTTCGCTCGCAGGGGCACCTCTGTTTGTCCTATATAGGTGGGGACACCGCTATCCCGACGCTGTCCGCAGCAGGCCCCGACAGTGGGCCAGGCACAGATCTAACGCAGGCGGCCTGCCGACAAGCTTGTCGGTGGGCACGCGAGGCAACAGACGCGGGACCTATAGTAGAGCTTTTTTAGGCGGGAAAGACAGAGAGGTGTAAACAGGTGTGATCCCACCCCAGTGTGTTCCGAGAGTCATGCTGAGAGTCGGAGGGGGGGGTGGAGAGGGAGCGCCGCAGCAGCAGCAGCCGCCACCACCGCCGTGCATCGACGACTTCGACGTCGGGCAGGAGCTGGGGAAGGGAGGATTCGCGGTGGTCTATCGCGCCCGCGTGCGGGTGTCCGGGTTGGAAGTTGCCCTCAAAGTTGTGGATAAGCACAGGGCCTGCAAGTACCTCAGTGGGGTCAATGCGAGCGGAGGCGATGGTAGCGGCGGCGGCGGCGTGGAGCTTGCCTGCGCACGCGTGGCGAACGAAGTGCGCCTGCACTGGGGGCTGAAGCACCCCACCGTGGTGGAGCTGCTGGAGTTCTTCGAGGACGATAGGTTCGTGTACATGGTGCTGGAGCTGTGTGGGGGAGGGGACCTATACCGCAGGCTGAAGGAGAGGGGGCCGCTCGGGGAGGAGGAGGCGGCGGGGTACATGGGGCAGCTGCTGGCCGGGGTGGGGTACTTGCACGACAGGGGCGTGATGCACAGGGACCTGAAGCTGTCGAACCTGCTGCTCTCGGAGGACGGGAGGCGGCTTAGGATTGGCGACTTTGGTCTGGCCGTGAAGCTCGAGTGAGTGCTTTGGTTGTCTTGTTTTATGTGTGTACGTACCCAAGCAGCATGACGTGTAGTAGACGCCGTACATACTCGTACGAGTACCTGTACGTAGTGTCCCTTTCGCTTTCGCTTTTAGAGCGCTCGCCGACAACACCGTCTGCTGCTGCTGTGTAGCGCTTGTCTTTACATGTCGCCATTCATCAGCGGAGGCATTAGGCATTAGGCATACTCGTACATACTCAACTTGTTCCGTCGGTATATATACCACGTTGCCAGACACCACCAGACTCTGCAACCAGCGCGTGTACGAAGGGCAATCAGCAATCAATCGATATGATACTGCTGTCCAAAGCCCAACTGAATATCACGAGTCTACTCGAGGTCTACTCAAAGAGTATCATAGCTCCTCCTGTACGCCTGTACGCCTGTGCTGTTCCGCGTCCTCGCGGCGTTGGGCCATCGACCACCTTTACCTTACCAGCCCAGTCCAAGTCCCACCCAACACATATCATAGCACAGCTCTGTCACAGACGTACATGTATATAGGAAGGTCAGCACAACCTAAACACTCGCGACACTTACAGTAGTAGTAACACTTGCAGCGCTTGTTGACACTCATGACCATGACCCGTGAGCTCTCTCGCGATGCGACCCTCGTGCATCGCGCTCTTGCGATGTCTTTTCGCTTGTTATATGTGGTGAGGACGTCCGGTCGGTCGTCTCGAGGACCCTCAGGCCTCAGACCTCAGACCCTCAACCTCGATTGGACTGACTGCGTCTGTATCGTTTAGCTTAGGGTACGAGTACAGCACAGGACACCTATTAATAATATGAACCAGGAAATCTGGTCCAGGCTGGATTTCTTATTTGACAGGGGGTGCTTTCCACACTAATTTCAAGATGACAACTCCCGAAATTCTTATTTTCCTCTAAATCTCAGCCTGGCTTTCTTATTATCCTGTTTCTTAGTAGTTGCCCTGTACTGCTGTAGAGCTATTATACTCGCATCAGTATAGTACGATAGTGCGATCGACCCAAGAGCGATAGGACAGCTTCTGGGGGGCGCGACCGCAGTATATTCAGCCGCGATACAATCTTAGTGTTGCTCACAAGGGCGAATTGACATGTGATGTACGTCAGATTTGTGCAGTGTACACGCTCTACCAAGTATACGAGAGCTAAACTGTCACCTGGTCGTACGTTCTCGGTCCAAGCATTCTGGGCAACAGCAGCTGCGGCGGTCTAATTACTATTTACAAGTGGCTGACTGTCGCTGTCATTTGCCAACGCTATTGACAGCCGTATTAGAGCCAAATTAACCATATACTTCGGAGTATACTCGTATATATCTGCCTGCATGTCCTTCTATATTTATTTGCAGACGCGGGGTTTCAATGTGATTGGGTGGCGGCATCGTGCTGGCAGCAAGCACGGTCAGCGACAAACGAAAACCAGGCAACCTGATTCGACACCCCGCCCGACGGCACCCGCATTCATATAGGTAGCAACTGATGAACCGCAAAATCCAAACCTTGAGAGTTGCTGTTACGAACACCTGTCGCGATGGCACAACTCAAGCTCCCAAGCATTTCAACCCCCACATCGCCACAATAAATAGTACGAGTTTAGGTCGCAATAAACTCGACACTCGCTCCCCCCCCACCCCGTTCATACGACTACGGCCATGCATGGATATCGAATACACCCCCCCCCCCCCTACCTACTCCACGCAGGCCACCTCCTCTACCGCGCCGATACCTCAACTCCCCTGTCCTCCCTGCGCCCCCTCCCCCTCCCTCCCTCTTCCCCCCCTCCCCTCCCCCCGACCGCTCAGAGACGAAGATCACGAGCGATACACCATCTGCGGCACGCCCAACTACATGGCGCCGGAGGTTCAAGGGTGTGGTTACAGCCTCTCGGCAGACCTTTGGTCTGCGGGCTGCCTGTTCTACACGATGGTTACCGGCGCGGCGCCTTTCCAGGGGCGCAGGGTCGGGGACACGCTGGCAAACGCTAGGGCCGGGCGGTACGCGGAGCCGGAGGGCTTGTCCGCCGCCGCGAAAGACTTCCTGGCCTGCATGTTGAGCCTGGTGAGCTTGGCTTGGCTTTGCTTTGCAGCCGCGTTTCTTTTTGCAGGAGCTTTGCTTTGCAGCAACTTGGCTTTGCAGTAGCAGTAGCAGCAGGTTAGGTTTGCAGCAGCAGGAGTAGCAGCAGTCGTTGGGTTGCAGTGGTCGTGCTTTATTGCGACACTACGTAGTCGGATTGGAGAGCAGCGTGCAGCATGCAGGTCATGGCCTGATTCTGGTCGAAGTTGATAGTGTAAGGGTCGCAAAGGTCGTCGGAGTCGGAGTCCGAGTCCAAGTCATCGAGACTCAAGTCATTGACTCGCGAGTCCCGAGTCCTTTTGAAGCATTGAGTCCCCATGATACCAGAAGCTTAAATGGCTGAGTCCTCGCGAGTCCCTAAGGTACTGAAAGACTGAAAGCCGAAATAACTGATTCCTCGCGAGTCCCTAGGGTCCCGAATGCTGAAAGACTGGTACTCGGGAGGTACTGGTACTCTGACGACCTTTGAAGGATTGATTATGATATCACCAATTGACGTCCTGGCGGTTACCCCCCCCCCCGTCGTGCCACCGTGCTCGGCCAAAACGCCACCGGGTGACAACAACGACGACGACGACGAATTTTGATGTTTTTTTTGTTTGCGCTGCAGGACCCAGCCCGCAGGATGCGCGTGGAGGAGGCCGCGGCTCACCCCTTCCTCCGCCTGGACAAGAAGCGCCCGCAACGCTCTCTGCGCAACGCCTCCGTCGGCGCAACACACGGCGAAGCATCGTCAACCACCACAACCATCGCCGCTGCCACCCCCTCTTCCAGGAGCAGGAGCGGGACAGGCGAAACGTTGCGCAGCAGCGACGTGGAGAAGGCGGCTTTTTCGAGCGGGGGGAAGGGGTCCGGCAGCCGCCGCAGGAGCGCGACGCCGCCTTGTGCCAAGCGCGGCGGTCGGTCGTCGTCTCTGCCGTCGCACGGGAGCGACAGCCTCAACGGCAAGGCTAAGGGACGGGGCATGGGGGGAGGGTCGGCGGGACACAGCACCCTCACCGCATCCACCACGATCATCGGATCCGACCGCTGCTCCATCAACTCCAGCCTCCTGGGGGGGGCGGGGGGGGACGACGCGGCTTCCTTTAGCACGCTTAGGGCGGACGCGGTGCCGACCCCGGCCGCGATCGGCGTGGGGGCCGCGGCGGCCGCCGCGCGCGCTCGACGCGCCGCCGCCCGAGCGCCTTTTAGGGTTTCGGCGGAGGGGGGTACCGCCGCCGCAAGGGTTCGGGCAGCAGCGGCGGCGGCGACGGCGGCGACGGCGGCGGCGGCGGCAGTAGCAGGAGGAGGATCAAGAGCAGGGGCACGAGGAGGAGGAGGAGGGGGAGCGGAAAGGACGAGATGCGTTCGTGGCGTTCATGGCATTGGTGGTGTCAGTGGTGCCGGCGGCGACGGCGTTAGTGGCGGCACCGGTGTCGGCGGCAGTGGTGGTGGCGGCGCCGGAGCAGTAAGCCCACGGCGGCGAGCCTCGCAGTCGCCCGTCAGGACGAGCCGGTCCAGCCCCGGCAGGAGTACGGAGCTCAGGCAGAACAGTCCGAGCGTTGGGCGGAGCGGAGGGGGTGGCGGAGGTGCGGGGTTTCGCGAGGCTGGTGCCGGCGGGGGGGTGGGGGGGCGCTCTGGGTTCGGCCACGCGGTGGACGCGTTTCCTGAGGCCGCGAACCGGCAACGGGATGGGAGCGCGGTCCAGGTGCGGGATGCCTATTGCCAAAGCGAGGCGTTTCCGCGAGACGCTGGCGCAGGGAGCGAGCCCAGTCGCAGCGGGCGCGTTGGAGGCCGGGCGAGCAGTCGGAGTCGGAGGAGCAATGACGGTGGTGATGAGTTGGCTGCTGCTAGGTATGAGGCGGTGGAAGCTCGCGAGCGATTGGACAACGGCGGCTGCTCCGAGGTAGTGGGCACTGAAAACGGGCGTTGCGGGACGCCGAGCCTTGTGGAGCAGCAGCTGCAGCGGCAGAAGCAGCAGCGGCATAAACAGCAGCAGCAGCAACAGGAGGAGGAGGAACGGGAGCAGGCACAGCAACGGCAACAAATGCAGCAGCAGCAGCAGCACGAGGAGGAACAGGAGCAGATACAGCAACGACAACAGATGCAGCAGCAGCGGCAGCAGCAGCGGCAGCAGCAGCCTCAGCAACCGCCACGGCCAGATCGAAACCTCCGACCTCCGGTCCACGACTCGTCCTCTCGCAGGAAACAGCGCCACCAAACCGAAGCGACCACCGCCACCAGCCGGGCGAGCCGGCTGAGGGCGACGGAGCGGTCGAACAAACATCGGCGCGCTCGCGCTAGCAGCACGACGTCCTCCAGCGAGGGCTCCCTACGGAACCCCCTCGCCAGCGGTCCGCCGGTCCGTCGCCGACGGCAACGAGAAAACGGCGGCAGGGTGATGGCCCGTCCGCCCCCGCCGCGACCGCCTCAACCGCCCCCGCCGCCTCAATCGCTGTTGCCGCCGCCGCCTCTAACGTCGATGCAGCTAACGCCGACGGCGCCGCTGATGCCCTCGCGGCAAGCAACGCCTGAAGAGGGGGGCTCGCCGTCGGCCCGACCCGGCCACGGACGCGAGCACCGCGAACCCCAAGAGGCGCACGGCGCACGTGAACACGGCGAACTCCGAGAGGCGCACGCCATGGCTGTGGCCCAACGAGGTCTCCGCGAAAACGTGTGCGCGGCAGGCAACGTGCAGTCGCCGCCGCTGCTACCGCCGCCGCCGCGGCTGCCGATGCAGGCGGCATGTTCGAGCGACCTTGTCTCACCGGCGGGCAGCGCTAAGAACGCGGAAGGCCTGGCGCCGTTGTCGACTATCCGCCTGAAACCCGTGTCCCACCGCTCGGGTGCGAGGGCAGCGGCCGAGGTGTTTCCGGACGGGCGCGCGAGCATAACGGTGGGAAAGCGGTGGCTGATGGCCTCCGGGAACGGGCAGCGTGTGTGGGTGGGAACCCTCGGCACGGGAGGGTGCTCCTCGAGCGAGGCGAGCGCTTCTATCGGGGGGCGAAGGCGCGATGGACGGGCGCTTGAGCGGGCGGGGGCGGGGGCAGGGGTGGGGGTGGGGACTGAGGCGGGAGCGAGGAAGGCGGCGTTTTTGGCTGCGGGGACGTCCGGGTCGGCGGACGCCGGGTACCACCTCCGGTCGCTGCCGGAAGCGTTCCACCCTCTGTACAAAAGTCTCGCGGGTATCGTTCACGCCCTCCGGAGCAAGACGCCGAAGGTGGTGCTGAGGTGGGGGGAGCAAGGAGGCGGTGGCAGTCGCGGCGGTAGCGGTGGCTGCGCCGCCGCCGGGCCGCGACGGGGGGAACTAGTCTTGTGCGCGCTGATGGATAATCTTCCGGACCCCGACTTTGCCGCGGCGTTCGACGACGGCGCTTCGCTGTCCCTCTGGACGCGGAAGAACGAGCTGCGCGTCGAGCTTCCGTCTGGACGCGTCTGCAGCTGGCCCGTCGCTCCCGGTGGTGAGTGGCCGACAACGAGCGCTCGGAGTGGGGGTGGTGGTGGTGGTGGTGGTGGTGGTGGTGGTAGTGGTGGGGCGGGGGGGCGACTTGACGAGACAGGCGACTACGAGGACGAGGAGGGCTACCTGAGGGCGGGGCTGGAGGGATACTGCAGGTGCTTGAGGGAAGAAGCCGCGGCGTATCGACGGGGCGCAAGCTTCCCGGTCGATCTCGTCGTCGCCGCCGCCGCCACCACCACCACCGGTGTTGGTTCCGAGAGCTCGCAAGATGAGGGCCAGCGCGCATTCGGTACTTTCGGCGGCGGCGACGGCGGTAGGTCTAAGGACAAGAGCAAGGGTAAGGATGAGGACGAGGTTTGGGAGAGAACTACCGCCCGCGATGAGCGCGCGTCCGAACGCCGACTGGTAAACGGCGATCGCTGTCGAGATGCTGACTCTGCCGGCCGGCAGCTCGACCAGGCGCAACACGCAGGGCGACGGAACGACCAACGTCAGCAGCAGCAGCAGCGGCAGCAGCAGCAGCAGGAGCAGCAGCAGCAGCAGCAGCAGCAGCAGGAACGGCAGCAGCAGCAGCAGGAGCGGCAGCAGAAGGAGAGGAACCAGCAGCAGCAGGAGTGGAACCACCGACAGCAGCAGCAGCAGCATCAACACCAACACCAGCGACAACAGCAGGAGCAGGAGCACTCGTGGCAGCAGACTCGACCAACCAAGCCTCTCCGCCACCCTCCACCCGCACCCTCCGCTGCTGACAGATGTCGTCTCCAGCGTGCGCCGATGTCGGACGGCATGATTCCAGCCCCCCCTCCGGCGCTGCTCCGCTCAGGAGTCAAAGACCCCCCCCCGGCCCCGCACGTTTCCCCTCCCCACCGTCGCGCCGAAACGCCGGAACCGTCTCAAGGGCATCCTCGTCACCGCGGCGGCGGCGGCGGCGGCCGCGGTGGTAGTGGCGGGGTTAGCGGTGGTGGTGGTGGTGGTGTTGGCGGCGGTGGCGGTAGCGGTAGCGACGGCGAAAAACTGCCGATAAGCGGGGGACCCACCCCAGACACGTGCTCCCTAACTTGCTCGTCCACCTCCGAGGGTTGGAAGACGCCCGCGGAGGGGCAGGGGCGAAGCGAAGGACGAAACGGCGGCTGCGCCGAGGGCCGCGCCAGCGGTGGTGGTGGTGGTCTCGGTGTGCGCCGGGGCAAGGGTTGTGGGCTGGAGGGTGCGGAGAGAAGCGCTGCCGTGATTCCTGGGTTGGGCGAAGCGTTTCGAGACGGCGACGGTAATCTGGAGGTGAGGTTATTTTTTGTTTTGTTGGGATTGTGTTGGGTCCTCTTTCTTTGCTAGTTCCGGAGATGCTGTGCTGTTGGTGGTGGTGGTGGTGGTGGTTTCGTTGCTGCTTGTGTTTTTGCTTCAGATATACCTGAACGGCGGCGCTTCAGATAGCGACCGACGCTCGACCTCCACGCCCCTAGCTTGTACAAACGAAAAAATAGCACCCAGAGGCGTTCCTTCCTTTTCCTTCACCCCCCCCCCCAGCCCCCACCGTCCCATTTCCTCCCCCCCTTTTTTTTTTTTTTCTTTCCCCCCCAGCCCCCACCGTCCCACACTTCCAGCCATCCTCCCGCTCACGTCACACCAGCCAGTTCGAAGCAAACCAACGACATGAATAACGACAACCCCCACCCCCCCTCCTCCGATACACCGCCTCTTCCTCTTGACAAACAGGTGCGATTTTCTGACGGCGTGGTGGTAACGGTCGACGCTAAGGCGAAGTGGATGCGCGTAGAGCGACCACTTCCCCCCCCCGCGCAGTTGTCAAACCCCTCGAGAGGTGACACCTCGCAGTCGGCGACTTACGATCTCGGTAGACCTATCGCTAAGCGCGGGAGTGGAGGCGGTGCCGGTGGCAGCGGCGGCGGTGGTCGTGGCGGTGGTGGGGGCCGGAAGGACCCGGGACAGCGCATGCCTAGAGACGTGAAGGAAAGAATGAAAGCGTTGCCGCTTTTCATCGACATCCTTAAGCGCATGCCATCGGTGGCGAAGGGTACGGCGGCGACGGTTTCGACGAATAGGGGAGCCAGGAACAGCGCCCGGAACAACGCCCGGAACGGCGCCCGGAGTGGCAGTGTGTTGTCGCGCTGAACCTTGGAGTGTGGAGGTTGGTTCGCAGGTGGCGGGGGGGGGGAGGGTTCGGGACAGCGCATGCCTATAAACTCGAGGGAAATATTGAAGGCGTTGCTGCGTTTCAGCCATCGGTGGCGAAGGCTGCGGTGGTGGTGGTGGCGCCGCCGCGTTGCGAATAGAGAGGGCAGGAACGGCGCCCGGAACGACGCCCGGAACGGCACCCGGAACGGCGCCCGGAACGGCAGCGTGTTGTCGCAGTAAAGCCTTGGAGTGTGGAGATTTGTTCGCCGATAACCCCGCCTTTTTTATAGCCCCAACGATGTAGTGTGCAAATGTTTATTTTACTCTTTTTGTCGTCGTTCGCAGCCAGTGGTTGTACTCGTAGACGTAAATACATACGTACTGCTGTAGTGTCGAGGCGGTAAGAGCAGTCGATAGTTTTCCGTACTGTTTGGTGATGTTGCTTTTTTCCAGTCTATATATATATCCCGGTCTCCTGTTTTTTTTTCGTGTTTTGTTTTTTGCCCACCGCAGCTCTCGCCCCCTCGCGGGTCTGTTGTTCGTCGGACGGTCGGGGCGAATTTTTCTTTGGTTTCGATAACTACCTGTATGAGCGCGGGGGGTTGTTCAATTTACTGGAGGGGCGGGTGAGGGAGGGCGTTGTACCTATTTTTGGCTTGCCTCAGTCATTTGACCTCCCTTTCGAGCGGAGAGCAGTTGGAGGCCGGGGGGGGGGGGGGGTCAGGTTAGATGCGCCGTTTTGAGTTTTGGTTCGAGTGGCAACAAGGAACGAGTGAGCGCCATCTGGGCTCTCAATTCCTTTTTATGGCACGCCTCTTTTTTTTTTTCTCTCGTGTTTTTTTTTCTTTTTTTACCGAGGTACTTATGTACAGCAAATAGTATTTGGTAGTAGCTGCCTAGCTGTGATGATGAACAAGACGCCTATTACGTACGTAGAGTTAAGGAGTTGCTCCTTGCTCTGTTTAAAAGGGAGGAAGCGCCTCTGAGCCACTGTAAGACGATGTCACGACGGGTACTACTGGTGCACCGTAACCTTTTCAGCAAGGTATGTTGCCGGGCATTTTGCGTGGCGTTATCCCGTTGGTCTATACCGGTGTACAAGTCCGGGGGTAGGACTGCTGTGCTGTGTGTGCACGTACGGTATTTGACGTACACACTCAGGCACGACAAAATGGATGCTCTTTTGGCGGCGACAGTTTATTTCTTATTTCGATGTGTCGACACATCAGGAGTAGAGCAGAGGGACTACTATTATGTACGTAAAGACGTGAAGACAATATATCGAGTATGGGTCCACACAGCGGCACAAAGCAAACACCGTGGTGTATATATATATATATATGCTGTGCAAAGAAATATCTGTTTTTCTTGTCCACGCTGCTGATGTTGTTAATTCATCAATGATGACGCTGCCATCAGCAAGCAGTAGTCATAATTCGGCGAACACATTAACAGTAATTAATGTCGTCTATAAACTAATAGTGTAGTATACTATTATTATATATGTTGTTCTGCGACAACAAGCTGACTTACTTGTGCTACGCTCGTACTTATGCCAGCCGACAACGTGCAACGTATATTAAAGCTAACGTTGATCGCCCACAAACACGCCGCAGAAAGAAAACGAAACCCATCGAAACCAATGAAGGAAGCCTCAACTTTTAATGACGTTGGGTCGTCTGATTCGTTCACTCTATGTACCGCAGATCACCAAACGCGGCGGAAAGCCTGAAAATAAAAAAAATGAAAAAAGGGTGGGTGGCGGCATCCTCCTCGCGCCATTCACCAAGAAGAGCCCTCTCCGCGCGTGCGTGGTCAGATCCGACACCCGCGCAGACATGTACGAAGTAGTACGTAGGCGCTTGGCAAGACAGGAGAAGACCTGGCCGGCGTGTTTTTGTTGGCGTGCGCAGTCCGCGGGCGTAGAGGGCGAGGCAGAAGGACCGGGACGCCTCTCTGATGTCGCTTCTTCTAGCTACCGCGCGGCTGGGTCGCGGAAGGAGAGGGTCGAAGCAACTTCCGTCGAGGACAGACTCCTATATACGCCTTCCTGTGGTCATAGTTTCATTATTACTTGTTATTATGTCGCCCGCCGACAATTCAATGATGTTCGTGGCTATGTTCCGTTTCTATTCAGGTATATGTTGTTGCACCCTTGACAGATGGTCGCACAGGCGGGCACAGGCAGCAGCATGCTGCCATGCTGGTGTTGGACAGATGATAATCCACCGATGATAAAACCCAAGAAGATTGATGTTTTGTAGAAGGGCCGCTTATTGGGCAATCAAACTTGCAGAACAATAGACATCCGGGTCTAGAGGTGGTGGTGAGAGGAGTGAGGGTGGGGGTAGGTCCGTGTTCTCTCTCCAGCTACCCAGGCTATGATCCGTTCGCTACAGTCAGTAGGACCTCGTGAGAGGAAAAACCAACCCAGTGGGTTATGCCGCATACTGGTCGAAACGGTAAGTATCTACTCGTAGGTAGGGTTGTGTATCAACAAAAATATCACGCGTGATACGTTGATATAAGTTGAGTTGATATAATATCAAGTATCGCATCAACACAACGCTGATAAGTTGATATATATCAACTTATCATGATATATCAAATCAAGTGAAATTTCGTGATAAGTTGATATTTTCAGACACAAAAAGAGGCGTTTGCGTCATGTAACGCCATTTTTGTGCGGCCCAACCAAGTAGCGGATAGGTGGTAGATATACGTGCGCACGCCGAGGGTCACACGCCACACGTCTCTGCTGCGTCCGAGCGTGTATTCTCAGTAGGCGGACGCGTGGTCACGAAGCACCGGAACCGCCTGGGTGGGGAGCGGGTAGCAGACATCGTGCTCCTGCACGAAAGCATGAAACATGACATCTGGTAGATAATGATGTAGGGCGCCAAGTGCCAAGTAAAAAGTGCCGCTTGCAGGGACCCGGAGGGAATGAATTATCGGATGCAAATGGAAGGATAAGGTACAGGGTTGTACATATATATGTACACCGTTGTAGACACCATGGGTTTTACGTGTCTACTTATAGTGGGCTGGGTCTTTGTGATACTACTCGTGCCGTGCAGAGTTTGTCAGTCGGCCGCATCCATATGGCGTGCGTCGACAAAACGACCAAATAAACTACCTAGAAGAGGCGTACAACCACACACGGGTGCGAGTGTGCATTTATTTGCGTAGATATGTTGCTGTCTCTGATACCTGATACAGGCTGCAGCAAAATAAGTTATTTCAGAGGGATTGTTACCAATTGAACACGTACTCTCACTGCTACGGACGTGCGCATGCCTGCCCATGTGCAGTGATTTGACTCGTCGTGAAATTTCAACTCATCGGGGCGCTGTTGCGTTGTTTGAAACCTTCCAAAAATATCAACATATCATGATAACCTGATATATCGATGTATCATGATATGTTGATATATATCAACATATCATGATAATATCACGCCGATTCCGCCCAAAATATCAAGTATCATATCAACCCCGTTTTTTTGTTGATACACAACCCTACTCGTAGGACCTCGTGAAGAGAATACAACAACCCGGCAGGTTATGCCGCATATTGGTTGAAACGGTATCATAACACGCCGCGTTGATATAACTATCGTCGCTGGTGCTACGTACTGTTGTGCTCGGCTACTGCAACATGCTACTGGTGGTGGAACCAGTACAACCAATTGCTTCCCCCGGCTACAGCAGTCCAGTGCTATATGTTGCTGTCCCCGGCTACAGCAGTAGTATGGTGACACCTACTGCTGTACCCGGTTACAACAGTGGCGATGAACATTGATCAGAGATGTAGGTGTTCACGCCCTAATATCTTTAATACTCCCCCTTAATGGATATCGCGCTGTTGTACTGATATGTACTAGAGCAACATCATATTTACGGCTAGATGGCTACTGAGTATTTACTGCCATTGTGTTTTGCATCAGAACCTAGCCTACACGTATACGTAACTTGAATAACGATGATGGCTATCATAACGTTCAACAGCACTCGTTGAAAGCAAACAGAAACTTGACTAAAGTGCCGATCATGGCTAACGATCATCAGCACTCGTTGGAAGCAAAACAAAATGGACTAAAGTACCGATCATGACTAACGATCATCAGCACTTGTTGGAAGCAAAATAGAAATTTGACTAAAGTGCCGATCATGGCTAACGATCATCAGCGCTCGTTGGAAGCGATATAAAATGTACTAAAAGGCTGATCATGGCTAACTTTCATCAGCACTTGTTGGAAGCGATAGAACTTGACTAAAGTGCCGGTCATGGCTAACGATCATCAGCACTCGTTGAAACGATACTCCAGTGATCAGCTTATTCACCAAGGCATTTAACAACTAACCGCCCCGTACAAATACAACCCGTCGGGGTCCTCAACGAACTGGTCGTAGTTACGCCGCATTCTTAGTCGAACCGCAACGTAACATTATGTTTTGCCTATAAAATCACCGGTGATTGATACTGTTGCGCTCGGCTACTGCAACACGCTATTGGCGCAACCAGTGCTACCTACGTTGGCCGACGAAATAGCGGTCAGCCGATCCCAGTTCTGGCCGGGCATAGCTCGGGTAAACTTGCTTCTTGACTCGTCGCGATCCCGAAGCTACCGAGTGGTACTTGGTTACGTATCGTGACTGCTGCTTTCCGGCTACAGCAGTATTACAGTAGTGCTACGAACTGCTTCCCCCGACTACAACTGCCTACTGCTCTTCTCGGCTACAGCAGTACTAGTCCTAACTAATGCTCCCCCACGCAACAGCAGTGACGATTAACATTGATCAGAGATGTAGGTGTTCGCGCCCTAATATCTTTAACACTCCCCCGTAATGAAAATCGCACTGTTGTGGGCACTGAAGCACCGAATAATGTTACCCTGTCTGTTGTCGACACTCGTTTTAAACGTCTACGAACTCCAAACGTCTACGAAATTCACTAAGCGTAAGGCTGTTCACTAAGCGTAAGCAAACGTCTAAACTATACTGGTGGTGGCTCCAAGATCTTCTCGGTCATCAACAAAAAACGCCGGCGTAACTAGGGCTCTGCCCGGGAATGTATGTATTCCAGGACCGCTCATGATCCTACGTATATCAATCTGAGTCCTGGTCATAACTTGGAGAGAAACAATACTAGAATTATATTTAATCGTGCAGTAAAAAAATGTAGGTTAACCAAACGTGTGTGTCCCTTTTTTTATAAATTTACTCGTCACAGGCCGCTTGTCAACTGCAATGGAAATCCCAACCACTTTGAGTAATCACAGCGTTTCGCCGTCTGTGCTCACGATAAAGAGCTCTGTACTCAACGTAACACGTTCTATTAAAACATCGGTGTCTACGACAACGATACCCCGCATATGTAAAATGGAAATAAAGTAGCTCCCCCATTAGCTAGCTCCCTTATTTCTGCTAAAAGTGGACAGCAAAAAAACAAAACGCCAACGAAAAAGAAACAAACCACACGCTTGATCGTCCAGACGTCTCTTCCAGGAGGTATATCGAAACGATGCTGTTCGKGTTGCTACTATTATCAGCAGTTACTTCTTGTACTGAACGTTGACTACGTATGTATGGGTTACTCAGCCTACACTTAACGCTCCTCCTCAACGGAAAGGTAATCAATTTACTCACCAGGTATAATGATAACCAGTTTTGGTAGAACTGATAGAAGCTTGCCTGAAGTGTCAATCATGACTAACGGTCACCAGTACTTGTTGCAAGCGATAGAAACTTGACTAAATAACCGATCATGGCTGACGCAAACCAGTCGTTGCTGTACCCGTCGATGCTGTACCAGTCGTTGCTGTACCCGTCGATGCTGTACCAGTCGTTGCTGTACCAGTCGTTGCCATACCAGTCGTTGCTATACACTCGGCGTCTTTCGGACACGATGACCATGATGATGATGATGATGACGATGATGACGATGATGATGATGATGATAATGGTTGTGACGATGACGACGACGAAGCTTTCTCCGTGTCTTGATCGAGTAGTAATATACGTAAAACGCGGAGTAGTTATGATAGTCTCAGCAGTAGTAGTTCCCGCTGGAGATAAGGTAGCTATTTATAGGCTGTAGAGCTGCCCCAGGATCCGATCTCCTTGTCGATGCGGCCCTCCAATGGACCGCCATCGGTAGTTAGTTGCATGACTTCTGGAAAGTTGTTCGAAATTTCACTATTATCTCCCCCTTCGAACGGCTTTTCAGTCGTCGGGGGTGTGTCGAAACAACGTCAGCGTCGCTGCTGTAACTACTCCGTTTGTAGATAGTAAGAGGGCCTTTTAGACGTTGGTGTTGCTGCGCTGCCTCTCTTTTTTTTTACCGCAAACAACAGCAGTGTCATTGTGCAGATAATATATATATATATTGAATTACATCTGCTCTCACTTCTGAGGTTAGCTTGGACTCTCTTCTTTTACCGCAACAGTATATTACGGGTTTGTTTATTTGAATTCACCTCCCACTGTGATTAGCTTGGACTCTCTTATTTACCGCAACAGTATAATGCGGGTTTGTTTCTTCGAATGTGCCTCCCACTGTGATAAGCTTGGACTCTCTTCTTTCACTGCAACAGTATATTGCGGGTTTTGTATGGATGTACGTAGTGCAATTTTTTATCGCCCCGAGTGAACTGTTGTTACCAGATATTTTAACACTCGACCCGGTTGAATCGCAAACGCAGTACCACGCTCACCCCGACACAGTATGAATCGACGCGCTATATACTGCTATCCTTATTTTTTTACCGCAACAGTATATTACGGGTTTTATATGGATGTAGTGCAATTTGTTATCGCCCCGAGTGAACTGTTGTTTCCAGATATTTTAACACTCGACACGGTTGAATCGTAAACGCAGTACCACACTCGCCCCGACACAGTATGAATCGACGCGCTATATATGTACTGCTATCCTTATTAGTTTACCGCAACAATATATTGCGTGTTTTTATGGATGTAGTGTAATTATTCATCGCCCCGAGTGAACTGTTGTTACCAGATATTTTAACACTCGGCCCGGTAGAATCACAAACGCAATAACATACACGCCCCGACAAAATACGATTTGACGCGTTATGCACTGCTATCCTGATGATGATGAGCGGACGTCTGGATGTAGTGCAATTCCTGTCGACCCGAGTGAACTGTTGTTACCAGATTGAACACTCGACCCGGTAGAATCGCAAACGCAGTCACACATGTTATGGTACTGCTGGCATGATGTGGAAACGTTTGGTAAATACCTGGTATCAGGTATAAGAATCGTATTGGTAGTACTTGGAAGGCGGTATCTTAGGTGGGAACCAGGGATGGTTCCCGATGGCTTTTAGCCATCTCACCGACCTTCTCAGTCGTTCATCACGCAAACGGAATAAACCTGCTCTTCTTCTATCTCTACGCAAACAACACACGTGAGTACCAACGAGTACCCGTTCCATAGGCTGACCTGGCTAGGGATACCCTGTCCTCTTATACCTAGCGTCACTACACTTGGCGTCGTCGGCAGGACGAATTACTCGCGGTCAACCTGGTAGCTCCTGCGACTCCGCCTGGACAACATGCCTCGAAGCCGCGATCTCCTTGCGGAATGCAAGTCGAGCCCTACACGCCTACGGATCCTTCCACAAGACCGGCCTCTGAGTCTCCTTGCCCACCGGGAAAGCAAGTCGAGTCCCTCACGCCCTCCAGCGCCTCGCAGCCTCTCGATGACGCTCGGCCTGCTTCCGGGAAGCCTCTCCCCGAGTCTTGACTCTCAAGACCTCGGATGCCTGGAAGCCTCTCGATGACGCTCGGCTCCCCAAGACGAAGAACGAGCCTCCATTCCGCCAAACGGCTGATTTAGATCCTCTGCCTCTAGACGCGCTGCGCCAGGCCCCTTCCGCTTCTGACTCTATGATACCTGCCAAGCAGAATTCGAGCAGACTGCGCCACCCTCCTCCAGTTCTACCGGGAACTGGACAAGACACGGGGCAGCCTGCTGCCCAGCCGAGTATCTCTGGTACTCGTACGAGGCTCGAGAGCAAAAATGCTGTGCGATATTTTTTTCCCGCGCCTCGCTCGAGCGATGGTACACTGGATTTCAGTATAAACCCTGCTTCGTTCACCGCTGACACCTCGACTTTCGGTGCTGATGAGATTTTCAACAAAGCCGTTCACGTGCGATATTATTTTCATAGTGCTTTCAGTACCGAACACGTACAAGGCCAAACGGCCGTTGCTGTTAGTGCAGGTACGGAGGCTGGAGACATAATTCCTCCTCCCTTGACCCCAGCTCGTACCCCCAGTGCCCGTAGTGCCCGCCGCATGGCACGAGAGGCGTCGAACGCTGCAGTACAAGCTCTTACTGCACCCTCTGCTGCACAACTCCCTGTGTCGAACCCTGCTGTACAAGCTCTTACTGCACACTCTGCTGCACAACTCCCTATGTCGAACTCTACTGTACAAGTTTTTGCCGCACTTTCTGCTGCTGCCTCTGCTGCACCTGCTCCTGCTGCACAACACATCGGACGAACGTTATGCTGCAATTGTTTTTACTGCGTCGACCGCTGCTGCACCCTCTGCTGCACCTGCTCCTGCTGCACACAAATACGAACGTTATGCTGCAAAAATTTTCACTACACGCTCTGCTGCCACCCCTCCAGCTACCATACCCGGGATATTCGAGGCTAACCCGGTACATTTGCCCCCGACCCATGCGCCCTTCGCCGCCGCTCGCCGCACAGTGATGGCCACCCCACCAGGGTCTACAGCAGGAGCAAGGGATTGCAGCTCGACACCCCGCTCCCAGGACTCCGCCCCTGCCTCGCAGATGGGTTCTCCTGGACGAGCCCTGAACTTCGCTTCGTCTCCGGTGGCAGAGAGCGGGCTTGAGTCACTCGACACCGAGGACGAGGAAGTCGAGGCCAGGAAACCCCGCAGACACCGGGACGCTCGTTCGCCGTCGTCGCAGCCCCGCGAGGAGCAGGAAGCTCGGGCGCAGCCCCACGAGGAGAGAGAGCCTCGTTCGCCGTCGTCGCAGCCCCACGAGGAGAGAGAGCCTCGTTTGCCGTCGTCACAGCCCCGCGAGGAGCAGGAAGCTCGGGCGCCGCCCCACGAGGAGAGAGAGCCTCGTTCGCCGCGGTCGCTTCCCCAAGACGAGCTGTTGAAGCAGGCGGCGCAGTGGCAAGCCCATGTACGGGCTCAGGCGACGCAGGCCCTGGCAAGCGCGACCACTTCTACGCTCGCAAACCCACAGCTCCGAGGGCTTTGGGCCGGCATCCCGGCAAACACCAGGGCAATGCTCACCTCCAACTGGGATGCGCTCACGGACGAGCTATCGGTGTCCGCTCAGGCTCGCCATGAAGCCGACATCGCCACGGCGGAGGAGACCTTGACATCGGCCGAAGCCACTGGCCTCTCTACGGATGTGGCGCTTGCCAAGTCCATGCGCGCCAGCCAGGAGGCCCTACGATCCAGCCAGGAGGCCGCCCGCGCCGGCGAGAAGGCCGCTCGCGACAGCCAGGAGGCCACCCGCGCCGGCGAGAAGGCCGCTCGCGACAGCCAGGAGGCCACGCGTGCCATCTGGGCCGC
>MEHQ01002259.1:8525-39296 GCA_008828725.1 Saccharina japonica | reverse complement strand
AGGCCGTGTCTTGTTGGCCATCGACAAGCGGGTCTACAGCGTACACATCAGCTACGCGCTGATACACACGCTACAACCACAAGATCCAAGAAATATCACAATGCTGTGCTACGCGTAATGAACATATCAATTGGTTTCTGTACTATTAATACATACCAGGTACCAGGCAATACGTATACGCACCGCGACGTATTGTAAACATGAATTTTCTTTCCGAAAATACATTCATCAATACGTACAAACGTGCAAGGTGATCCGCGTAGGCGTACGTATGATACGAGTACCAGATCCGAATTGATACGGTACGCACTGCGGCACGTCCTTGTACATAAAATATCAAACGTACGCACCTCGTAATATTATTGGTACTATTAATATCATACATCAGTACCCCACGAACTGCTCGCGGCTGCTTGGGGGTGTGCTGGGTGTCGTTGTACGACGAGTAATGTAAATAGCATTTACACAGCAGTAGTCCTGTGTTCTCACCTGTTCCACTACAACAGCAGTGCAACATTAATAATTTGGGTGGTTACGTTCAACACTAACTTCGGTATAACAACGACTCCCGAATGTCATATTTTCTTGTAAATATCAGCCTCCCTTCCTTACTGCTGGGTGCTGGGTTTCGCGCACTGCGCTGTATACGAAGAACCATACATACCTAGTATTACAAAACTTGCATCAAGCTGGTATGACACAGCCTTTGATGGTCTGGTGAAACGTACAGCAGCAGCAGTGGGTACTCCTCTTTATGAGAGGTGTGGTACCGGCCGAAAACAGAAAACAGCACCAATGTATGGTATGACTTTGTGCAAGAAAAGGGTACGTAGGAGTTCGTGCCAGATTACCGCCACACGAGAGCCACTGAGCCGCTGTTGTTGTGCATCCTATTACATGACAACAACAAACCTGATAGAGGCGATGGCAACAACATAATACATGATTCCCTTTCCTCACCACGTACCATTGCTTGGGTTGCTACAGCAGTACCACAATCTCCTATCCTATGTAGCCGCAGCACGTTACCCACGCTGCAGTACTCGCTTGGAGAAGCACAAGAAGAGCTGGACGTGGGGGACCCCGCTTTCCAAAAACATTTTTTGTTTTTTTATTTTATTTTTGTTTTTGTTGTCGCTGCTGCAATCACAAACCGCCACAGGCAGGCGGTTACCAAGGCCACGCAAGCTCGCCTGAGGGTATAGTCTATGCAACGGACCGAACACCATGTCACAGTGAAAAGCTTGGCACGCATCATTCATAATGTGGAGGATACCCTGTTGACCCGTAGGTACGTAACAGGCTCCTGGGCATGTGTCATGTTCCTACCAAGACCTTCTATATCGATTATCATCCAGTGCGCAGCAGTCCTCTGCTCCCTAAGCACACATCTTCCACCACACTACGACACGCCAAAGCTTATACTGAGTTCATACGCATAGACTACCACCTGGGTGAGCATCGACCGTTGTCTGCCCGTCGTACATCCGGTCTCTCGGACGCCATAGCTGGTCCCTCCAGCTCACGAGAAAGCTGGGACAAAACACGAGTGATCTTCCGTGTGTACACGCTACCGTGGGTTTCCACCCCCGGAGGCATGTACCACACCGGGGACCGCTCGTCATTATCCCCGTTTTCATGCCCATCAAACCTCAACCCGAAACCCGCTTGGATCCACCGTCATGCCCAGATACCCGCCGCAACACATGCTCGGATCCGGCGCTGTCTGTCGCTGTTGTGCCCCAAGAAGCTACAGGTGGATGGCTTGAACAACAAGGCGGCGAGTACTATCTTTGCAAGGCTTCGTGCTTCTTATACCCTGGATAATACCCTATCTAATAGGCTATTGGGCTAACAATAGGTCGGGAATTATGGCTATCGATACCTACTGCGGGCCACAATCCGTTGTAGATCATTATGGGCAGATATATTCCTGATCTATCTGTATTATTTAGCCCATGTTTCCGGATGGGAGCCGTGTATACTCTAAATGATATATTCCCCACCAGGCCCAAACTATTTGATTTTAGTTGAATTGACACACGACACGCAGTGAGACGTGGAAGTGTGGAGGGCGTAAGCCTTATTTTTACCTATCTATCCGCCGGAGGATATATAAAGAAAAAATATATATACTCGTAGCACCAAAAAAAAACTCGGAGATGGCTCGTCCGAGGTGTCCGATCAGCACGAAGACTACTCTTATATACGACGACTGCTCGTATACTCGTACACCATAAAAATGAAAAATAGTCATCTTCGAGAATAGCGATACATGATACTGTACCTGGTACCATGCAGCAAGTACGTACGGGCGCTCGGTACTTGGTAATTAATGGAGGACTCTCGGAGCTCGGAATACCGACCGGCAAGGTTCCGCAGCGATCGCCAATGCTAGGCATCAGGCTGCTGCACCATTCTAGCCCCGTAGCAGCATCGCAGCTACCTGGTATATTTAGTAGCTGTCACCGTGAACCGTGAACAGTAGTGAACAGAGATCGCGCACAGCATCGCGCCGCATATGTTACCCGAACCGTAACTTGTGGAAACCCTAATCGCGCCGCATTGTTTTTTCATGAGTTTGGCCCACCACTAAAAAAAAAGGTCTTTTTTTCGATCATGAAAAAAACGTCGTTGCAACCATCGTGTGTTCCTGCACCCTTGAAGAAGGGAGAAAAAGACAAAAGGCATCAGGTACTCGTAGTGCGTTTGCCAGACAGAAGTAGCCGGGGAGAGAGGGATTGCCGGCAGTCAAGACCACGATCTGCCACGGTAGAGAGCCCACGGGATCGTTGTCCTGAGCTGACCTGAGCTTCGCGCTTGCGAGAACCGGCCTCGAAACTACAGAGCACCGAGCAGAAAAGATACCTTTTTCGTTGCGCAGCCGCCTGCCCGGTGGAGGAACTACCTGGTAGCAGAGAGACAGAATGATGGAATCGCCGCAATCTTCTCCCAGAAGCGAAGGCATCGTCCCTCATGCCAGAGAGCAAGCATCGGCGAGCAACCGGTGGATCGAGCAAGACGATGCCAAGGAGGTGAGCGTTCGCCGCGCGGTTGTATAGGCGGAAGCTCTCCGCGCTGCCATGTCAAACTCTATGCTCGATCATTTTTCGAAGGATGATCGAGCCTTGCTTTTGCATTGGGTATCGTTCATCTTCGAGGGACTTTCTTGCTTTTTTTTGCGTGCGGAGGATCACGGCCGAGAGCGTCTGTGCGTCTGTTGCAGCGAACCACCTTATGCGCTCGCCCGAGTCCCCCTTTGGTACAGCTATAGGCAAGCACTCTTCTTTGCTTTGGGCCATACGCTACGGAGGGGCTGGCATTCACTCTCTTTAACTTGTGGCATCGCAGCGGAGGCCTCGTGAGGCAACTGAATTGCGACCGGTGCAAACTACGAACAAAACGACTGTTTCTTGTTGTACAGTAGGTTGTTGATTGTTGCTTTACTGGTAAACTCTACGAGTACGAGTACCTGGTGCATGTACACCTGGGAGACTGCCGGCAACGAGGAGGAGAGCGTAAACAAACGCTGTGGCGATGATGAGCCATGCCTCTCTCGCTGGATGGATGATATAGATGAATGGAAACATATATATATCTCGACGAGATCTTGCCAAAGCCACCATCGTTCATTTTCGTTGTGTGTGCCCGCCCCCTCCCATTTGTTTTGGAGAAAGTCGGCTCTCGGCTTGTGGAACATCAGGGGTGCAAAGTCTTGGTATCTGTACGGTATTCATCCTCGTACATACTCAACTCGTATACGTATAGAGGCATCACAAAAGCTTGTGTTCTACCAGCACCGAGACCAGGTAGTGCATGGTACAGTACGGCAGTATAATATCAGGTAGTACGTAGGTCCACAAGGTTATCAGTGATAGAGGGTGTTCGGTCCTGCCTTTTGAAGTAACCCTACTCGTAATGAAAAGTGCGCGGATGTTGTATGTGCCGGAGACGAACGTTCCTGGATATATATTTTTTTCCATCCCATTTCCCATTCAAATCTTCGCCAGTATTTTTTCTCTCCCTCGTAACTCAAATCAGGAGACACACAGCAGGTTCCCCTGCCCCCTCCCCACTAGTATACAGTTCGTGCCTTGCACAGATGCTCCGAGTACCTTGGAGTAAAGTAAGGAGTATTGAAGATAAAATACTTCAGGTACTTTGTGTACTCGGAGTATTTCGGGGTTCGATACTCCGAGTACGAGATACTGCTCGTACTCGGAGTATTTCGGGTATGAACACTCTCGATACTGCTTGTACTCGGAATATTTCGGGGTCCGATACTGCGGGTACTCCTTGTACTCCGAGTGTTTGGGGCTTCAGTGTTGTTCATACTCCAAGTACTCCGAGTATTCAGGCCGCCAGTACTCTAATACTCGTAAGTACTCGGAGCACGAAATGTGCTTGATACTCGGAGTATACTCGGAGTGTGAAGTACGTTAGGAGCATCTTTGCATCATTTTAAAGACTCGGCCGTCATTCCTCCCAGGTTCTGGGAGCATGTGACTGGCGTTTATAGCACTTCAAATTCACAGATGCTCCCATTACCTCGGAGTAAAATTAGAGTATTTTCGAGAAAAAAATACTTGCAGGTACTTTGTGTACGAGGTACTCGCAGTATTTCGGTGTCCAATACTCTCGATACTCGGGGTACTCCGAGTAATTCAGATGTTTTAACTCCGAGTATTACTGCTTGTACTCGAGTATAAGTACTGCTCATACTCCCAGTACTCGGAGTATTCGGGCCTTCAGTACTGCGCATACTCCAAGTGCTCCGAGTATTTAGGCCACCAGTACTCTAATACTCTCAGTACGTACTCGGAGTCCGAAAAATACTCGATACTCCGAGTATACTCGGAGTACTCGGAACATCTGTGGTGCCTTGCTTTTTTATCGCGAAAAGGTTTCAGCCCTTTGTTCCCTCGTCGACTCGCGTCGAGCTTACTGCTGACTGTATGTATTATATGTATGTGCATACGATATGTACGTCCACCGAAAATCGGTCAGAGCTCGCCCCCTGGGCCCTGGATCACTCCAAAACCTATATAGGACAAAACCTGGTCTGGTGGTGATCGGGATTTTCCTGTGGTGGCGCCTGCCTGTGGTGGCATTAGGAAATTTCCAAAAAAACTACCGTTTCAAAAACGAAATATATACGATTCCTTATGTTACGTACGCCAGACGCCAGTACAGTTACTCCTGAAATAGCGTTTTGTAGTACTTAGGTGCAATGTAGTACGCGTACGAGTGTAATACTATTAATAGTACTTACTGTACTGTCGATGAACCATAAATACCTGATATTACCAGCGCGTGGATGGGGGGCCCGCCGCCTGGCTGCAGGCCTTGGTGTGGTACACCTGGTATAGGGGAGGGAGAGTTATCCCGCTGGCAAGGCCCTCGAATCGGGCCCCGCTTTATGACGTACATACGAACCAGTCAGCAGTATGATACTCCTCTGTTCTTTAGAGGGTGTATGATACTCCTCTTATTTTGGGGGTACAGCAGTAGTAAGTACTGCTGTAGTACGAGCAGTGTGGCCCCTTTTCTATAGTGCCAGTTGAGTAGTGCCGGTTGCCCGCTATCATATACGTATAATAGTGCCTGTGGAATCGCTTGGTACAGCAGTGTGGTAGTGTGCGGAGTAGTGCCTGTTGCCGCTATATAGTGCCGGTATTGTTGGTCGGCGGATACCGGCAATATAGAGGGACCATAAGTTACTCCATGGAACCCCTCTTATTTCCGGTGCCGCGGCACTATAATTTTTCAATTTAAACGGGTGAAACCCAAAAATAGGTATACCTGTGCCTTTAAAGCCATTTATAGGTACTCTACATATATATCCGAGCCATTTGTAGGTATAATTCCAGGCAAAAATAGTTGAAGCCCAACTTGAATAGACGCAGAGAGGTGTGCTGCCTGGAACCTTTCAGCCAACAATATTAGGTACAATCGGGCGCTGACCAATCAGAGGGAGGACCGGGAAGTCTATTCCCGGGTGCAGTATTTAGTGTATCTATTAAACGGATCAAAAGGCACATAGTTACACCTATTTTTGGTTTCAGCCCGTATTAAAGCTACCAACATTAAAACGGACCTGAGAGCTGAGAGGTGCCTCGTTTGATGCCATGAACCTACGCATATATCTTACCAGCCATGGTGACTGGTGATCATGTGATTATAGGATATTTACCTGGTACCAGGGTATAATGCACAGCTATCATAGTATAATACATGTAGGAGGCATTTCTGCATTGACCGTGTTTCATGGTGCTACAGTAGTGCAAGCAACGGCTACCAATCTGTCCTGTAATAGTAACCGTTTGGAATCTAATGTGAACACCAAACGGTTATTATTTTACCGGCTAGACATGGGCCAGAGTAGTATGGGTTTGCTGAAAAGAGCATACTTCGTATAGAGTTACATCCCGCGTTTTACGGGACAAAGGTCTTGGAATTGGTGAGGGCTAACTTTTTTGTAGCATTAAAAAAAAAAAAAAAGTTACCTTTGCTTGAGAATGCGCCGCACGGAGTATCCACCCACAAGCCCATAAGAAAGCGGTTATACTATTAATAATTCCACTCGCTACGGGCCGCCGGTTTGTCTCCTTTCCTATATTTACATACTTCGTATATACATACCATACACCAGCTGATGTTTTTTAAGTTGTTTAATATACTCCATATCTCCATATCATGTACTACGTATGGGCGACCGCCCTCGATTTTGCGGCCTTGGGCGGCTATGTCTGACTCCCCTTTAAGGGCGGTCTACTATTAATAGCATCGTACTATCGTCATTCGATCACCATACATCACCATACTATCACCATACTGGTCTGTGGTCTCGGGGGTCGTTTTCGGGTCGCTATCGCAAGCCATATTCTACCCGATACCTTGTAGGGCTATTTTTATTCTTTGTTTCATGGCACACGAGGCCAGGCCTCACCCGGGGGGCTCTTTCCACTCATCATCCTGCCCGTTTTCACACCCGGAACGCGCGCTATCTCTCGATCTCAGAGTCGGAGTCTACGATAATAACTGGCACAAAATACGATACATCCTAAGAATTGTTAAGGATAGCTACCATGCTACCCAGCGGTAGCCAGTAGTCTACCGAGTCGCTGATCGGCGACATAGCCGCTTGCAGCGAGTAGGCCACAGCAGCAGTACAAAGTGCTACGGCAGTACAAGCAGCGGTATATCCAATGCCGATTCATGAAGTATGCGGTGGAATCAGTCTGGATCGGTTTCTGGGACACCTGCTGAAGTGCTTACCTCTCCGGCGGGCTGCCTGGTCTATAGTTCAGGAGCCGCGCACACACGCCCACGACGGGGAATCCACCAAGAAGAATATGCCTTATTTTGTCGAACACATCGATAATTCGAGCTGAGAAAATGAGGTCATGTACGTGGAACCTGCGCGTTGTTATGTTATAAGGCTAAGATTGGGTAGGCGAGGGGTTAACCTTTTACCAGTAGCCCAACAAACTAATGCCATAACAGGTAGAAGGTAAAATCCAAAAATAGGTATACCTGTGCCTTTTGAGCTATTTTTAGGTACACTATGTATTGCAGTCCGGAAGAGGCTTCCTGCCCCCCCCTCTGATTGGCCAGCGTCCGATCGTACCTGTTGTTGGCTGAAAAGTCCTAGGTACACCTCTCTGTAGCTACACAAGTTGGAAGTTGGGCTTCGCTTATTTTTGGCGTCGACCGCACCTATAAATGGCTCAACCTGTACCTACAAAGGGCTACGTTCCCACGTAAGGAGACTATTTCTAGCCCCCCCTTTGATTGGCCAGCGCTCGATTGTACCTATTGTTGGCTGAAAAGTTCAAGGTACACCTTTATGTGGCTACTCAAGTTGGAAGTTGGGCACCTATTTTTGGCGTCAACCGTACCTATAAAAATGGCTCAACCTGTATCTACAAAGAAAGGGCTTCGTTCCCAAGTAACTTTTTTTTTCCTAGCCAACAGCAGGGTTATTACTGGGCTCTTACTACAATAATTGTGTGGCACTCCTTGTAACAATGCACAGCCCCCCGTGAAAGTTGATTTCGCAATATGTTTTTTTTTGTTTTGACAGCTCGGGTCACCCGGCACCGACGGCCCTGCGGCGGTAGTTCAGTTTTATCAGAAAATGGTTCAATTGAGCCACTTCTAGGTACCATTGAAGCCTAAAATGGGCGAAACCGAATTTGAGTAGCCACAAAGGTGTACCCTGAACCTTTCAGCCAACTATAGGTAGGATGGAGCCCTGGCCAATCAGAGGGCGGGCCAAGAAGCCTTTTTTTCCGAGTGTAATATATTTAGTGTACATGTAACTAACTGGCTCAAACGGCATAAGTATACCTATTTTTGTTTTTTCCCCCCAGTTACAACAAACAGGAGATAGGGAACGAATACCTTTGAGCGGAGCGCTTTCACTTCTAATGGACTGCCACATTAATTCCACGTATTTTCCCCCCCTGAAAAGTGGGTTCAATCCTAAAGCGGATGCAGTTCTATCGGGGTTAACTGCACGCACGGTTGACCGGTAAATGGCTTGTGGCTATAAATACATGAATATAGGTGTCCACACGAAGTATATACATATCGCCCATAACACACATAATATACATGGACTCATCTATTCATAACACCCCTCACGCTTTGTTTTTCACATTGTCCGTTCCCGGCCCTCGCATTGTCTCGCGCAATATTATCATGTGTTTGCGTGGTCTTTTGCGCAGGCGGATGGGGGTATTGGTGAGATGATGAAAGGAGTCGCGGGCCTTCGCCAAGAGCTGCAGGACCGCAAAGAGATGCAGAACACACGCGTAGCCGAAGCGAAGGGCCGGTTGGCCTCGGCAAACGAGCGCGCCGCGACGCTCCTTAACGACCTGGTCGAGCAGGAGGTGATTGACTTTGGTGGTTGATGACGCGTGCTACAATATAGGTATACCTTTTTTTGGCTGATTTTGTTCCTTAACCTACAATCGTCCGGTTTTTCATTCTTATGTTAATTTTTGCCGGTCGTCGCGAAACATGTTCAGGTATGAGGTGTGTCGATCAGTGGATGAAGAAGGGAAACATAGATATGTAGCAGGTACAATATTTGGGTGAACGGTGGTAGTGCGTATTCTATTGAGTACACGGAGGGGAGGAGAATTGGTTGTAGGAGATTGGTGGTATTCGACAAATTGGGACAGCTTTTTCATTCTGAATGAATAATGCCCTGCACATTGTCGGAAGGCAAATAATATAATCATAATTATTATTCTTTTTAGTCGTTTACTTAGTCAGAGGCCATGGGATTACTCATCGCGTAGCACTTTCCATTCTCTTCATAACCAGTTTTTGGGTGAGGTCTAGAGGGCCTCAAGTGACCACCCTTCTAAGGCAAAAAACATGGTGCGCCTCTACCGTAGCATGCGTCTGATGGTTGATGGTTGGTGGCTGATGGTTGGTTGATTATGAGCGAGCAGATGGGGAGTGGAGGCGTAGGCGAAGCGAAGGGCCGGTTGGCCTCGACGAAAGAGCGCACGGTAGCATTGCTTGACGAACTGTTCAAGCAGGAGGTGGTTGACTCAGCTGGTTGATGATTGACGGGTTTCCTAGAAGATTGATTGACACGACGCCGGCAACCAGCAGTATCCTATATATATATACCCACCGCAATATCCACATCCACATAGGAAACCCGGGGCTGTACCTCGAACGCCCCCTGACTACCTACCGAAATACCGTATATGCTTGTCCTTTTTTCGGTCGTTATACCTCGGTACCGAAAGGGGTACTGATTTTTACACTGTAGAGCTGTTGCTGCATGCTGATCCATTCCCGTTTTCTTGTTGTTTTTTTCGTTTCGGTCGCACGTTCTTTGGTGTCGTCAGTCTAAAGAAGAACGGCGTTTAGAGACATGGACGCAAGTTACGGAAGATCTGCAGGAAATGAACGCACGGCGACAGAGGGGAGAGGTGAGCATGAATTCATGCATGCATGCATGCATGCGATAAAAAAACACCCAAACCTCGGACGTCGGTCATGGGTGGTCACCTCGTTTAAAAACGACCCGAGACGCGTCCTGCGATAGCGGTATACTTCGTATACTTCAATACGTGTTATAGCAGTTTATGGCCAAAACCCGTCTATTTATTACCCACGGACTCTTCGACCAACAGAAGTAGCCAATATCATTGTGTTTTTTCTCCCCTTAGATTATCTTCGCCCTTCTTTTCTCTCTCCATCCTAGTCGTAACTCAGATTCGGGGGCCACAAAGCAGGTTATTTCCCCTCCTCCCCACTGCGGTTCGTCTCTTGCCTTTTTATCGCGAGAAGACTTCAGCCCTTTCTTCCCTCGCTGACTCGCGTCGATTTGCAACACACACGGAATACCATATAATTATGACGCGGTACTGGTATGTTATACAATAGCAGTGCATGGCAAAAATGCATCTGATCCACAGACTTGTCAACTGAGAGACGTAGCCAATATAGTATGAATACCATACCATACGTGTTTTACGGTACTATTCGTTAATTGCCTACGGTAGGTATTGGTAGGTATTGGTAGGTATTGGTGGGTATTGGTAGGTATTGGTAGGTATTGGTAGGTGTTGGTAGGTATTGGTAGGTATTGGTAGTTATTGGTAGCTATTGGTAGCTATTGGTAGGTGTTGGTAGGTATTGGTAGGTATTATGAATAGTAGGTATTGGTAGGCCACGGGGTTGCACGCTCTTTTTTTTTCTTCTTTCTCAAAGTCAGTTTTTTGTTACTGTATTCTTCGATTTTTACCATGTAGGCCATGGAGTTGCAGTTTCGTTTTTTTGTTTTCGGGTGAAAGGAACAGAGCTTCCTCAAGCAAAGTAAGGAGCCTTAGCGAATGTCCAAATGGTTCGGATGCGCCCCTACCCTACCCTACCCTACCCTAGCCTAAGGCGTAACGTGGGCGTGACCAGGACACCAGAACCTACCACCGCAACTCGTCCGTCGACTATTCTCGCTTCGACAACACGACCGCCGGCATCGCCGCTGCGGCTGCCATCAAACGTGGCACATACATGCACACATACATGCACACATACATACACACATACATACATACATACATACATACATACATACATACATACATACATACATACATACATACATACATACATACATACATACATACATACATACATACTAGCAGGCCCTTGTCGCGAAATTCCCTTGTTCTGTTTTAAAAGTCCGTGGCATGCTCGCACTCGAGATTTTACGCACCCATGAACCGCGCCGATTCCTGCACATGAGTATATGTATCTGTTTTTTACCCCCCCCGCCCCCTATATTATACCAGGTATATAGTCTGGGATAGCGTCGGTTGGCAATGACACTGTAAAACATGTCGCTCACTACATGAGCTAGACCACCAGGGAACGTTTTTTTTTTATGGCGGTCGATTACCACTGGCGGTCGAGTCAGATAATTACCTCGCACACGGGAAATTATCGTATCACGTAGTGTTTATGGTAAGTCACTCACGAGGCAGTTACATAGTACTCCCATTGCTGTCTCTGGAAGTGGCCACACCGGAAACTAAATTACCTCATTGAAGCTGTCATCCATATGCAAGTCCGCCTCACAATGTGGTTCTTAGCAGGATGCAGCTCGCCCTTCATGCTACTCGCCGAACACCCCACGGTGCTTTGCACTTGGTGCTAGAAATGTCTGCCTGGTCGGTGAAAACCCAACGTGCTCCGTCCCGGCATTGTAGGGATGCGAGGGTCTCTGGCCATACAACTACGGCCATGCATGAATATGAAGTACACCCCCCCCCCCGGCTGGAGCCGCCTATCCAAGGCGTGTACATAATCATGCAGGGTACAGTATGGAAACATGACATGCCGTGTGGCCCGCGTGTGGTTCCAGTACTACGAGGAGTGTTTTTTACATAAAACGCCATAAAATCGATTCCTAATATTAATCCTAACCTTAATCCTAACCCTTAATCCAACCCTTGGCCGACCTGTATGAACGTTGTCCGGAATACACCCGACAAAAACATAAGTTTGGATAAAACGGCGACCATACAAATATGCCATATCAGTTTGGTCGGCATTACAAGGTGTTTTAGTCTCCGTTTGACACTCTGATGGGAATATCAAACTGGGATAATATTATTATACTACCCCGTCCTGAGTGGTAGTGGTACGTATTTGTTGGTAATTTCCATGCTTAACACCATACTTCGTATATTCTTTACGTGTTCCGCATGAACTTCTGCTCGGTTGCTTACCCACATGGACAGTCGCCCCAAGCACTGCCAGGAGATGGCTGGGGAGGCATGACCAAAAGCCTTGACAACGAGAAGGCCCGCATCATCTCCCTGGTAGATGCGGCTGGGCCGAGCCCCTCGTCAGTTGTGGTCGAGCTTGAAGCCCGGCAAGCCTGCCTGGAGGAGGAGGAGGAGTGCGGCCCTTCCCATGAACTCGAGCTACGAATCCAGGAGTTGGTCTCTTCGGAGAGGCGTGAAGGGTTCGAGGAGGGGGTAGGCGGTTCTGCTACCACCACTACCCCCACCAACACCAGCACCAACGGCAACGAACAGTCCGCGAACACAAACACCAACACCACTACCGACACCAACACCCCCACCAACACCAGCCACCAGTCCCCTAACACCAACGACCAGTCCGCCACCACCAACGACTATTCCGCCAACACTAACGACCAGTCCGCCACCACCAACGACGAGTCCGCCACTACCAGCGACCAGTCCGCCACCACCAGCGACCAGTCCGCCAACTTCAACACCAGCACGACCGAACAGTCCGCCACGGTCACATCATCATCTCCGTCGGTCGGTGGATTGCTGGAAGAGAAACGGCACCTGTGCAAACGACTGACGACTTACAACATACTCACCGAACAGCTTATCGAGTCCATCGATGATCGTCAGGCAGATACCGAAGAGAATATCCGGCGCACGGAGAAGGCACTTCTAGCTTGTAACGTGAGACACTTTGTTCACTTGTGAATTTTTCCCCATTGAGGATTGTCCCCACGTTTTGGGCGCCAAACTACTTGGAATTAGTATGGGATAATTGTTTGCAGCAGTGAAAGGGTCAATATTGAGATAGGTATCGCGTCCTATTTTTGTTTCAGCTTGGTGGTTCAAGTGGGATCCTCATTTCTAGGCCCGTCTGCGTTAGAAAAATAAAAATAAACACGTAAATGGTGCACTGCTGTGCGCATTTATAGCGGGAAGTATGTCGGGCCTACGAAGGTCCTAAACAAGCAAACCAACGTTTTAAATAGGTAGCGTCTCGACGGAAGAGCGCTTGTCGTGAGTTGTGTTTGTCGCGAGCGTGCCCCAAAACCTATCCTAAGGCCCTATGAAACCGCGAAAACAAAATTGTTGTATTTTCGCGGTCAAGTACCTAGCACCCTCAGATGCAACAAACTTCCAACTTTCCGAAGACAACAAAGAAACGCTACATTAAGCACTGCATTGGTGAAATGTCCCCCGTGGACACAGCAAGAAGGGACTACGCCAGAAAACCTCTCACGTCGTGACTGTACCTCGCTTTGCCTCGCCTCGCCGGACTGCCCCTTCCGACCCTTCCCCTCTCCTTTCGGGGCTTATCCCAAAAAACTTGTTTTCTGGCGGCGACAACCCAGGCCCGCCGCAAGGCTCTTCGTGTTGCAATCAAGGGGACTGTGAAGGAAACAGCCAAGGTGTCGGCTCAGGTCAAGGAACTACAGGTGAGAATGGCGTGTTCGAATAATGTTGCCGTACGTCGTGGTAGGTCATCATGATGGCGGTAAATGGAAATAGTGCCACTGCTGCTGTGGGATTGTCGGGGTATGCTGGCGGGTGTGCTGGCGGAAACCTCTGGCTGAGTTGCGACTTACTACAAATAATCTCAAATTGTGTGTGGTGTCCCATCGCGAGGGGGTTATATGCCAGTGCGGTTGTACGATGTTAGGTCTTCGGGTATTACAGTGCTGGCGGGAATCGCTGGCTGGGGTGCCGCGTTCGTATATCTACCGTGTTCTTCCGGCGGTTGTGAGCAGCAGAAAATTTCTCTGAGAAAATCGCGAACCACCCCGAGAACCCTCAAACCGGTGGTGTTTCGGGTTAGCTGCTTTTGACGGGTCCACCCCTATGCCTTAGGCTAGCTAAAGGCTAATTCGCAGCTCCCTCGCAGATATTTCCTTTGTCTCTTTGGTTTCTCTCGAAACTTGACCGGGCGCCGGATATATGGATAGAGTCTACGGTCACTAAATTAGTTATCGTTCTCAGATTTCTCCCCGGTCTGTGTTCGGTTTACAGAGAGATTGTTCCCAACCACAGTCCGCTTCAATTTCGGCGCGTTTCCCGGCTGTCTCCTGGGTCTCGAAAATAGGTAGTGAGGTGTCGGAGTGTTTGGGTCGAAGCTTTTCCTTTTAAAATAATATTATGGCACGAACACGTTTCTCCGCCTCGCCTCAACCCGCCCCGCCCCTTGTTCGACTTTGTAACCCCTCTCTTGCTTACAAGCAGGTGTTGCAGCTATTTCGGGGGGCCAGAGTAAATAGGACCTATGGTACACACAAAAAACCTCTATATTTACCTACTTTTACTATTTTATAACAATATTTGATCCTATTTACTACGTATGGTCCTTCGTAATAATGTAGTTCTGCTTGCTGTAATGCTGCCGAGTTCTGCATGTTTGCATCTGACTGGCGGTGCGCTTGTGGTTTTTCTTCTTGTGTGTATTCATCCATACACCAGGGATGCGCACGTGAAACAAAAAAAAATCCGACACGCCACTATTAATACCTTAATACCCATTTCCGAGACCCAGACAGGAGGGTATGCTAAAACCAAGTAAAAAACACTTTATTAAAAAAAGTCGTTTTTTTGTAATTTTCGTCCATGAATCCCACCGCACGAATTTGGTTTGTTTTTCATTTTAAACGTTTCGGAGTGTGGTATCGTTTTGTCTTTTTGGCGTGCACCCCTAGATACACACTACAGGAGTAAATAGTAAGCCGGTTCGTCGGCTTACTCTGCCACCCAATTATTAACCAATATTAGCCGCCAAGTCATCAGCTAGCCATACCACAGTCCTAATGTTTCCCCCCTATCGATCGCGTACTGTGGTGGTATAGACTGCACTGGGATATTGTGTTGTCTAACCTGCTGAAGCTGGTAGCGTGCAGAGGGTAAAAAGGGGTGGTCGTACCATACGTTAAAACTTCAACCGGCACAGCACTTGCTTGCCTTGTATAATTGAGCAACGTTTCCGTCCATTATTTTCTGCTCTTACTTTTCCTCTCTTATTGTACGGCCATATGCTTCTTGCCTCACCCCCCTCATTTTCGTCCCGGGCTCTTGCTTTGCCCTCCTTTTCCGCGCTGCTTACGCCAACCACCTCTGCTATACCGTACAGGACATGGAGGAAGGCTCGGAAGAAGACGATCCTTCACTTCTGAAAACGCACCGGGAAATTTTCATGGCGGAAATGGCCGTCCACTGCCGGTGAGGGGTGGTGTCTACGTAGTATCATATGCATGCCGTCCCACAACACAGCAGTAGCAGACGTGCACAGCTGCTACAGCAGTGTGCATACGACTTATTCCATGTACTTCAGCCCCAGTGTTTGCCTCTACGTTGGTTTGCGATGCCCCTTTCCCTCTCCTATATATATATATGGTATATATAGATTGGGTTCGCGTCGGTTGGCGGCGACGCTGTAAAACACGCCTCTCACTGCGTGAGCTAGACAACCAGGGTACCATTTTTTCTTCTTTTTTTTGGCGGTCACCAAGGCTGGCGGTCGAGTTAGATCATTTGTGCGGGGTGGAGAGCCTTTGTTCCGCACAAGGGGAATGATCGTATCACGTAGTGTGTATATGGTAAGGCACCCACGAGGCAGTTACATAGTACTCCCATTGCTGTCTCAAAGTGGCCACACCAGAAATTTAATTAACTCGTTAAAGCTGTCATCCATGTGCAAGTCCGCCTAACAAGCGGCTCTTAGTAGGATGCAGTTCACCCTTCATGCGACTCGCTCAAAACCTCACGGCGCTTCGCGCTTGGTGATAGCAATGTCTGCCTGGTCGGTGAAAACCCGATATGCTTCGCTCCGGCATTGTAGGGATGCGAGGGTCTATGGCCATACGACTGCGGCCATGCATGAAAATGAAGTACCCCGCCCGGCCCCCCGCCCGCCCCATCGCTGATGAGGCGCAGGTGTTTCGATGAGTGCACCTTCTAATTCTGTGATATTTATGGTTTTCCTGGTGTTTTTGGTTCGTCTTTGTTGTCGTTCTGGGCGTGTTCTTGATATTAACTCCCCGATTTCGATCGTTGTTTTGGAGCGGGCGGACTGCATCACGGTAAGTTCACGCATACCTGGTATATAACAACATACCGAAGTAATAAAATTGATACCGACAAGGGTGAGGTTTAGGTATCCGAGGTATACGGATTGCGTGCAGTAGTATTAATAGCGCGTACCAGGTATAGGTATATACCAGGGTGCCAAAATATAGGTTGCTTCGTAACGCACGGATAGCGGCGGCGTGATAACAGACAGGCTTACGCGTTGCTCCTGATGGGCGTTTTCGTCAGTAATATCAGGTAACTAATAACTCCCCGCCATGAGCGCCGTCAATCCAGCGGTACCTCGGTGTCCTACGGTAGTACTGAAGTGTTCGCTGACACCATAAAATGGAAAATGTTGTGGACATCGTGGTGCGATCTACAGTCAGTAGAAATTGTTGCACTCAAGCACAGCAGTAGTTGGTTGTGATATATATTCATGACGTTAATGCGCCGTCGGTAGAGAGCCCGTCGGTCGCTCAGCGACGGTCGGTCGGTCGTGGGAAAACTCGGTCTTTTTTTGTGTTGCTGGTGCCCTACAGTGCGGATAAGGACGGGACAACACCGCTGTAGCATCTCTCGGCCCGCCTGCTGCACGACACACGCAACAGTGCGATGTTTTGTTTTCATCGAAGTTGAGGCAGACATGCAGCCTCCTCTCTTCCCCGTTCCCTTGCTGAGGAGTTGGTGCAAAGGGGTGTTCTTTGCTGCCCCCCCCCCCCCCCCCACTCGCTCGATTGCCCCACACCCGCCTAGACCCTATAGCCTGAAGAAAGCACCTGATAAAACGTTTGTGTGCAGCAGGCTACGATGCCACTCGACCAAAAAATGTCCACCAGCGTGATTCTTTTTTTCTTTATCTCTCCTCCCCCCCCCTCCCCCCTCTCCGCATCTTGTGCGTCACGACTCGCCCGCTTCTATGGTAGGCTGCCTGCCCACACCAACATCGTCCAAGCCAAGGCTATGGACGACCGCTCCCCCTCGAAGTTGGAGATCCTTTACGAGCTCGGTGAATGCGATTTCACCAAGCACTCCTGGGGACACCCGAGATCGAGCTTGTGCGAGGTCATGGGGTGAGATTTTGTAGCCTATTCCTTAGGCTAGACTGCCGCCCCTGCTTTGCGCTGCTTTGCGCTGCTTTGCGCTGCTGCACGCATAGCTGATACGGAGTATGTACCTAAGGGGCAATAGGAACTACAAAACAGTAACAGCTACGTCATCGAAAAGCAACTAGCATCGTCGACACACAACGAATGTCGACGAAAACAAGCCAGAATCCTCGAAAACCAGCCAGTATTGTCGAAAATCAGCAAAATGTCGTCCAAACACTGCCAAAATCCCTCGAAACCAGCCAATATTGTTGGAATCACGCCAATCTCCTCGAAAACCGGTCGATATTGTCGCAAACCAGCCTGTATTGCCGAAAGCGCAGCCAACATCGCTGTAAACCGATCAATGTCGCCGAAACTCTTACGTTGTTCTGGTGCCTGGTGGGCGTGTGAGCAGGCACATCTATTTTCCCACCTCGAGAAGGCATTTATTCGGAAAATTATTCGTTTTATCACGTTGTCCGTCATGCGGTACGCGTTGAATCCCGCGCCCCCTACCCCCCCCTTCCCGTCTTCACAAACTATTGCTGCAGTACTCGTACTTGTATACATGTTTTTGGCTTTTCGGCCCGACTTGACCCTCATTCAAATATGGCTTCGTTGTGTGGACTCTGGCCTTAGTAGCAGCTGACCCTTGGTGACATACCGTTCGCTTTGTTTTGTTTTTCGCGGTGCTGTTATGCATACGTAGCGCCTGCACGACGGTTACGGTACGTGCTGGTACTGCTGGCACACTTGTTCAGCAAACGTGAATTGAGGCAATCCCACGCCTCCTGTTCGCGCCCCTGTCCGCTCCCTTGCCCCGCTGCCTGGTTCGCAGACACTTGGTCGGGGTTACCGCTGGACTCATGTTTCTTCACGAGCACAACATCGGGCACAATGACCTTAAGCCCGAGAATATTATCCTCTTCAAGGGAAAACCTGGGACAGGCTACACGGTCAAGCTGGCCGACCTCGGCTTCGCGCTAGGTGAGTGACCTATATGTTTTTATCGGCGATCGAACGCGTAGCGTGCGTGAGGACGGGAGGGGGAACTGGTGCAGGCAGGAGCAGCGGGAGTCAAGAGTTATTATTTGGCCACTGTGTAGACATCCGCGGCGGTGGTGATGGTGGTGGGGGTGGTAGTGTTGGTGTTGTATTTGTGAGGACTGTGACACACCGCTTCACAATTGTAGCGCTATGCGGCCTCTATCATCGCTCCGTTGCTGTCGTGCATCCCCCCCACCTTCCTGTGTCAGTATTCGTACGTGCGTGCCCTGCTTTAAGCATTGCATTCCCCTGCTGTTGTCAGCTTTTCGTCATCGTTCCGTTGCTGCATGCCCCCCCCCCCCCCCCCCCCCCCCCCCCCCCCCCCCCCTTTGAGCATTGTATTCCCCCGCCCTTGTTGTCCGTTCTTGTTTTTTTTTGTGGTGTATTGACCGTATCACTGCCCGCACTGTTATTTCAACCCCGCACCGCCGCTACCACCGCCACCGCCCCTGCCGCCACCGCCATCGCCACCGAAAATTGCCGTACGTGACCCCCCCTTACTTGTCCCCTCGTCGTATAACACCGTGGTGGAATATGTCATCATCGACACGGCAGCCTTTGGAGACTCGAGGAAGGGCCACGGGAGCTTGGGCATCACACCACCCGAAGCGATTCTGGAGAAGTTTATGGCCTGCCGCCCGGACCAAGATGTGTTCGCCGTGGGGCACCTCATCCTACTGGTTGTGACCAAGCGACGGTACAAGAACTACAACATGTTCCTCAGCAGGGTGGGTGCTCTTAGCGTTCTCTCTCGACGCATGCCGTGTATACGTCGGGTCGACACCGTGGGTGGGGTGGGAGGTGGGGGGTTTGGGGTGTTGAAATAGTAAGAGGTACCTTTGCTTGAAGTGACGGTCGAAAAAAAGCCTTGACAGAAAGAGAACGGAGGGTGCAACCGTTCGGGTTACCGTGTTTTTTTTTGTGACCTCAAATTTGGTCTTTTGGTTTGTGGAGCAGCTATCGTTTGTGCTCGAGTTTTTTTTGTTGTTGGTGGTCTGAGCGACTCAGCGTGTGAAATCTGTGTTAAGGACGTCGACCGTGCTCGCCAACGCGAAACGGCATGGCGTGGACGATTCGGTTCGTGTACTGCGAAAGTTCCCGCGCTGTTGCGCGAACAACAAGTAAATGAAAATCAACGGCCGTAAAATAGCGACAACAATCAATTGGAGCACAACACGACTCTGTAAGCCTTGCAACTGAACCCCCCCCCCCCCCCCCAGAACTATTTCCCAACATTGTCGAGCGGTTCGTCGACACACCACCCTGCATTGTTGTAATGTCTTATGTGCTATATCTATTGCTACATGGAAACATGAAGGGGACGAGCTCCACGATAAAAACTGTCGCATTTTATTTGTGCTCGTTAATACCACGGAAATGCTTCGCGACCACACCACCTCACCCTCGTCTTACTACGTGTTATATACTATTAATAACATGAAGGGGACGAGCTCCACGATAAAAAAAAAATGTCGCGTTTTGTTTTGTGTTTGTTAATACCACGGCAATGCTTCGCGACCACACGATCTCACCCTCACCATACGCTTAACTCCTATTTTCTTGTGTAGATTTTTTCCTACACTCGTTCCAAGTAGATTGTCCCCTAAAACACGGGTACAGTTCTTAAGGAGGTTAACCGCGCGACACAACTTTTTTGCGCTGCAGGCGGTAGCACCGAAGGACTTGGACCTACAGATGACGAAACTGGACCATGAGGGCAAGTGCAGGCTCATGGTGAGTCCGCTTTGCTATAATACTATAATAATACGCCGCCATGTTACGTAACTCCCCCCCCCCCCCCCCCCGCACCCCCTTCAGCCCCCCTCGAAAAGAGAAAAGGCGACAAGCAAACGTCTAGCGTGCGGTACACGGGGGGTCCTGTTAGATTGGGCCCTACCTACTTTGTTTTTTTGTGAGTGATAGGGGTGATGATGAGTCTCCCTCCCCCCTCACATGATAAACTGCTCTACGTACGTACTCGATATGTTTTCAGCCCCCTTTGTTTGTGTTTTTGCGACCATGATACGGTAGTGTAACCGGTATATGGCGGGGTGAGCAGGGGTGCACGACGAAAAAAAAAAAAAAAAAAAAAAAAAGAAGAGAAAACACCACCGCCCTAGGTACGTACCTCGTATGCCCATCTTCGAGACCCAGACACGGGGGGTGTACTAAAGCCAAGTAAAAAAAACTTGAAAAAAAAAAAAAACGCTTTACGCAAATTATTTCAGAAACTCTTCCCCATTGGTCTGTTAATCATGAATGACCTTGCTAGTGATCGATTTTTTAGCGGGGTGAGCGAAATGCTTTTCTTACAGAAATCTCGGCTACATGGGGTGACGCATAGATCTGAGTTTGCAATGTTATAGGAGCCTGAGAAACGTTAAAGCACTATTAATAGAAACCCCTTCTTCCGTACGGTAGCAAGGTTCGGCGTAGAGGTCATATCGTGGCTTGAAAGTTGTTGCAGGTTAACGAGCCTTGAAGACCGGACTCTATTTAGTCTGCAGCATGTGGCAGGCATGGTATTATCAGGAGTGCCATACCTGGTAATGTACTGCCGTCGGTAGTAGTAGTAGTAGTAGTAGTAGTAGCAGCAGCAGATTATTTTCCATGAAAAAGTAGCCGCCTCTACCGACGTGTTTGCAGGGGAAAAAATCTCTCAGCAACACGATAACACCCAGCTACCGCCGCAAGCTGTTCCACCTACATAGCTGGGTGTCACCATGTGGCGGATAATCTCGTTCTCCTGCACGCAAGTCGGTAGTATGCAGCAGCAACACATACCTGGTACACCCTTTTTGACGAGAAAGTAACCGCTTCCACCGATGCGTGTGCAGGAGAAAAAGACCCTCAGGAGAATGGTTTCACCCGAATACCGCCGGAAGCTGCTTGACCCGAGCCACATCTCCGACAAGCTTGGCGAGCTGAAGGGCGAGGTATGATATGATATGTACGACGGCTCTTCCCCTTGCCGGCCCCGACCGTGGTTGTTCAGAAGGAAGGTGCCGCTAAAGCGGTGTGAACAAAAACAAATATATTCTCGGTGCGTTACAGGGATATGGTTGCAATAGAGCTCACGTCGATGTGTGAAATAGGAGGCTATACAGGTTCCTCAACCCCCAGGACTGCCACCACTGTCCCCCATATTTTCCACAGTATCATACCGCGGTTGATCCTCGCCTACGAACGTCAGACCACATTTTCACCCCCGAGTAGCCCCCCATTGATCGTTCTCCACTCTCTACTCTTTGCCCCTGCTCTCTCTCGTCACTGCGCCGCTAAAAACATATTTCTAGGTGCTGGGAATGGTGGATTTGATGACCTCTGTCGACCCTTGCCGGCGCCCCTCAATGAAGACCGTGGCAGCGTTTGTGGCAAGAACCCACCAGCGGCTGCTTGATGATAAGGCGTTATCTGCAGCTGCCCCCCCGCCGGCGGCAGCGGTAAAAGAAGGGGGTGCTGATCCAGAGCAGTCCGTGCCCCCCAAGCGATCGGCCCTTGGAGGCAGCAATGCCGTGTCTGCTGATCTTCCTGCAGTCGAGGTCTTCCCCGCAGACGAAACGAGTGGCGGCAGTGACGGTGGAGGTGGGCCTACCGTCGGGCCTTCGGTTCCGGTTGCAGCCCCGGCCAACCACGACGGAGACCTTCGTCAGTCGGAAGTGGGAACGGTTGCGGCAGTAACTGCTCGTTTGCCAGAAGCCATAATCGACGGTGCCCCTGCTCTCGCCATTACTGGTGCTGCTGCTTCTGCTGCTGCCCCAGATGTTAGTGTTGTTTCTACTACTGCTGCTCCTGCTCCTGCTCTTTCCGCTGCTGCTTCCGCCCCCGCTGCTGCTGACCCAGGGCAGTCCGTGCCTCCTGCACGGTCGGCCCTTGGAGACAGCAACGCGGTGCCCGCTGGTCTTCCTTCAGTGGAGGTCCGCCCCGCAGTGGAAACGGGTGGCGGTAGTGATGGTGGAGATGGGTCTACGGGCGGGCCTTCGGTCCCGGTGGTAACCCCGGCGAGCCGCGAGGGGGGTCTTTGCCAGTCGGAAGTGGGAACGGTTGCGGTAGAAACCGCTCGCTTGCTAGAAGGTGTCATCGACGACGCTGGTGCTCCCGCCCCCGCTGCTGGTGCGGTTGCCCCCGCCGCTGTAGCTGTTGTTGCTGCTGCTGCTGCCCTTCCGGCTGCTGCTGCTGTGGCTCCCGGTGCTGCTTCTCCCACTGCTCCCACTACTGCTGATCCAGAGCAGTCCGCGCCTCCCGCGCGGTCGACTCTAGGAGGCAGCAATGCCATGCTCGCTGATCTCTCTTCAGTGGAAATCCTTCCCTCAGAGGAAACGGGTGGCGGTAGTGACGGTGGAGGTAGGCCTACGGTCGGGTCTTCGGTTCCGGTTGCAGCCCCGGCCGACCGCGAGGGTAACTTTAGTCGATCGGAAGTGGGAACGGTCGAGGGAGTAACTGCTCGTTTGCCAGAAGCTATCATCGACGGTGCCCCTGCTCCCGACACTGCTGGTGCTGCTGCTGCCCCAGATGCTGCTGTTGTTACTACTGCTTCTGCTCCCTCTACGGCTCCCTCCACTACTGCTTCTGTCCCCGCTGCTGCTGACCAAGAGCAGTCCGCGTCTCCCAAGCGGTCGGCCCTTGGAGACAGCAACGCGGTGCCCGCTGGTCTTCTTTCAGTGGAAGTCCTCTCCGCAGAGGAAACGGGTGGTGGGAGTGACGTTGGCGGTGGGTTGACGATCGGGCCCTCGGTCCCAGTGGTAACCCCGGCGAACCGCGAGGAGGACATTCGTCAGTCGGAAGTGGGAACGGTCGAGAGAGTAACTGCTCGCTTGCCTGAAGCGACCATCGACGGTGCTGCTTCTCCCGCCGCTGCTGCTGGTGCTGCTGCCGCAGATTCTGCTGTTGTTACTACTACTGCTCCTGCTCCCCCTACTGCTCCCTCCGCTGCTGCTTCCGCCCCCGCTGCTGCTGACCCAGAGCAGTCCGCGCCTCCCGCACGGTCGGCCCTTGGAGACAGCAACGCGGTGCCCGCTGGTCTTCCTTCAGTGGAGGTCCTCTCCGCGGAGGAAACGGGTGGTGGCAGTGACGATGGCGGTGGGTTGACGGGCGAGCCCTCGGTCCCAGTGGTAACCCCGGCGAACCGCGAGGGGGACATTCGTCAGTCGGAAGTGGGAACGGTCGCGGGAAAAACCGCTTGTTCGCCCGAAGTGGCCATCGACGGTGCTGCTGCTCTCGCGGCCGCTGCTGGTCCTGCTGCCTCCGCTGCTGCTGTTGCTGCTACTGCTGCTTCTCTCACTTCTGCTTCTTCTGCTGCGGCTTCTGCCCCCGCTACTGCTGATCCAGAGCAGTCCGCGCCTCCCAAGCGGTCGGCCCTTGGAGACAGCAACGCGGTGCCCGCTGGACTTTCTTCAGTGGAAGTCCTCTCCGCAGAGGAAACGGGTGGTGGCAGTGACGATGGCGGTGGGTTGACGGGCGAGCCCTCGGTCCCAGTGGTAACCCCGGCGAACCACGAGGGGGACATTCGTCAGTCGGAAGTGGGAACGGTCGCGGGAAAAACCGCTTGTTTGCCCGAAGTGACCATCGACGGTGCTGCTGCTCTCGCCGGCGCTGCTGGTCCTGCTGCCTCCGCTGCTGCTTCTCTCCCTTCTGCCTGTTCCGCTGCTGCTTCTGCCCCTGCTACTGCTGCTGCAGGAGTGACGCGCAGTAGAAATGCCGGTGATGGTATTGGTGAAGGGGGAGGTGGTGGTGGTGGTGGTGGTGGTGGTGCCGCTTCTTTGGCGAAGCTTCCCTCCGCAGCGACTTCTGCCCCAGTGGCACAAGAGATCCCCGGTTGCGTGTCGGTGGAAGAGCTTGCCGTAACCGGAGAATGTGAACGCCAGGCATCGACGCCAGGTCTTGTCGGGAACGCGTGCGTGGTGCCGCCCCGCGCCCCTAACGCCATAGCCGCCACAGAAGAGACGGGCGCCGTTCCCACCGCTCGGGTAGGCTCCGCCCCGGATGTGCGCGGCAGTAGTCCAGTGGCTGCCGGTACACCGATGCAGGCCTTCCAGGTGACGGCGGCGGTCGCCCGCAGGGCTGGTGTGATTGCCCCTAGTGCTGTTGACGGCGGAGGCGCTGCTCGCCAGGCACCCTGCGAGGCGGCGCGGAGGGCTGCGCAAAGCACCACTGAGCACAACCGGGAGAGGGGAAAGGGAGTCGAATGGCTACTTCAGGGAGTATGCAAGGGTGCTCGACAAGCACCCTGCAGGAGGGCGCGGAGGTCTGCGCAAAACACCACGGAGCACAAAGGGAAGAGGGGAAAGGGCGCCGAATGGCTACTGCAGGATGTATGCAAGGCGACTACTGCCGCTCTCCCGCAGAAGGTCGCTGGGGCGGTGGCAGGCGGCGGCGGTGGCAGCGGCGGCGGCGTCCACTACGTGGCACCATCGAGGGTTAACGCGAGAAACGTCCAGACCACCCCCCAGGTCGCCGCTCCCCCCCCCCCACCTTCCGGGGTTCACGGGAGCTTCAGCATAGCGCACATTGTCCGAGCGGCAGTTGCACGGCTTGTACCGCCGCCGCAGAGAGAGGGGGGCGGAGCGGCCGCGCCGCCGTCCACCCCGGAGCCTCAAGCACCGCCGCCATTGCAAGTGGCCCTCGGTTTGGCGGGTTGGGGCGTGTTCCCCCGGTGTGGTGATTTTGCGTCAGCGGGAGGAAGGTCGGGGGGGGGAGTGGACGTCGGGTCCCGTGCCTCCGCTGGTAGGGTTGCAGGTGTGCCCACTGCAAGGGCGAAGACGCGGCAGCTGGCCGCCCCCTGGCAAGCCGGAGCCGTTCACGCCCCTTCTTACGGCGGCCTAGCTCCGCATGCCTATGCCCCGTGTAGTGGATACGGGGGGTGGGCGGCTCCTAAGCATCAGTGGGCTTTCGTAGCGTGCGGGGCCCCTGGGTACCACCCGTGAGCGCGGAGACCAGTCCGGCCTTGTCTAGAAGCGGTTGGGTGCCTTCCCTTTGTGAGCAAGGCCGTGGTGGCTAAAATATAAGATTCGGTAATAACAGAATGCCTGCCAGGCTCGGGAAAGCAGGTATCGTAACAGGACACAAGGGGACAGTGGTATGTTTTCCCTTTAACGCGCATACATAGAAGGGCAGTAGTAGGCGTGTGGCCTGAGCCCAGCAGACAGAAATCGAATTGATTCGTGGTAAAAGGTATACAGCCGCGTGAAGTGCGCACCTGCAAGGGGGATCGTGTGTGATGTGATGCGAATGCCGTGCTCCGAGCCGAGTCTTGTTCTCGGCAGAGTGAAGTTTACGAGGGTTTCCATTGTAGGCATTCACAGCAGGCGTCGCTGGAGATGGATGGTGTTACCACTGGTTGGTGTACGTGGCGTAATAGTGTACGTGGCCGGTAAATGTGTGCGTGTTTGTTTGTGGTATCCACGACAAAAAATACGGGAAGTTAGCCCCACCGGAGATAGACTAAAGAGTCAACACGAAACAAGGCGGCACCACCAGTTGCGGTGCATGTCATTGGGAATGAAAAATAAACGTTATCACCCCTAAGAGACGACGAGCTGTGCGGAGCTACAGGAAGCTCCCTGTGCCACCCCCCCTCCCTCACCCTACCCAGCGACGAGTTCTTGCGTCGCACCAAGAGCGGCGTGCCCACTCATACGGTGAACCGAATTCCAACATTGCACTCTCGCTCCGTGAAAATACTCCAAAATAAACCCGTAAGCTAGAGGGGGGGTTGCGTTAGATAGCGTATCCAAAGCAGATACCTCGGGAGCTGAAATGGGCCGCTTTGGTGCGTGTCTGCTACAGACCTCCGTCACGATGCACATAGGCGTTAATCCGTCAGGGAAAAATCGAGGTAAAAAATACGTAGGTTTGAAGCTTCTGTGATTCAACACGCACGCCCTCAATTTTTTATTACCCGGTATTGTTGGGCTGGTACGTAGACACTTTTTTTTCGGGTGAAGCCCCTCGAAAGGAATTGGACGAACAGAGACCCTGTTAAATAGGCCAAAACCCAGGGAGATGTTTCTGCATCTATCTGTGCATCTCTCGCCTGACTCATCTTGTACCATCTCGTTGCTCCGTGCCACTCCCCAGCCACGCGCGGCTAAACGAAAGTAAGTGCTTGTTGTGTGTTTGTTAGGTTGTCTGTTGGGTGTGTGTATTCGTTCGCTGGTGATGGAAAACACGTGAACGTGGAGGGCAGGGCATTGAAACACACAGGAGGAAGGATTATCATACTATGTTTTCTCTCTACGCGGAACGCTATTATTATTACCAACACTCACTATTAATATCACTTAACACTGTTGTTGTTACCTCGTACATACATGGGTGGAAACCTGTACGATATTAATATGACGTAACACCATAATTACGTACCAGGTAACACCCAACCCTAACCATTATAACGCGACACTGCTATCGTTTTATCGCGCGTGCTGAACGGATACCGTCTGTAACCGCTCGAATCATAGTTTTGCTCTGCTGCACTCTCCCACGCCCGCCGCCGCCCTCTACCTTCTTCCTAAACAAGCCAGTACCGTAAACGGCCACCCATCCACCCATCCAACCACCCATCCGACTCATCGCCAAAACATTATTTTTCAAGTACCTACGACGGGATACGACAGTGTTCATCTTTTTTTCGGGGGCAGCAGGTGGCGCCGTTCGTTTATCTTCTACCACTAGGACTGTAAATTACAGTGGCCAGCACTCAACACCCAATATCTACCTAACCGTACTTTATCCTTGTCCTCCTCCTCCTCCCTGCTGTCGTCGTCGCAGTATAATAGTAGCCCGTCCGACTTCCAATGGCCATGGCCCCTACCGCTGACTTCCGGGCTACTCCTCGGAGACCCACCCCTCCGCTCGGTCCAGCTCGTTCGTTCGTGCACGCTACAACAACCGCGAGTAAGTGCTTTTCGTTCGCAGAGAGAGAGAAAAAGTGCCTCCTCCTGCCCCATACCTCCCCAATCACCTGCACTAAAACTAACACCTCCATTACACCATCAGATAATCGCCACCATTATCGTCGTCATTGCTTGCTGCCGCGAAGATCACCCACCCACCCACCCATCCATCCATCCATGTCAACTCTCGTTCGAGTGGCACAAAAAAAAATATTATTATCGGTGCAGCTTTGCGCTGAGTATGCTGATCACGAACGATGAGGAAGGTATGCCGCGTAACTCCCGCTATAATCTCGTAGGCGCAAAATAAACTACTGCCCGCTCGGTGCCTCCCCCCCCCCGTGGTGAAGCGAGTCCATGGAATGGGGCCGGGCCCCATTCGACCTCAAGCCCCACCCCGTCCCGCCCCGTTCCGTCCCGCCCGCCCTGCCCCGCCCTGCCCGTACCTCTGATGTGTCACGCCTAACGTCTGTAATACCGTGTCACGCCTAACGTCTCACGTGCATGGCTGTCTTCGTTTCCAACTCTCGCTCTGGAACAATACACCAGTAAATAAATTACTCCACTCTATATACTGCAAAAATACTAAAAACAAAAACAAAAAAAACATTACGGCGAGCGGTAACCCCAAATATTGAAATGCTGTCCTCCGGTACGAGACCCGTCGAGGTGCCTCTGGTGTTTTCTTCCGGTTCACATTATGTTCGGACATCATGGTTCCCTTCCCCATTCCATCAGCCGCGAAAGTGCACCACTCTATCACCACGTCACGCTGTCACCACAAGCACGCAGCCGCGTCTGCATACCGCAGCGCGAGCACAGGAGAGCCCCAAAAGCTCGACAGGACAAAATCCCGATGTAAAGCGTAAAAAGTGCGTCTGACTGTTGATTTAGTTGCCGAACCGCTTAGTCGCCGCATCGCTCCCCCCCCCCCCCCCCACCCACCTGCACCCCAACCCGGATAGCAAAAAGAAAGAAAAAAAAAACCTTTGCAAATCCAACAGTAGTAGTGTCGCTAGTTCGAGCCGGGAGGAAACGCTACTGCCCAACTCACGACCCACGCACCACGCCGCCAGCTCTAGAACGTTTACTTCGTAACAAAAATTATATATCGCAAGCAGTCTCATACACTCCTCTCTTCCCGTTCTTTGTTATCTCGTTTTAACGAACACGCCTACCCCTCCCTCTCCCTCTCTCTCTCCCGACCCCGCCCCCACCCCCACTACCACCCCCACCTTGCCTAGCGCCAGCAGAAAACAAAAGTATCCGTAACCTTTCTATAATAAACACGAGTCGGAGCGGTACGGTCGAAAGTGACCCATACAGACGACACCACCGCGCCCTCTTGTCTAGCCCTGTCCAGCCTATCCCGGCCCAGCCGAGTTAAACACAACGTGCCAACAAGCGTCCGCGCAACGGCTTCCCTTCAAACGAGAGGGCACGCTCGCCGGACAGCAACCATCACTAGCCCGCAATAAAATAGCTATACTCTTGTGATACCAAATATTATAACCTCTCTGCTACCCGCCTCCTCGCCCCAACCATAAAACGCGAAACGAAAAAAAAAAATTACCCGCCAGATTCGTTTGACGCAACGCAGGGACATACAAAACAGAGGAACGGACTTGATCGGTGCCCGGAGGCGCGGTAAAAAAAAACGAAAAAAATGGTCCCCAAACAGGAACTGGCAAAAAAAAACAAATCGATTTTGTATTTTTGTTCTGTATAACCTCTACTGCACAAACGGACCCGCGCCCGAGCTAGAGCTAGCGCCAGAACCAGAACCGCCCGGCTGGGTAAGGCTCACTTCCGCGACGGTGCCCGCCCCGCCTCCTCCCTCTGGTGGCGCGTAGACGCTCGGTGTCCCGCTCATGGCCTCTCCCGTTCCCATAAACGCGTCCGCCTGCTGTCCACTGCCCACCTCCGTCCCAGCCCCTGCAGGAGGAGCCGCGGGGGCAGTGCTATCGGCTGGGGCAGCACTGGCGGCGGCGGCGCTGCTTCCAATTGTCTGCGACGCAGCAGCGGCGGCGGCGGCGGCGGCGGTCTCGCCCCCCCCTGTCGGCAGCGGCGCGGTGTACGCGGGCGTGGCCCCTGCGCTGAGAGCGGGGGCCGTCGACGCCGGCGGCCCCGCCGGCGCGGACGTTGCCGACATCGCTGCTGACACCGTTGTCGCCCCGCTAATCATGTCCCCCCGAAGCGAGACGGCGTGCGGGGCTGCGACGTCACCGACCTCGGCGTTGGCGCCGCTCAAGAGCCCGACTCCGAACGCGCCCGACGTCGGTGCCGACGGGTCGCCCCCCCCGATCAGGTCGTCGCCGATGCCCTCTAGGGCCGAGGCCACGACGTCCCCGCCACCGCCCAAGAGCGAGCCAGGCACCGCGTCGGGCGACGAGCCTAGCGTCTCCAACCCTGACCCTAACCCTAACCCCGCCCCGGCTCCTACTCCCGCCATTGCCGAAGGAGTCGCGGACGAAGGAAAGCCTACCAGTGTCGACGATGGCCCGAGAGGGGGCGCTACCCCTCCTCCGAGGCAAGGCGTTATGGGTGCCATGCCTCCCACAGCTCCCGGCCCCGCCGCCGGCGCGCTAGAGGTCATGCCCTCGCCTGGTGCTCCAGATGACGGCGCCCGCTGAGAACCGGTGACGAGGTCGCCGATGCCTGCCGGAAACATTGCAGTGTGCGAAGCCCCTGCTGAATCAGCGGCGCCCTTCCCCTCGAAGCCGTGCCCAGTAGGAGCAGCAGCAGCAGCAGCAGCAGAAGCAGAAGCAGCGGGAGAAGCATCAGAAGAAGCCCCGTGCCCAAGACTCGCGCCGCCTTCAAACACAAAAGGGGACCCAGCGGCTGTTCCCTGGCAGGCCCCTGCTGCTGCCGCCGCGTCTCCCATCCCCAAACCAACCCCACTACCAGAACCGCCGCCGCCGCCGCCGCCGCCGCCTACCCCGGCTAACGACGCATGTTCGATCGAGGCGCTCAGCCCACCGCCCCCGTACAAGCTTACGGCCTCCGGCGAGTGGTACGATTCGTGCGCGGGGGGGGTAGCCGCGGTCGCGGCCCCCAAAGACGGCGACTGCGTGGAAGCACCCTCGGCCCCCTCGCCACCCTCAATGTCGTCCAACTTCGGCACCTTCTCGGGGGGCGGCAGGACCGGGCTGTCGCCTCCATGCCCGGAATGTGTCCGCCGCGGGATGAGCAGGGCGGGGGGAGTCCTCGCCGGAAGGGAAGATATCGAGGCCCCACCCATACCCCCCCCCCCCCCCCATGCTGTAACAGAGCACGTCGAGTTTTCACCGACACGTGGCAGACATTGATTGCTTGCACCAAGCGCGAAGCGAAACGTCAGGTGGTCGGCAAGCCGTATGAAGGGTGAGCTTTTTTTTTTTTTTTTTTTTTTTTTTTTCC
>MEHQ01002508.1:4420-32340 GCA_008828725.1 Saccharina japonica | reverse complement strand
TCTCGTTTCTTCCGGCTCTCGTTCATGGTTCTCGAGATGGAATTTATGGCCTCGTGTTCCTCCTGCAGGTCTGCTTCAGAGCCTCGCACCTCCTTGCCGATCTGGTGCACTGCCAGTTCCGCAGCAGAGATGTCCGCTTCGCGGGACCTGATCTCGGCGTCCCTCTCCGCCTTGGCCTGTTCCAGAATCTCTCGCGCCTTTACCAGTTTGGCTTTGTGGACGTCCACCTTCTTCGCCTTTACCACCTTCCTGGCCAACGCTTGTTTTCTCAAGAGGTCTTGTTTTTGGACCTCCTGTGATGCTTGTAGGTAATCAGCGTCATCCGTGGTGCATCGCGCTTTCAGCACCTTTCTCTGTGGTCGCGAGAGGGTAGGAGATGTTGAGGAATCGTTAGATGCCAGTGCGCTGAACCGGTTCCCGTTTGAATGTGTGGGGAGTGGGTCTGTGTTTTTCTTCGGTGGAGTCTGGTCAGACTCCGACGAGGTTTCTGATTTCTCAGTCAGTGTGGCCGCGATCTCCGCGTCCTTCCGAATGATTTCTGCGTCGGCGTCCGCGAGGGCATCTTCCTCTGCTTGCAGCTTACGTGCTAGCATTTCATCCGACTGGTACTCGGGCTGGGGGAACGCTTCGGCCCGCTTACTGGGTATAGTCCTGCGGCCGGTGGGGACGATGATTCCTCCTACTCCTGCAGCAGTCTCGACGCACATTCCGGAAGAGTGGGGTGCTACACCTAACGCTACGCATTTGTCTTCGAATGACAGACCCTCTGCCATTTGTGACAGCGCTTCCATAATGTCATCCCTCACCTTTCTGTCGTCGGAGTCGCTTTGCACCTCCTCGAAGGACTTGACACCTGGCACCTTCAGCGGGTTCTTGGGGATCCAGTAGTCCCCACCCTTGGACGTCTTCTTGGTTTGACGCTCGATCATCTCTCCCAACTCACCGGCGGCCGGACCCTTGCCGGCAGGGGACGGCGGGCGGAAGGTTGTCTCCTGCGTCACCGCAGAGTAGGAAGGGCTCCCAGGCCTGTTTGAGAATTTGGGGTTGTCAACCCCCAACACCTCATCCTGGTCCACGCCCTCGTCACCTTTGGCCGAGCTGTGGTCGGAGTTACGCTCCGGGGAACCAGCAGGCTTCCCAGCGCCGGGCACCTTCGCCAAGGTCGGGCTGTCCCCACTCCCCGAGCGTCCCCTCGAGAGTGCGATGACGTCGTCCACACCGCTTTTCATGTTTAGAGGGGTTTATTCCTCCTCAGAGCGCCTGGGGGCTGCTTTGGGTGTGCGCCTGGTGGCTGCATCTGTTGTGCGCCCGGAGGCTGCGACAACGTCCTTCCCCCCGATTGCCCCGGTGGGCGCTTTGGCAGCTGCTGTGGCGGGGACATTGTCCCCACTAGCGCTTCTCGCCGGTGACACCACCATGCCTTGGGTCCGCGTGGAGCGCCTGGTGGGAGTCGTGGAAGCCTTGCTTCCTTTCGAGATCTTGCTGGACGTGGTAGACGGCATCTCTCGTGTCCTCCGTACTCCAATCGAACGTAAGCTCAGCCTTGTCCTAAAGCCGTCGACGCCGCTGTGATGGAAAGAGACTTTGGTAGTCTCTCGTTATCTCAGACCGAAGGGGATGCCCTCAGAGTTTAGTTGGTTCGGAATGGCAGAGACAGTAGTTCAGGTCAAGGAGAAAGGAAGAAGAAGAAATTGGTCTTTTATTATCGCCACAGCAGGATGGAAGCAAATTCCCAGACTGAAAGAGGGGCTGTGACAGCCTACTCTTCTCGTCACTATAATTCTACGTCCGCTCCTACAGTAGATCTATCAGATACTCTGCAAGAGTCGTGCACGCACGCGTTCTCCTACGTTAAACTACCCGCATTCTCCTAGCAGTTGTAGATCGTCAACTTACAGGTCTACGTCTCAAGCACAGGGCACACACATGCACAGCAGCAAAGAACGTCCCTCTTACTCGTACTCGTATTCGAGTAGTCTCTGACTACTCAACTCTCTGTCCAATCATATACTCGTCAACTGTACTGGCTAGCTCTACCTCAGTATCACGCTCTGTACGTTAGTTACTCTCACCGCAGTGGCTAGCAGTCAGTCTCTCAGCAGGACTTACTGGGAGGCTGACTCATCCCCTAGTCCCTACTATGTAGCGCCTCAAAATACTCCAGAAACCCAATATCACCTCATCGCTCAAGCCGAACAACGCAACGCGGAAAAAGTAAGAGCAAAGTGGAAGGCGAGCACTGCTTCGGCGCTGCTGCGTGTGGAAAATCTCGGCGGGAGCTACTACGCGGGCTATTGTGACAACGAGCCGATCGTTTTATCTACGAGACCACTGGGCTACTGTGTACAACAGCTGCAAAAATGGGAGACGCTGAGAGGGAAGACAATGCTACCTTGAGTGTCTCCGTGCTCGATGGAATCGTGGACCCTCGCAAGTTGTAAGCACCCCGTACGTAGCATTGAAGCATTGAAGCCTTGCATTTGGTTGTCCTACCATAGTAGTGTGCGTACTGGAAGATTTCAAAGGTGTGTCGCAGTTATTCTTGGGATGAAGTTTGGCCTCCAGGCCCAGGGAGAGAGTGGGACTGCGTTGTTCTCGAACGAGCACACCAGCTATGGTATCCCTAATCGCATGTTGATTCATGGGCACCCCTAATTGCAAGTCTAGAACTGCACCCTAATTGCAACCCACATGCTATGATGCAGCAGCAGTACCTGGCACATTCCTGATATCAGTGTTGCAGCTGCGGACTGATCTGGAGCCTGGTATCAGTGTTGCGGACTAACCATGATAGACCACAGCTCCATTTTTTTGGTCGGGACACCCACACCTCCCTCACCCTGATCCCACCCGGGCTTGGTCCCATTTGGCAGCCTGCTCCCACTTCGACCTTAGTGGTGCAGGATGTAATCAACGCTCCGCGGAGCCGCCGGAGGCCGAGACCGCGAAGCCTGAACCGCAATCGTGTGGGTTGCAATTAGCGGTGCCTACCAAATCAAAGACAATATAACGCAAGCGTTGTACATATTACAGGTCCATGGTAACAATGCTCTACCTGAGAAGAGATGCAGAGATTCGCCTCATCCTCGCGATGGGTGCCACTTGGCGATCATGGGCACACCGCCTCGAGCATTTTATTTGTGCATACCTGGTATATACTGCTGAAAGTTTTCATGTGATACCTCTACGCATGGACGTTCGGCGTTCGGCCTTGCCACACGGCACTTACAACTTACAAACTCATGCTAAGTACAAAAACGAGTATGCACCAGTAAAGACATACCTGTTACCAGGTACCTGGTAGTAGATATTTGTAACGTTTTTGTAAAATGTTAACTTCAATTTGGTAACCCAAGGGTAACCCCATAAGAACTGCACCCACGGTTTTGGGGACAAACTACTTGAAACTACAGTACGTAGTGTGGGATAATTTTCGCGTGGTCGCGTACTGTACGTACGTAGCGAAAGAGGGTCATATCTATATATCTGTTTTAAAGAACCATGGCAGTTCGTTCGCGCTTGGCGCCAGCCATGGCGTGCTTGCTCGGCATCTCGTCACAAAACGCACCCCTCGCCCCCCCCCTCCCCGCTCGCCCCTCCCCCCTTTGCCCCCGCCTCCTTTTCACGGCCGACCGGGTTGCATCTCAGCGGGTCCAAGGTTTACTTGGAGATTCGCCTGATGGATCAAATCCGGCGGCTTACCCCCGTGTCCGTTGACCCCGAGTCAGGGCATTTCTCGTACGAAGACTTAGATGGGGTCATGTTTAACGTGAGTGGGCTCGTGCAGGCCAGCCCCTCTTTTTTAGGGAGAGGGCGTGCTGTTCGTCGTACACAGTCGGTGGACGCGTGTGTGGCCAGATTCTCTTTTTTGCGAGAACGTGCGTCCGCCCTAGACTAGCCTGCCGGCTTTTGCTGTTCTCGTGGGTGTGTGTTGTGTTTTGTGTGCGCGTGGCTGCGTCGGTGTGCTTTGATCTCTTGAAAAACTGAAATAGTTGTGTTAATGTCGGGGGTTAGGGGGGGGGGGGAGTTCGAGGTTATCGGCATCAAGAACAAGCGAAAACTTCATCGGCGTTTTCTTCGGGTTTAAGGTTGGCGTGTTTTTCGCCTATTGTGTATACCTCGCTTTGTATGCTAAGTTTATGTCTGTGACCTGCCGTACCTATTCGTCTGCGCCTCTTGGGCTTACTTAAGTCCCCGGTCCGCCCGTGGGAGCGCAAGAAACCCGGTAAACCTGCGCCCCACCGCCCGGCGCAATCCAACCCCACCCCGCTACCCCCCGAACTTGCCTCAGAAACAACAAACCACCCCCACCCACTTTCACGAAGCATAACCTCACCCACTCCAGTCCACCCAGTTCCTCCGCCCTCTACCCCCTCCCTGCCCTACGCGGCCTTCTCCAAAACAACACCGGAAAACCGCCATTATGCAGGCAGGACTACACGCCTTGACACATTCACAAACTTTTGCCACATCGTCCTGCCGCTCCGTGGACGCAAGGTCGGACTGGAGATACGCGGCGCCACACATGCTCGTCCCGCTTCGAATCGATTGACCTCGTCGCCTCGGACGAGCGAGTCTACCGGGTCTTCGTCCTGGAGACCGGCTTGCGCTACCGAGTTCAAGCTCGCGATGACGTGCGTATATTACAGACTGTCCGCCGGGTGGACACACTACCCAAAAATCGACGGGTCCACGCGGGTCGGGTTGGGTCGGTCGGAGTCGGTCGGGTCGGTTAACGCGGTACGAGCGCGGTCGGGTCGCGCGTCGGGTCGGTCGGGTCGGGTCGGATTACCGGTCGGGAAAGGGTAACCCGGCCCGACCCGTGAGAGTTTGAAAATCTCCTGAACCGATCCGACCCGACCCCACCCGACCCTACCCGATTTGTGAGAGTTTGAAAACCTCGTTACCCAATCCGACCGGACCCAGCCCGACCCGGCCCGACCCAACCCAACCCGAACCGAGAGATTTTGAAAAGTTCCTGACCTGACCCGCGGGTTGGGGTCAGGGCCAATAAGGAGCTCTGGTATTTTTACACAAGATAGAGTAGCTGCCGCTAGGGACTCGCGCAGAAGGATATTGGTAACTGCCGTCAAATTGTGAGCGTTGTAGGTCGTTTCATGACATAAAATTCGATAAGAAAAAAAATGTTTTCATTTATAAGTGATATCTGCTTCAGCCACTTTGAAATGGATCTCTATTTTTTTGTTGACCGTTATATATATAAGAAACTCGCGATCCCTTGTAATTGTATATATATGGCGGCGTTATTTGTCGGGGATAGGTGGCGATGAAAGAGAGCGGTGCGGCATGAAAACAAGTATTGTTTTTCGTTTTTGAGCTGTTTTCGCTTTTGTATTTTGTGTTTCGTTGTGTCTGCGGGAGGCTAGTTTGGTCCTTTTTCATGTGGTGGTGGGAGGGCAACGGGGTAGAACCTCGAATCCGTGGAGCGATTGCCGCTCTGGTGTTTGTTTGTTGCGGTTCGCCTGAAACCGTCCCCGTCAGCCTGCTTGCTCTTGTATGTTGTAATTTGTAAATACTAGAATACACGCCGATACGTACAACCTCTCGAACTCGTTGGTTGCGCGCGTCCTCGACCGATCAGTCAAACGCGTTTCGTTTGTTTCTTATGTATGCTGCTTTCATATGGTTGTTGGTGTTTTTGTTGGTGTTTGTTGCTCCTGCTCCTGGTCTTGCTCTTGTTCCTGTTCTTGCTTCTGCTCTTGCTCCTGCTCTTGCTTCTGTTTTTACTCCTGCTCTTGCTCCTTCTCTTGCTCCTGCTCTTGCTCCTGCTCTTGCTCCTGTTTTTTATCCTGCTCCTGATCTTGCTCCTGCTCCTGATCTTGCTCCTGATCTTGCTCCTGTTTTTGCTCCTGCTCTTGCTCCTGCTCTTGCTCCTGCTCTTGCTCGTGTTCTATGTTTGCCATTGTTGTTGTGGTTGGTGTTACCGCCATAATTGTCGTCTATCAATTAACGTTGCCACTCTCGCTGCTGTCATTGTTGCCGCTCTTCCCACCGCCGCTCTCGGTGCTAAAACGAATCGCCAAGCCCACTGCCCCTTCCTTCGACCCCTCCCCCTGCCATCCATCAATCTCTCTCGCTGCCCATTATTGTCACCCCCCAGGAGCACAAGGCGCGGGTAATTATCAACACCTCGTTGCACAGCCCATTCCGACCTCCCGTTGAGTCAGTGTCGCGCATCCTCAGCAGCTACGCCTCCACCGTTGACCTCGCGCTCGACACCGTCTCCCAGCAGGCGAGTTCGAGGCGGGGAACCGGGGCCATGCCGCACGCTTCCCTCTGCTTTTTAGTTTTATTTTATTATCCTCCGGCGGCTTTATAGACAGTTTACTGCTGCGATTAATGTATCCCACTCTGAACTCAAAAGTAGGGTTTCCTCAAAAGCCGGGTGCTGTTGTAAACGGGGAAAGTTGGAAAGTTGGTTTACCACCATGTCCTGTCGAGGAGGGGGAGGAGTTGGAGGCGGGCGGAGGGGGGGGGAGGGCGTACGCATTTTTTGTTGCTTGGCATACGTGGTCATTTGACCATTAACCACGTATCCCTTCCTGGCATTGCAGGGATGCGACGCTCTATTGGGATACGACTACGGCCATGCATTACATGAGAACCCCCTGCTTCCCTCACCCTCCGCCCCCCCCTCCCGCTGATTCCCTCACTCACTGCCCCCGCCGCCGCCCCTTTGTCCCTGATTTTTTTTTGTGTTCGTTTTGTCTTGCCGATGATGTTTCGCTCATCACCGCGTTACCGCAACAGACCCAACGCGTCGTTCCGTTCTTCAGCAGGCGCTCCGCCCTTGTTTCCGCCGTCCCGTTAGGGGTAGTCGTGGCGGCTTGCCTTCCTCTCGCCGGCGTGATGTGTGAGTACTTTTGTTGTTTTGTTTTGTTTCTCGTCCCGAGCTCAACGGCACTGGATTTTCTCTTCTTTTTGTTGTTGTTGGTGGTGGTCGTCGTCGTCGTGGTCGTGGTCGTGGTGGTCGTGGTGGTGTTTTGTTGGTGGTGGTGGTGGTGGTCGTGGTGGTGGTGGTAGTGATGGTGTTTTGTTGGTGGTGTTTCGGGGGGGGTGGTGTATTTACTAGCTCGCTTGAAACGAAAGCGGTGTCGTGCGGGAGGCGGTTTGTTTTTTTGCGCGTCTCTCGTTTTTTTTTTTTATTTTTTTTTTATTCTTGTGCTCGTTTTAATATGATTTTGTGTTTCGTGAGGGGACCCCAACGCCGGTGTGTGTGTGTTTGCGTAGTTTCTGCCCTACCGGGTACCAGTATATATGACTCCCCCGTGGGCCGAGGCGCATGCAGGAGGTGATATACTTCACAACCCAACCGGCACATGCATAAGAGTATTTTTATCATTTTTCCCTGAACCGCAACTTACGAACGGGTACTGCTCACGCCGCTGGTGGTCATGTTTCAGTAGCCTATTTTTTTCTCATTTTGCGGTTTTCGAAATTAGCAGGCGCGTTTGCGTGCTGATGCTGCTGACACCTTTTTTTCCTGGACCGTTTTTCCTGAAACGTAACCACGCAATCGGTCGCACTCGCCGCTGACGTACATATGTGTAATGATTATATCAAAATAATACTTCTAGTTGTTTTTCTTGCTCCGTGTTTGTTGCGGTTTTCGAAACGAGCAGGCGTTGCTGGGCTGCCCCTTCTCCTCCCCATCCTGGCAATTGTAGTAGTGGTGGGGGGTGTCGGGGCGCTGCTTGCGAGCACCGTGTGGGCCTTCAGCCGCAACGGGCGCCCCTGGGTCCAGCAGGTGGTCAAGCCCATCTGCGAGAAGGTCGGCAAAGAAAACCCGGAGGTGAGAGTTTCCTTGTGATATTTCGGCGTTTTTTTGGAGAACGATTGGGAGGGGGTGTACTCATGTCGTGCACGGCCGTAGTCGTATGACCATAGACGCGGGGGGGGGGGGGAGTTACTCGTTTATTGATTGCCTTAATCATTCGACCATTGGCCAGGTGGGTTGGGGTGAGGGGGGTAAGCACGTTGACGGCACGGCAATGGGCACTCGACGATTCGAGGTCGGTACATTTTCTCTGTGTTCCAGGTTTTATGTCAATGGAGGCAGGCGTTCTTGGTAAAAATAAACGTTGTTGTTGTTTTCCTTTGTGCGCTCCCCGAGCTATAACCTTGCTGCAGGTTCATGCGTCAAGTGGGCGTCATCTAGTGGGGCATCCTTCTCCTACATCCACGACGTCCCACGGCTCCGCGACCCTACGTAGCTTGAGACCTTGACTTCTCGTCGTCTTTGCACCGCCCTATATGTATCGGGGGAGCGTAGTAATACTATTATAGTACATAATCCGAACCAATGGTGTGAGTACAAAGAGGGATACACGGTATTTATTGGGGCCATACTGGGTTCTGCTTACTGTTGTTACAACATATGCCCACCCGGGAATAGTACAGATATTGATATTAACAGTCCAGTCCAGTACTCGTAGCGAAGCACAGTATTGAGGGTAGTAGTCAAGTGCAGTATTGGGGGTGCAGTATTGGGGGTGCAGAACGCTGTCAGGGGGATGGTGTCTTTGTCGATGATTATTTGGTGGGAAGTATAGTGCAGTAGTATAGTGCAGTGGTCAAGCACAGAAGTCAAGCGCAAGCGGTACGATGTACGAGTAGTGCAGTGCGGTGCAGGGGTTGGTAGGGAGAGGCATTGCCGTCGGTCGCGACGGAGCGTGCGCTGCTGCTGCTGCTGCTGCTCGACTGCAGTGCGAGCAGTTTTGTTTTACGCCGAGTTTGTGTGTGCTCGCAAACCCTGCTTTGTTTTTTGCACGCCGGTTACTGTTTTTTTCAAAACTCAAATATTTCCCCCGTGACAACTATGTACCTTCATGTGGCACGGACTAGTGGTTGCCTTGGCGCATTGTTCTGTGGAAGCTTCAACCGAACCTCCCTCGTCTGCCCCTCCCGCCCCTCCACCCCTCTCTCATTATATACCCCCCTCCTTCCCTCCCTCCCTCCCTCCCTCCCTCCTTCCCTCCCTCCCTCCACCCCCCCCCTCCCCCCCTCCCTCACTATCTCCCCCCCTCCTTCCCTCCCTCCCTCCCTCCCTCCCTCCTTGTCGTCTCCCCGACCACGCTTGTCTTGTACTCACACCTACGGCAACGGCGTCGACTTCCTTGTGGTGCCGCGGCCTCCTGTTATTGTGACACTGGTATATACACGTACATAGGTGCTGTACCCCGTCGGCCCGAACCCTTCCCCAACCCGCGTGGTGCGGTCCCTCGTGCCCACGACCATGTGGCCGAAGCTCGCGCTGTCTGTCGCCGTGGACTTCATCGGCTGCACCTCCTACGCGGTGCCGGTAAGCTTACATGGCTCCCTTGTGTGACTTTTTCTTTATTATTAGTTTTTTTTTTTTTTTTTCTCCATCCCTTTTATTATCTTCGCACTTCTGTCCCTCTCCCTCCATAGTCGTGACTCAGACCCGGGGTCACAAAGCAGGATCTTCTCCTTCCTCTCCACTACGATGGTTGTACTTGGTTCTACTTGGTTCATATAGTACGTGTAGAGGAAGGAAAATGACGAAAACATCGGTGTGTTGACCCCTATGCGTATTGTCTTGGCATTAAACCCGTTACGAGCCAAACCAAAAATACGATCAAAAAAGACAATAAAACAAAACGAAGTCTGAAATTGAACAGAATGCGAATGATGCAAGGAGACAGAAGCGCCCCTGCTGTAGAAGAAAGGCATATGTTCTTTGCATCATTAACTACTGCACGGGCGAAGCAACACGCAGGAGAGGAAGACACCGTATTTATAAATTAAAAAAAAAAAAAAAAAACAGCTGTGAGATGTGGAGCAATTCGCCGAAACTCGTGTTTGCAAGCTGAGTGTGATATCATAGATACTGCCATCGCGCGTATATGTAGTGTGGCTTGATTTTTAGTTTAAGTGGGAGAAAATGGCGAAAAGGCTTCAGTGTGAAGCCCAATTACGGGGAAACATAGTAAATAGATCAGAAATTTAAATTTAATTTAATTAAATTAAATTAAGGGCCCATACTAACGAGTATAAAATAATTTCAATTTGGAAAAATTCAAATTCAAATTCGCTTTTCATTGGTCAACACACGCACCAGCACCAAAGATTAGGATCTTGGGGTATAATCTCGGGTGGTGGTGCGGGTTCTGACCAATGAAAAGCGGATTTGATTTTTTTTTTTTCCAAATTGTGTGTGTTTTTTTCTTCGTTAAAACGGGCCCTAAATTAAATAGAATATAGTAAAATATAACGTTTCGAGTCCCCCGCGGTGCATGCGTGCATGCATGCCCCTCCTTTTCCATCCCCCCTTTGTTTCAGGTACTGGGCGAGACGGCTGACGTGCTGTGGGCCCCGATGTCGTACCTTCTCATAGACGCCATGTACCGCGAGTCCAGCCCGTGGGCAGGGGTAAGCAAGCAAGCACGCGGATAAGTTTGTTTTTCGGACGTTGTTGTTGTTGTTGTTGCTGCTGTTGTTGATTTGTTGTTGCTGGTGCTATTAATAGTAGCCTTCTGGCGGATTGGTGAAAATGTCGCTTGAGCTCACCACATTTCCCACATGCTGTGTCGTATATATGTCAGTAGGTGCATACCTTGCACAGACGGATCATTCAGATATACAACGGTGCTGCTGCCGTGGCGTATATATGTGGCGTAAGTCAGAGGCGGTGGAGATGCGCCACAAGGGGAGAGTACTTCTCCGTGCACAAAGGTAGCACTCGTCCATCCATCCCCGCTCCCCATCCCGACGAGGGCGGCATGCATTAATCAGTACACCAGTACAGCAGTGTAGTGCCTCGCCCGGCTCTTTAGAGTTGTTTCCGTCAGAATTGTCAGCTTTTAGGTTTGACATGTTTCTTGTTTTTCTTCGTACAGCGGCAGTAGCGAGGTTTTGGATGGGACAGCGGGAAGCCTCGATCGCGGAGCGAAGCGACATAAAGCAAAGCGAAATTATTTCGTAGTGGTGGGTGGTGGTGGTGGGTTGTGGTGGTGGTGGTGGTGGTGGTGGCGATGATGGTGGTAGCGGTGATGGTGGTGGTGTGGTTGTTGTTGCTGGTGGTGGTGGTGTTGTCGCTGATGGTGCGTTTTGTTCCCTTGTTGTCGTGTTCCTGTCTGCAGCTCTTCGGTGCGGCGGAGGAGATACTCCCCTTCACCGACATCATCCCGACGGCTACGCTCGCGTGGTGAGATACGGACACAGTTATAGACACGGCCAGGCAGGCAGATGAACAAGCCGCCACCAATTGATACGTTTTCCCGCACGCACGCGGGCAGGCAGGCCTAAAAAAAACAAAAACAAAAAAACACAACAACGAAGAAAACACACACGCGCACACATTATTACATGCTTACAGTATAGGCCAACGAGTAATATATACAGTATAGACACGCGTTGTGGGAGATGATATTAATAAGAAAGAAATGTGTTTCTAATTCGTGCTCGGCGACGAGGGCCACACGCTATACTGTATATCCCACCGCTCTGGTCGGGGACACAGTATGTACCCGTTTGAAAACGACTTCAGAGACCAACCGATGACTATTGTTTCCGTCCAGATTAGTTACTACTCTGTACGGCGGAAATACGAGGACCGTGGATACATTAAAATTACCGTGTATACACTAAAATGAAGACCAAGCGGTCCTTATATTTCCGTCCAGATTGGTTACCACTCTATAGGGCGGACTTATAAGGACCGTTTACACATTGAAATTAATACCAAGCGGTCCTTCTATTTCCGTCCAGATTGGTACCACTCTGTAGGGCGGAAATGTAAGGACCGTTTCTACATTAAAAGGAATACCAAGCGGTCCTTCTATTTCCGTCCAGATTGGTACACAATAGCCTGCTAAAGGTTGCTTAAGGGCGGTGTCGCTATAAAGTTCCAAGGTTTGCTAAAAAAAATGGCATTTCTCGTTGGCGGGCCCACACGGCCACATGGTACGTGCGGCCAGACGCATTCACTACGGTAGAGGTGCGCCATGATTTTTTTCTGAGAGTGGTCACTCACTTGATTATAGTATAGGAGCTCTGTATATCTTCTCCTCACCCAAAAACTGATTTTTGGAGGAAACTAAAAGAGCTCCGACGAATTGGGGTTAAGGAGCTCCGTCTTTCAGAAACAAAAACGTCCAAAACGTGCAACCTCTTTCGTACCACGCTTCGCTACTGGATATAATACCGTGCTATATACGCGTTTGTCGGGAATGTGTGAAAAGTGCTCAGTGATAAAGCTACGTAGCACTTTTTTGGCGGATTTTGTTTTCGGGATGATCGGGGCTCCTTATATATTATAACTCAAAATCGTCGGTGTTCCGGTCTTGCGTTGCAATATTTTTTCAGTTGTGCAGCCACAGGCCATGGGGCTGACTAATTGCCCATCATAGGGTATGTATACGTATATACCAGGTATAGCACTTCCATTGTTCCTCTCGAATCAGTTTTTGGGTGAGAGATATATAGAGCTCTCCTCAAGTGGATGACCACTGTCAGAAAAAAACATGGTGCACCTCTCTCTACCGTAGCGTGCGTCGTTCTCTCGTTGCATTGTAGCTCGGGTCCACCCCCCTTATTGCATTGTAGCCCGGGCTGCGTCTTGGGTGTGACCGGTGCGTACTGCTGTAATCGTCATGCTTTTTTTCTTGTGGAAACCCTTCGTTCCCACCAAAAGGTGTCCTGAAAAGGGGGTTTTTCTTGTATCCGCTTTAGAAGAAGTGCACCCATCGACATTTGTATTTAGGGGTACCCGTACAAAATACGTGGAATTTTGTGCGGGGAATTCGTTGCAATAGTAAAAAACAAAAAACAAAAAGCCAGGTAGTAATTATGGGGTACAAAATACTTGGAATTTTGTGCGGGGAATTGGTTGCAATAGTTGAAAAAAAAACAATAATACTCTTAGTAAAAAAAAGTTGTAAGGCCTGCGTACAGGCTTTCTTTATCTATGTAACACGTGTGCACGTTCCGCGCATGAATGCCTCGCAGGATTAAGGAGTACCTCCCGAGGATCGTGCTGCGGCTGCGCTCGTCGGGCACGGGCAGCGGCATCAACCACGACCAACGCTACCAGGAGAACTGCTGCTCGGGGAGCGTGTACGACTCCAACGACGACGTAGGCGCGGAGGGCGCCCGTTACTCTAATAGTGCAACTCCAACAGCGACAGCCGCGACCGACTGACTGATTTGATTGGGATATTGACGCACTGCCAACCCCACCGCGAAAAAAAAGCCGAAAACTGAAAAAAAAAAAAAAAAAAAAAAAAAACGATTCTTCTCACTGGTGGGTTGTGGGCTCTTGCGATACGTACGTACTATGATACGGAAAATACGTGCGTGCGTACGTACGTACGTACGTACGTACGTAATATAACGTGTTGGGGAGTTGCAAGACTGCACCGCGTTTCTACGTACGGGAAAGCACACGCGGGAGAATATTGCGTTGAGGAGTTTGACCACCGTTACGTAGGCATGTTTCCACACAAACGAATCGGGAAAATGTGTCGCCGTTTTCGTAGCGGGTACCAGGAGGTGTCTTTGAGCGACAAGCACTACGTAATGCCACGTACGTACGGCCACGTACGTACGGCTCGTACGCACGTGCGCAGGAGAATATGTCGGAGTTCGACCGCCGTTTGGCGTGTTTCCGGGAGCGTCATATGGGGAGGGGGGGGGGGGGGGAGAAGGAACGGTCTGACCCAGTCTTGTTGCTTTTTTTCTAGAAAATGTTGAGATTGGCCTGCTACACAGACACGAGACGTTTCCCCCACACGCGGATTGACTTTTTTGAAGCGCTACTAGTGGCGTCGAGGCAGAAGGTGTTCTGGTGCCTGCGCTTGTGACGGTGTGCTTAGTTCGGTGCTTAGCGGGCTTTAGGTGCTTGTTGTATGCTTGCGCGCCTGTGTGTACTTGCGTGTTTTGTGTCCTTGTATGCTTGCGTACTGACTGACGTGCGTGGACGGGTGGTTCGTTTGGGCGGGGGATGGGGTAGTGGGGGGTGCTGTTGATATCGGTGTGGCGTGGGTGTTTTGCGCTTGTGTGTGTTTTTGTTTCTTTTTGGCCCCTCGTTGTTGTATCATAGAAACGGTCTTTAGTTTCCAATAAGGTGGTCCGGTCCGCTTGCTGTTACGGCTGGGGGGCGGGGGGCGGCTAATGTACAGGAAGAATAATAGTAATCAGAACCCACAATGGACCCCAAAACTAGGTATCCCCCTGTGTTTACACACCATTCTTGGCTCTGATTATTATGTATCACTATGATCCCCCCTAATAGCTGATTGTTTGTTTACCAGGGTGGTGTCTGTATGCCACGGGAGGCCTTTCCACCGGCGGTGGCGTCGGCAGCGGGGCCTGCTGGCCAGGCAGCGGGAGTTGGAGGTGGTGTCGTCGTCCGTTGTGCGATGGCCCTCAGTCCACCCGCCCGCGCCATGTTCCGGCACCCAACGGTCATATGTGGTCCGTCTCCACCCGCCCGCGCCATGTTCCGGCATCCAACGGTCATATGATATGTGTCCATTTGTGTGGTGGCCTTGCACCTTCTCGGCCGTCTTTCGCCACCCAACGGCCATATGTTTCCGTCTGTGTGGTGGCCTTGCGCCTGCTCGACCGTATTTCGGCACCTAACGGACATGCCGTACGATGTTTTTCGTGTGTGTGTTTTGGCCCTCCGCCGTCCGTTCGCGCGTGTTTCGTTATATCCAACGGACATATATTTTCGTTTGTGTCGTGCGCCTGCCGCCCGCTCGCGCGATTTCCGGCATCCAACGGCCATATGCTTTTGTTGTTGTCTAGTATAGTAGCCTGGTTTAACGGCATTTTTTGTGCGTGGCCAACCGTGTGTCGATTTTAGCACGTCGGGGATATATTTTTGTCGTTTTGTTTTATCGTTTTGTTCCGGCTTTCAACGGACTTTTTTTTTTGTGTATGTTGCGGCCCCCAACGGACATATTTGTTTTTGTTTTGTGTGGCCCAACGGTCGGATGCGTGTGTTGGGTACACGGTAGTATGGGGACCTCCGCTTGCCCCGCGTGCGTGCATGTGTTTTCCGGTATCCAACGGACACATTTGTCCATCGTACGGTCGTCAGGTCCAACGGCATTAAACATGGCCACACCGTGTGTCGACTGTTTTATCTTTTGTCTTCCAGCCTTGTGTTCAGAAGAGGTGGGAACCGGGAGGGGGGGGCATCGTGCGCAATAATTTTACCTTTTTTGACAATTGAAATTAAAATAAAAAAAGTGGCTAGTACGTCTCTTGGTTATATATCGGGGGAAATATTTTTTCCAACCGTTTGCCGCCGAAGTTCGTACACGAATATACGAGTAGACAAGTTAGATTTCTTAGTTTTTTTCTTCGGGGGCAGAATGATGAAACTCCAAAAAAAATGAAAAAAAATGAAAAAGAAAACGAAAATAACCTAAAATGGAGGCGGTTAGCAACAGGGGGAGCGTCCACACCAAGTACTGGAAAGCGTTGAGATGATGCCTGCGGCGCAAGGGATGACGATTTTTTTCTTCCGAAAATACTTCCTTTTTTTTTTTGCTCAGCTTCGGTTTAGAAAGAAGGGGGGATGGGGGGAGGGGAGAAGGAGGCAAAAAACGCCCACACCGCCCTTGTATTGATCAAAATATGATGCATTCATTGGTCTGGTTCGCACTCGCTCCTACAATGTTTTCGGGTGGCGTTGTAAGAGTACGAGCCCCAGCTATATATCTATCTGGATGGATGGGCAAATGGATGCTACTACTGTTCCTCTTCGGGGGGGGGGGGGGGGGCTGGAGGCAGGAAGCGGAAGGCGTGTGATGCCGTGCGGTGCGCGTGTTTCGTCGATTTTGCATCTTGAGGCGGCACGCATGATCCTTCGTAGCTGGGTGGTAGCGTCCTACCGCCGTGTAATATGGAGGCGGGAGGTGTGCGTGTGGGAGGGGGGGGTGCTCATGGCATGCATGGCTGCAGTCGTATGTGTACCATTGCGGGAGATACTTCGAAGTATTAAAAGTACTGGTAGTAACTACGTAGAATAATAGCACCTGGTAGCCTTTTGTTGTCTTGGGCGTTCGAATATAGTGTTCCTTGCGGGCGGTTAGCATGTTGATTTTTTATGTTATGAATGGGAAAATAGGATTCGAATAGGGACGAGTCGCAGGGCACGCTGCCGAACACCCCCCTGTCAAACCTCCCGATGGTGCGATTCTGTGTCTTGGGCCCTCTCGTCTCCCGCCGCTAGAATGTACAAAAGACCGTCGTCCATACATATCAACTTGTTGTTCAACAACGTATTAAATGATATATCCACCGTTTGTCTGTGTTAACTACCGCGTGTCTGCCGCCAGCTCCGACCCGCGCCGTCCCCGTCTCTTGCTAACAAAGCCCACGTGTGTGTGAGAGAGGATACCCCTCACTCCGTGGAGTCGTGCTGACACACGACGGGGTAGACTCTGCTCACTACACAAGACAGGAAGAGTGTACAGTAGTAGTAGTAAATAAATAGAGCTCTACGATTCTTGCGAACGAAACCCTTGGGGAGGCGATAGAAACCCTTGCGGGGGCGGAGGCGGAGGAAACCCTTGCGGAGGCGGAGGCGATGGAAACCCTCGCGGTGGCGGAGGCGGTGGAAACCCTTGCGGAGGTGGGGGCGATGGAAACCCTTGCGGAGGCGGAGGCGGAGGAAACCCTTGCGGAGGCGGAGGCGATGGAAACCCTTGCGGAGGCGGAGGCGGAAGAAGCCCTTGCGGAGGCGGAAGCGGGTTCAAGTTTTCGAGTACAACCACCGCAACATAAACATGTGATATGTGCGGTGTACGGATACAAACAAACTGAGGTTACTTCCTTGACAATACAATCGATTCGTGGCGTGCGTTTCATCGTATAAATATGGCAATTAACTGCTTACTACTTACCGCACCACACATCAGATTTGAGCTGATTTATTGGCAAGAAAGTGTGAATGATCCCTTGACTGCCAAAGAACAGTAGACTTAGTAGTGATGATACTGGTAGCAATAGTCACTGTGGCTAAACAAGGTAGCGTGTCCGTTCCGTTCCGTTCGTCTCTCGGAGCACTATGATGAGTGTGGTGGTGCGATCCAAAACCCGAAAAAAAAAAATCCGGCGAAACCCGAAAAAACGAACAAGACAAATTGTCAGCTGTTTTTCGTTTTATTACAATCGTCGGACGGATTGGTAAAACTAACCCTTAATTAAGCTCTCCACACTTTTTTCAAAGCCAACCGCTTCGTCGTGTGCCGATTTAACTCGGGGGTGCTGCCGTCACAATACGCGTGCATGTCAAAACGCGTGTACGCATGCATTCACGTCGGCCGGCGAAGCTTAATCTTTCGTTGTGGCTAATTTAAGAATTTAAGAATACACCATTCAGTTGAGAACCCGACAACACCTCCGGTCAAACCCTCCGGCAATGTTTTCGTCGGGCATTGCTCGGGCAGGAAAACACAAGCGCTACAAATCGATCGCCACTTAAAAGCATGTCCAGACAACCATCCAACCAACCAAATCTACCCCCCCCCCCCCCCCCCCCACACCCCCCCCCCCCCCCCCCNCCCCCCCCCCCCGCCCACAAACACCCCAGCTCCCCTCTCACGATAAACCCAGCAGACCAACACCTTTGTTCCATTCGGTCCCCCCACCCGGAAAAAGACATCCTGAAACATTTTTTTTAACAGAAGCTAAAACAAAACAAAAAACATCCGGCACCTGTATACCACAAAATAATCTGCCAAGCCAAGCCAAGACAAGACAAGCCAAGATACAAGACAAGCCAAACCGACAGCGTCTATGCCGGCAACAACGCTCGACACCACCCGTAACCGTGCCTCTCTGAGCAATCCCTCAAGAGGTAAAACCAACAAACACGTGTGCGCCACACGCGTATCGACGACTTTTGCCACCTCTCCCCAACACTGTTATCGTCAGCAGGAGGAAAACAAGCTACGTATGCAGGACTACTCTTCACGGGTCGAGTCAACACCTCGCGGACCACGTCGGGTCGGGCCGGGCCGGGTAAGGGTGACCCGACCCGACCCGGACCGACCCGACCCCGGACCCGACCCGACTCCGACCGACCGACCCGACCCGACCCGACCCGACCCGACCCGACCCGACCGACCCGATCCCGACCGACCCGACCCGACCCGACCCGACCCGGACCCGAGCCCGACCCGACCCGACCCGACCCGACCGACCCCGACCCGACCCGACCGACCCGGACCGACCGACCCGAACCCGACCCCGACCCGACCCAACTTATCGACCCCCATCCCGACCTAACCCGATCCGTGGGATTTTGAACAATTCCTGACCCGACGCGTCATGACCCGATAAAAGCTACCTGGAAAACACCTATCTGCCGTAGCGACGAATTATCCACATCTTCCTAAGAGCACCGACGCCACCACAAAGCTGCAAACCCACAAAAAAGCCGCAGACCAGAAAACCTTTGCAAATTTTTGCAAAAAATTCACAAAAAATTGCAATTCCGCAGTCAAAGCAAAGTTTGCGCGATTCCGCCGAAAAAAAACTGCACAAACCTGCCGAAAACCTGCAAACGCGCAAAAATCCCATCCACCTGGCAAACTCCCACAAAACCTTGGCAAATCCTACGTTCATTCCGCAAAAGCCCGCTTAAAAAAGCCGCAACGTTTTGCAAACCCCGCAAAACTTACAAGCCGCAAGCCCAATCGGCTCGCTTTCACCCCTCCGGCGACCCAACATGGGTTATTCTCGCGTTTTACCTCTGTCTCCGCTTTTATAGTAACTACGTTGCCTCAGGATAAGAGAACCGTGACGCGTAACTCTCTAAATCTCCGGCCTAAAAAAACAGACCAAAGCCAACCAAAACCAATCCAGTCTACCGAACCCACGCAGCGGCAGCGGCGGCGGCGGCGGCGGCGACAGTGGTGGCAAACAGCAATGCTGCCTCGCCGAGCGGGTGTGTTCTGTGTGCCTTGGTTCGCCGCAAATATGTGACTCCCCCCCCTGCCCCCCCCTCCCCCCCCTTCCCACCCTCCTTCCACCCCCCCCAAAAAAAAAAAATCACGCCCCTCCTCCCCCCCCTTTCACCACTGAAACTCTTTCGCGCCTCCGGTATATATATATATAATATAAGGGTTCTGTCCCTCTTACGCGTTGCTAATCTCCCCCAGCCCTCCCCCGTCTGTAACTCGTGCGTACGTACGTACTCAACAGTACGAACAACCGCGCACGAGCGAGCGCACGCAATGTCAAGAAAAAATATATTTAATTCCGCTACACCCTGCATTCACATTTTCCCGCCTGTCCACATGTCTATATTCAAACCCTCCATCTCATAGGCCTAAGAAAATAAAAGAAAAATATAATATATCCTTGAGCGCTGTTGAGTTGGCAGTTCGTAGCTGTATAGCACGTATATTATCATGTCCGCAGTGACAGCTGGTCAGTGGCCAGTCGCCACAGATACGGTAGTCTCTCGGTCGTCCGTTACTTTATTTTTTGTTCGATTTTATTTTTTTCCCCCCGTTAACCCATCGCCGACACCGCTAGCATGGCTTTTCGAGAAAAGTATCGTACGTCGCGGTCGGCGTCATCGACTAGGCTGTCCAGCGCCGGCCGAATCTTAGATTCCACCGCGCCGTTCTCCATCATGTTTCTTCCCGGCGCCGCTTTCCATCGTCGCCGCAATCATTTTCGCGCTCTAGTGTCCCAAGATCAGACGCAACCTCTCCTTTCAGCCTCTTCCATGCGCTTGTAATTGGGCGAGGATTCGCGTTGTTCGCCGTTTCAAGTGTCCAACTCGTCTCGCGACACATCAACCATTGCCGCAAACAGCAACCGGCCGCCGGACTCAGCACAGCGAGACACTCCACGAAGACCAGAGCGGGCAGTTAAATATGAGCGAAGCCTTTCATGAAAACACCATGACATGGTTTTGCAGTGAGCGAAAATTAACAGGCCTGGTAGATTTTAGCCATTTGGCCAATACTCACAGCCCCATAAGAGGAATAAAGACCGCTCCGAATTCACTGACATGGTTCTCGACAAGCCGATGGGTTTTCGCATGTTTTAAAGCATCAGAAACGCTGCGGGGCGTTTAGCACCTTAGAGCACCCTATTATGACCCGCGCCAAAGCCGACCTTGCTCTCTCCGCTTTTTGTTCGTAACTGCCTGCTCCAGCCACCCTCGGCGCTACGATAATAGGTCATCCCGGCCGAGCGCTCGGAACGAGATTGAAATTGGGATGTCACTACGCCGAGCTTCTGCATGCAAAGGCACACCGCGTCGGGACCATCCCGATCGAAGGCTCTGCCGGCAACCACATATTTTTTTGTGATGGCATCACAGTCGCAGCGATGATCAGGTTTACTGGATTATTGCAAAGAAAACAGGTTCCGCACCCCCTGAGGCGTTCGCGCCTGGTTGTCGAACAAGATATTTGCCGCGCCTTATGGCCACGCCTAGATCTGTGTCGTCACAGCGCCATGGCATTTACGGTCTATGATTACGGAAACTTCTATTTCGATTATCGACACTCACCAGCAAGCGTTCTGTCAAATTGGGGTCAGGGTATAAACCGCCATCTGCGATGTGCTAGCAGGCTAATTGTTTGTCAGATCACCACGCCTACGAATGTGATTCTTGCGACCTCAACCGCCGCGTCGTTTATCCTCCGAAGAACCGCGACTGATCGCCAGATAATCTTCCCGCAACAGCTGTTTCTAGCCAATTCTCGGCAATTCGACCGCCGTGTGCGTAAATATTTTTCCCTGCCCAGCCAGGTGCGCATATCAAATCCTGTACCAGCCGTATTACCACTTTCCGGCTTGAATAAATTAAACTCAAAAGCCCTCTGCTCCGCGCTGCGCTGCAAGGCGGGCCGATATTGCGTTATCGTGACGAAACGCCCTGCCAAAACATTCTCAATATCTGGGCCAGCTTGAAATGAGCACTTGCTCTCCACCTCACGCGCAAACGATCCGCGGATCTGCAAAAAATGCGTCAGGCGTGTTAGTTCTGTCATTTCCGTGCCGATTGAACCAGTCATGCCCAAAAGCGGGCTTCCATTCGGCCACAGGTCGCGCCCTGCATAACAATTTCACGATATAGTGCCGTCCCTGTCCGCGGCGCCAATCGCCGCGCCGCCAAGGTCGGGCTTGTCGGCATCGACCTATCATTGCCCGCCAACATGAATAACGCCACACCTATTGTTTAGCGTGGAAAAACACACGGTCTTTTCAAGAAAAACAGGTCTCCTGCGCGCGCCAGGTCGCAATGTCCCGGCTGGAAATATGCCCCCTCGCTCTGATTAGCCAAACGGCGAACAGTCAAAAGCGAGCCCCAAAACTTGCATGAGACTACCCTTATTAACAATTAGTTACGAAAGCCGCCACATTTAGCCAAACACTGATCTGACCCGTCTATGCCAAAGCCAAAATGAACCGGAAAATCGTTTTACCGGCTGCGTGGGATGCGATCTGACCGAAAAAGGCGAAGCAGAAGCGCGAAGCGGTGCGACAGTTACTTGGCCCGCAGCGGATTGCACCAACCCGTGCATTATACCAGCCTACCAACCGCGCCATTCGCACCTTGCGATCAGTTTGAAAGAAATGGATTCCGCCTGGCTGCGTTTCCGTGAGAAACAACTGGCGCCCCTGAATGATAATGAGCGTTCACTATGGCGGTCTTCTAACGGGCCTCGATAGGCGCCCAGAAACCGCGCCAAGGCATGGCGCCGACCAGGTTCACATCTTTGGCGCCGCTCTTATGGATGTTCACCTCCGCGCTTGAGGCAGGTATGTGCGTCGATCTATCGGCGATCCGCGTTATGCAGCGGCGTCCCTATTCCCGCTCAGAAAGCCTGAACTGACCTTGAACGTGCTGCTTCCCTATTGGTAGGCGACATTGCCCCCTGTTTTAGAGGGGGGCAGACACAATTGATTTCGGCGCATTGGCATTCCCTCCGGGCGCTCGGTCAAACACTTGTTCAGCGACGCTGCCTGACGCCAAATCCACCGCAGTCGGAAATTCCAACTGGAAATCCTCTGGTGCTTGAACTCAACATGACCTGAAAGCCCATTTCCATGCGCGTTATTTAGTATACTGAGCGGCCCAAGATTTACCGGGCCTGCCATGAGCAAGCGGACACTATATATTCGCGCAGCAGCACCGGATTGCGATCGGCATTAACTGGCCGCGTCATGGGCCATTCTTGCCATCACATCGCCTTTGAATGTCAGCAAAGCCAGGCATTTGGCGATCCGCTGACCAAGCGTTCTTCATTTGGCGTCAGGTTTGAAGCCGATGGAAGGTTTTCAAAGCTCTGCATTCAAAGACGGCTTTTCAACCCTGGCAGAACGGCGAGACATTGACTGGTCGCTGCCGTTCAGTCGACGAGCAGCCGCGCGCGATAATTAATGCGTCTCGAAAAGGCGATCATTGCTCTGAACGATCTCCTTACCGCCACCGCCAGGGGCCGTCTTGCGCAGACATCGCCGCGATTGTCATCCAAACCACCCCGATGCCCAAGTGCATGCGGACCGCAACGACATTCCTTTCCACCATATCCCAATACCAAAGAGACAAAGCGGCTGTGAACGATTCAATCTTGCGGGACTCATTCACTCGATACCGGATCGGAAATCCTTGCCTTTTGCCTCGCTCGCTATATGCAAATCCTTTTCAGGAGGATATTGACGCGGGATATTTCTGCGTTCGCTGCATCAATATTCACCATTCAGCGCCTGCCAAGCTTTAAGGGCGCACGCCCTTATCATCAGCACATGACCGCGGTAAAACTCGTCGGAGCGACGGCGCATTCACGCGATCTGGGATGAAGGTCCAATCATCACCCAGGTCGATGTTTGCCCCGGCTTGACCACCGCCTATCGGCGAGCGAATGGCTGATATGGGTAAAGATACCGTCGAGATCGCGTGTGCTCGCCGCGCGTCGAAAGCGCCATGCCCAGTAGGCCGCGTCTTCTCTAACTGCAAACGGTGCGTCTTGGAATGAGCACGTACTGCGCACCATGACCCGCGCGCTTGGACTGGCCAAGCTGCAAAATCGCAAACCGGCACGCAAATCCAGCGGTGGCTGTGTTTATTATGACCGGGGATGGCTGTAAAATCTTCCGGGCGCCAAACCGGCGATCAAGGCCCGGCCTCACGCTGATACAAACGCACTTAGGCGCCTAGCGTATTGGTGCAGCCGGGGGCAGACAGCCTATGTTACACTAGAGCCGTGCCGGAACGCCTCTACCGGGGATGAGCGCCTGCTTCCAGCGTATGAATTGATAGGCGGCAATTACACCAGGATCGCCCCCTGCACCGCACCCAAAGGCAGCGGCGCCGTAAGCGCGCCTCACGAGGCCTGGTATCAAGGTCGAAACCGGTATCATGCGTGACCAAGCCGACGCGCTTTACATGACTTCTTCGCGTCTCGTTGAGGCAAAGCGGCAACTTAGTTGGCGTCATCCCGCAAACGCAAAATAACTCCGGTGTTCTGATCAGTATATCTCTGGGAAACGCGCATCGGAGGTCTCCCAGACCTCGTTCAACTTCGTTGAACACATATTCGACATTCGGATGCGGTTCTGGATTCCATGCGGCCGAGCCGTCTTGGCATAGATCCCATCATCGACGTTTTTTTTACTCCCAACTGCTTCGGATTAGGCGGTAATTCAGATCCCCGCGCTGTTCGCCCACAGTCCTGCGCGCCAAAAAGCCGTTGGTTTCTTTAGCCCTTCAACCTGAAGCGTATCGGGCACGCATCAAAATCATTAATCAGTCGACGCGGTCCTCAGCATGGATATCCCGTAGAAATGAGATCAAGATTAATCGCCGCCTCGTCCCAGGGCGCTGAATAAAGGCCGGGTCCATATCGTCGTTGGGATCAGCATAGGTTTGCCCCACTATTGGCTAAGGCTTAGCCGCTGACCAGAATAGTAGAAGACCGCTGATACTTCCTGCCGGCCGCGTCCGACATCATTCGACGCGCTTGTAAACTGGTTCGAGCGCGATCATCGTCTTTTTGATGGGACAAAGGTTCTCCACAATACATCACTTCAAACCCAGTTGCGCTAAGCGCGTCGGAATCATCGCCGCCGTCTTGTTATGAGCGTGTTGTCCAAGACACCGATCTACGATGCATAGGCCGCATTTGCGGCAACCAAAGCCAGTTTCCCATTCGGCGCGGCTGCGCGCCATTTAAATAGCACAGGTTTATTCCAGCATAGGCGCAGCGGGTTTTCATTGCTGGGACTGCTCTCACTTAGCGTGGTCACCGAGCGCGCTATTGTCCCCTTTGGCTGGCGCTGCTGACCATCCGAAAACGGATTGCCCTGGTAAGCATCGATGCGCCTGCGAAAGGTTTTGACGCTTTTACGCACGTCTTCGCCGTCGACCCTCACCCGGAAAAGCCGCATTGTGCACGGGCCAAGCGTTCCGCCGGTCGACGCCACATCCAGCTCCATTCTGCGATAGTTCATCAGTCAGACAGGTCCAGCTCTGCTGGCGCCATATCGGGGCTCAACAATCGATCTCGAAACCAGTCGCCTGCTAAGCGCGCCTCCATCCGGCGGCTGCAGCGCTGAAATAGTCCAGGCCTGATATGCTTACGCCATCACTTCATCAAGGGCCGTCTCTGACCAGTTTTTCTTGCAGGCGGCCGCAAGCTCAACGTCGCTTTCATCGCAGCCTGCAACCAGCCCGATTAATGTCGCCAAAAATACGTGTCATCCTGAAGCCATAATTGACGGCGCATGGAAGGTTAACGCACGGCCGCGACGGCGCGTCTTCAACCGCCGGTTCAGTGGCGTTTATAGTCGCCGCGGACCGTGCCGCTGCTACCCTGCTCAGGCCGTACGCCCACCACACGCTCCTCAACCGTTTTGTAGTTGCCGGAATGTCACCATCACGGTTGTCGCTGCCTCGGCGACAAGCTCTGGGGGTGACCGTCTCATACACGATCGCCGACCAGAACACGCTCTGAATAAGGTTTCGTACGTGCCGGAATTGTCTCTGTTACCCATCTGGGCTGGCGAAACCCTCCACCGTCCACCGCTGACGATTTCATAGACCGGCATGGAATAACGACAAGATTGGTCGAGGCTTCTTGCACGATCAAGCGGTTCTGAACGCGTTTCGACCATTCGCCGAAAGGTGCATATAAGGATCTTCCAATACCGGGTTCTTCGGGGCGGCGCTTCAGTGGCCAATCCAAATGTGCGAGTGGTCCTTGTCTGCTGATGACCCGAAAAGTAATTCACAACCAGAAAGTAGCATCGCTGATGCGATTGAGAGCTTTAGCCGAACCACAATTCTCACTCTCACGCTAGAAAACACACCGTGTGTGCAGAGACGATTTAGCAGACTCCGGGACTATGGCGAAACAGGCGATATGCCGAAATTCGCGAAACTGCTAAGACTTCAGCCCTTCTTCCGGCCCAATTGTTTCTCGTGTAAGCCAGGCCAGTCGGCTGGCCGCGAGCGTTTTTTTGGTGCGGCTCCATCCTCCAACATGTCCTCAGAAACTGCGCTTTAATCGGCGCATATTGCTCAGGCGTGTGCCAGTTATCGCAGCAAGTTCTAACGATGGACCATTTGGCTCGTCAAAAGAAAGCTAGATGATTGAAATACTCGTGATGTGTTGCCCAATCACATCCAGACCTTGCGTTTCAGCGCGGGCTTTGAGCCCGCAGCATTCTTCCATCGATCGATCTTTGAACGCGATATGTTGCACCATTCCGGCGATTTTGATTCGCGCTCCATTGTCCGGTTGTCTCTGGAAAGCTCAAAAAAACGCGGCGTGTTGCCATTCCCCGCATCCAGAAAAATACTGCATGTACGGATCGTATGCACCGGTTTGAGGGAAATTGTGCTCATGCGGATCGCCAGCTGAAACTCCCATTTGCCATTGATGTCATCGGTAAAACTCAACCGTCTCTTTTGCGTCTTTGCAGCGATAGGCAACATGTAAAACCTTGAAGGCGAGCGGGGCATCGCTCATCAGGGCATCCTACTTTCATATTCAACGCGCCGCGGTCAACTCTGATACGTTCAAGTGCTCTCAAACATCGCTTTGAAATTACCTTCGCCAAAGCCATCCTTTATTAGTCACCCACACGCTGGATGAAACTCAAATGAAAATGGCGCCCAGCTGCGGCTGTGCGAAAGATCTGTAAGAGCAAAACGTGCTTGGCCACTTCGTCTACATCAAGCAGGATACCGCGGCGTTTTAAGCTGCCTCTCGGGATTGGCCATGGCGGAAGACGCTTCTGATTAGCATTTCCATAATACGGTCTCCTGGCGGCGCCGTCATGAACGGTACGCCCTTCTGCTTTCAGGCGCATCCAGCCAAGCAAGCCAGATCGATCGCAAGATTGCAGGCCAATGTGCTGAATAAAACCCCCCTTACCGTTAAACTCTTCGCAGAACTTCCTCCTATCTGGCCCTGCCCGCACTTCACCTTGCTGTCATTAAGCGGAATACGGATCTATACCATCACGGAGCAGTAAGTGCTGGAGGTTTGTCCGTATATTCGCCTTTGAATATCAAAGAAGCGAATCTCCTGAAGAATTTGAAACAGCGTCTCATTAGAAATTCAGCCCACATACTTCAATGCGTCCGCCATAAACATTGATGGGCGTCAGTGTCGATCAATTGTAAGCCGCAGCCTTCAGGATTGGTGGGTGCAACACCGGCAGATATCAAAGTCTACTGGTCATAATTGTATGGTACCTTCGCCAGTCTGCATTAGCGTCAATCAGTATAGAGATTGACGTTACCGCATACCGTCGAATACCAGGTAATGACAATTTCATTGGCCTGGTTTCCGACGGACACTAGGCTCAGCACCTTGCTTGATCAAATACTCATAGGATTTGGCTGCGTTAACGACGCGGAAGCCCATTCCGCAGGCACTCGGCCCATTGCTCACGAGTAGAAATACCACGCAGCTGACCGTGGCCTTATAATATGGTGATTAGATTAATGCCGCCGCTGTCGCCAAAGCCTCCACATCTTTGCAGCGGTGCGCGCGATCTTTGTAAAACCTATCACCTCGAATACGCTTCAAGAACACCCTTCTCAGGTGCTGAAAATTCAATGAACCTCGAAGCCATATCAGGCCTGGGGAATTTCAAAAAGATCTGCTCATACTTTCGTCGTACTCTCGCAATTTAGTTGCATTTGTAACTAAATTTCATCGCCAAACTGCCAAGCTGGTCCTTTAAGCCTTGTTATCATAGCAGCAATAAGCGGCTTGATCCTGATCGGACAGGAGACGAGGCCCACGTGACAGACGCATCAAAGCTACGCCTCGACGGACTTCTACCCTAGTCGCCTGTCTGCTTTCTCGTCAATGCCGTTGCGAGCACACATAGCCAATTCTATGAGCGCGAGAGTTTGATCTCGTCTGTTTGCATATGCGCATCATTGCAGTTGCTTGGGCGAAACACGACAATCTTACCAGTACAGAGTCGCGTCCCTACACTTTATGGATTAAGCCGACCGTTAGCCCCGCGCCGCCACCAGCTTGACTAGAGCGAGGCGTTCTGGCTCGTCGATAAGATACAGGTGACCGCCCGCCCGCGCGCCTCTAGCGCTAAACGAAGAAGGACAGCGCCCATTTATACGGCCATCCGTCCCGCGTTGCGCTTGATTGCAGATGCGCGAATTTGCCTCGGACGCTATCTGCTGAAGAGATCGCAGACTTGACGTCTTATTATCGCCCGAATTGTCGAAAGTTATCTCAGCCGGATCGCCCTTGTGGGGCCAGTGAAGAGTACGACACATAACTGAGGGAAAAGATGCCAAACATTACGGATGCCGTCTTTTCGCAGGCCTGATTTCACAAACGCCCCTCGATGCTTTGAAAATGCGATGCGAAAACCTGGCGCCAACACATCTAGAACCACATTTGGCCGAC
>MEHQ01000890.1:0-10379 GCA_008828725.1 Saccharina japonica | reverse complement strand
TGTATATACCTCGCTTGATGCCTTCGTAAAAAAGTTAGGCTTGAGTTTTCGGTTCTTAAGTCGATGCCGGAAAAAATGTATATATGTATACGAGTATATAAACTTAAGCTTTCGTTCACTGCTCAGGCTCCAAAAAGGTTCGAAGCGGCTAGAGTTTCAGTTCGCTACTTGATTCCGAAAAAAAAATAACCTAGAGTTTTCGTTCGTTACTCGATGCCGAAAAAAGGCACATAGGCCTGCGTTTCCGTTCGTTGCTCGATACCGAAAACAGGTACGAAGCAGGCTTGTGAGCTTGAAAATGCAACCCGAGTGTGAGGAGACTGAATGCGAATTTACGATACGAAACCCCTAACGTTACGTCGACCCCAGTAATTGTGACGTTCCGAGCAATGCCATCGTTCCGTGTCTGACTCGATCCGTCTCAACCGTTCCTTTTTAAGCTTGGTGCTTTAATTCCTTGAAAAATCACGAAGTATGAAATCATAATTCGTATGTCTGGCCCAGTAGTAACGTCTGGCCAGCAGGAGCAGCATTGTGTGTTCGCGTGTTCTGCCAGTCTACCAGCACCATCCCGTGGTGTACCCACTTGGTAGTTCCATCCACGCGAAAAACCAAACAATGGCGACCATGAAAAAAGAAGTTCAATTCGTCAAACAAAGCTCACCGAATACGAGAACCAACACGTCTAATTCTCTCTGACGACGAAACAAACCGCAGATTTTTTCTCGGAAGGTTCCTGTCGAGCAATGCCGCCTTGTAGGGGTGGTGGCTTTTTTTCGGAGCTCCTAACACGAGGAGCTCAGTTTTCCAACCCGAAGCAGACTTCCCCAAGAAGTTACAGTAGTTCGAGCAAACCCGACCCACATATGCTTCAGTCGAAGGCTGGAAACTCTAAATCCATAAACCAGATCGTGACCCACATATGCTTCAGCCGAAGGCTGGAAACTCTAAATCCATAAACCAGATCGTGACCCCCATCGGCCTATATACACTAAACGTGCCCTCTGTGACAATTAGTGTAAATCCCTGTGAATAGGGTGTACCCACATGCATGTGCACTAAAACTAGCGTAAGTTACACGCGCTAGACGACACTAACAGCAGCACAAAAAAACAACACTCCGCACAACAGACCTCGAGCCAGGCGTGTGACTCCGTTCAGATCTGATGTATTTCTGTTTCACCCATTCAGAACTGAAAACAAATCCACACTAAAAATCTATTGTTTGTAGTCCTAAAACCTGAAACAAATCCTTCTACTTGTGGTATATAAGTGAAGCGCAATTAAGCGAAGAAAGCAAAAACTTATGTTGCGTTTCAGAATAAAACGACGAAATCCCATGATTTTTTATTATCGTGTCCACATCCTTTCACTTTTGAGGAGCTCAACCAATCAGAAACTATTGCCTCATGAGGCAAAAAAGCGCAACCCCTACGACGGGATGAGCCTTTCCCGTTTGGAAAAAAACGCCTGCTGGCGGGAGGGTGCACCCCACCCAACCCGAACACCAGAGGAGAAGCAGCAACGGACGCATGGTACGCTAGAGGTGATGGATGCACAAAAAACAAATCTGAGGGCGGCCGCTTGAGGAGCTTTATACCTCCACCCAAAAAAACATTTTTTGAGGGGGAAAAAAAAAAGGGGTTACTCGATGAACAATCCCCCCCCACCCCCCGCTCGATCCGCCATCTGCCATGAAAAATGAGGGCGATGAACAAATACCGTTTCCCCCCCCCTCGATTCCGCCATGCATGCTACGAAACCATATTTTAAAGCTAGAACGAAATTCTCGACAATTTTGGGTTACGGATCCCGATCATTCAGAAAACACTTTCCGCCAAAAAAAGGTATATACCTCCATCGTAGCACGCGTCAAACGTCCTGGGCATCGGCGGAATTCACCCACAGACGAAAAACAGACCGGAGGGGGAGCAGTTGGTGACAAGGATGAGTGCCGGTCATGGTGCCGGGGCTGGTGTCACCGCTGCTGCTGCTGCTGCTGCCGCCGCTTCTGTGAAAGCGGGGGCGCGGGGAGGGGGGGTGGGGGGGGGGGGGACATTTGACCATTGACCACGCATCACTTTCGAGACGGAGAGGGTGGGAGGGGGGGTGTACTCATGTCGTGCACGGCCGTAGTCGTTTGACTATAGACGCTCGCATCCCTGCAATGCCGGGACGGAGCATGGGGGGGGGTTACTCATGTCATGCATGGCGGTAGTGGGGGGGGAGGCTCGAAGGCCGAGTCGACAAGCTTGTGTGGAGGGCCGAATTTTCGAGGAAAACTCGGCATGGTGACCTCGGCATGATGACCTCCACCAAATTTGACGTCGTGAAACGAGAGAACACGCGTACGGGAGGCTGCGTCGTTAGTGGAGCGAAACGTTCCATCGTTCTGCCGGTCATCGTGTCGATCTCGGCAGCTACCGCTAGTCTTTTCCGCTAGAGCGGCCGCAAGCACAACCGCTACGTACGGCGTCCTCTCTACCCGGCCATTGCATCATCCGCCGTAGCCCCCTCAACTGGTGCGGCTATTTATACCGCCATCGCGGACAGAGTCGCCAACATTATATTGGGGTGTAGGTCACGCAATGTTTTTTCAAAGGTAGACATGAGCAATGAGGGGCGATAGAGTGGCGCCAACCAGTTGGCGCGACGAACCAATTTAGGCGTGGGGCGGCATAATAGCCCCGTGTGGCCTCGTAGTAGCGCCATTTCACCGGTTAAGTCCGGGAGGGGGATAATCTTCAACCGCGTTGGGTGGGTACGGATACCAGTTTATAGGAATCCAAACTGTTAAACCTGTGATAACGGTGAAAGGCCGTGCGGTCACGCTGCTATTACGGGGTGGGCTAATGTAGTAAATAGGACCTATGGTACACACAAAAATCTGTACGAGCTGGGCCAGCCAAGACTCTGCTAGAACAGTCAATCGGCTATGCCCCGCTCAATAATGCGTGTTTTGACGTGATTTTTTGACACGGTGTTCCTTAAGTATCAATCAACCTTTTCGATGTCATCCCTTTTTGTTTTTGTTTTTTCCTCGGGATGTATGACCGATCCAACGATCCGTAAAAATGAAAAAGTGGTCATAACAGGTCCGAAAAAAAAAAGAAAAAAAGGGATGACACGGAGTGCATTCGCATGTGTGTTTCGAATACGTGGTAAAAAAATCAGTTCGAAAAGTGAAAAATTGAGCGGGGCATCGCAGTAAAACTGCCGTTTTCGTAATTACTTGTTTTCAGTATATAATCATGTTTTTGTTATATCTCTTGATGGGTGATGAATTCGGCAATGCAACTTGCATCGATCGCCTCCTTGTGTCTCAAGCATTGTCTACACCAAATTTCAGCTTGATCGGGAATGGCGATTTTTTTAGCTGTCATGTGAAATTAGCGTCGAAATCTGGTAAAAAATCAGATTTTTTGGTACTTTTGGGTTTTCGCGGATATCTCGGCGAAATCGAGTCGGTTTTTTTAAAAGTCAAGAAAAGTCCATACACTATTTTTTTTTGCATCTCCAATAGTATGTCAGGATCATCTCTGCCAAATTTCTAAGTCTAACTCGTAAAATTGGCGGCGCTATAAGCTCACAACAGAAAATCCGTTTTATGGCTGGCCCAGCTCGTACATTTTACTATTTTTCTTAACAATATTTGGTCCTATTTACTATGGTCCCCCGTAATACGTCTCCCGGTTCGGAGTAGCCAGGATATAGTCGGATTCATATTCGGTGGCGAGGAGAAGGGAGGGCGAGGGTGTACTCATGTCGTGCACGGCCGTAGTCGTATGACCATAGAACCTCGCATCCCTACAACGCCGGGACGGAGCATGTCTAGTTTTCACCAACCAGTCAGACATTGCTTGCACCAAGTGCGAAGCGCCGTGCGGTATTGGGCGAGTCGCATGGAGGGTGAGCTGCATCCTGCTAAGAGGAGGGCGGGGGGGCGCACAGCCACGGACAGCGGTCGCGATGCGGTGGCGTCCCTATAGATTGCTGCCGAACCTGTGGTCCCAAACAATCGTCGGTAGGTGTATTGGACTGGTCGTGGTATAGAGACTCGGCGAGTCTTGGCAATTCGAGCGTCGACGAGCCGCTGAGGGCGACAGTTTCATTCCGCCGTGCCTACGTAAGAGCGTTTTCGGTCGAACAAACAGCCACGCTTGCAACCATCCTCCGAGAGGCGGGGTTGCTCTCGCCGAAGCAGCGAGCCGCCCAAGCGTAGTTGACCCCAGCAGCGCGCTTGAGGACCAGGGGCGGCGCCACGCCATGAGTCGCCGTTGCCTAGACGCACACAACAACTGCGGTGGCAGCAGTCGCCTCCATCGTTTTCCAAGGTGACTCATATCGCCCAACTCTTCCTACCGCTTGCTTGTCTCGCGCGCGGCAGAAGTTTTAGCTTCTGGTGAAACGAGGTCGGGGGCGCGACGGGGCATGTTGTACGGCCGAACCGCACCGCAGGCAAGGCCGCCCACTGCTTGTGCCTGCGGAACGGAAGACCATAAAGGGCCGCCAAGATGTCCTGTGCGTGCTTTGAGGCGCTCGCGAGGGGGGGTTAATGCGGTGGATGCCGAGGGACTGGAAGTGGGAGAGGCGGCTGGTTGGCTGGTGGTGAAGCCCGCGAGAAACGTAGACCGAATACGGCCGTCTTTTAGGCGGGGTGGGGTTTCGGCACCGCTGGGAGCGAAGCAAGGTCTGTCGATAAAGGGGGGTGTTAGACACTACTTTGTCCCCAAAATACAAGACCCCCTTGGAATCAGAGCGGTACATTATACGCCTGGTCCTTAAGCGCCACTTTCATTTTTTGTTTTAAACGTCTTTGCACTTCTCCAAACACCAGCGCGCAAGCCTGTCTGTGCTGCATACCACCACCTATACCATGAGCGCACCAACATTTTATGTAGTACAGTACTTTATCCGAATAGGGGAGGAATAAGGTGGAACCAGGTGTTATTCTGACGCGGTAAGAAAAACGTGTCTTGGTCGTGGGGAGTGGGAGATGCAAGCGCGAGTGAGTGAGCGCGGCTCAGGGAAGTCAGACGCTGCGCAAGTACACAAGACAGGTGGCCGCCCCCCCCCCCCCCCCCCCCCCCCCCCCCCCCCCCTTGATGTGAAGATATTGAGCAATGTAGCACACCATTGCGAGTGGGCGTACCGAGTTGAGAGGCTGTCAACACCTTGCGGGGTTTGCTATAGATGTATTGCTCAATGTCTCCACAAGGAGGTTTTTACGCTTACATTGTTCAGGGGGGGGGGGGGGGGGCTTCATTTTCATGCATGGCCATAGTCGTATGACCATAGACTCTCGCATCCCTACAATGCCAGGACGGAGCATGTCGGGTTTTCACCGACCAGGCAGACATTGCTTGCACCGAGCGCGAAGCGCCGTGAGGTGTTGGGGGGGGTATACTCGATATATGCATGCATGGCCGTAGTCGTATGACCATAGACGCTCGCACCCCTACAATGCCGGGACGGAGCATGTCGGGTTTTCACCGACCAGACAGACATTGCTAGCACCAAGCGCGATGCGCCGTGAGGTGTTCGCATGAAAGGTGAGCTGCATCCTATTAAAATACTAAGAACCGCTTGTGAGGCGGACTTGCGTGTGGATGGCAGCTTCAATGAGTTGATTTAATTTCCGGTGTGGCCACTTCCAGAGACGGCAATAGGAGGACTATGTAACTGCCTCGCGGGTGCCTTGCCATAAATACTACGTGGTACGATTATTCCCCCTGTGCGGAGTATTGGTTCTCCACCCCGCACAAAAGATCTAACAATACCGCCAGCTGTGTAGATGGTGACGATAAACGTCGGGGCTGCAAGCGGAACACGAAAAGGAAAAGGAAAAAACTCCAGAAAAAAACACGAAAGAAAAAAGGCGAAACTTCGCAATACGCGCGATGGAATCGGCTGGTCTCAATCTCGGGGCATTCGTGGGCTTCATTCACCCAAGAAACAACAGTTAGTTGGCTGTCCGTTTGAGTCGCCTGGAGAAACAAAAATGCCGGGCACGTGCGCTTAAGAGACGAAGGTTGTGCATCTTTCCTCTCCAACCGGCAACCGGGGAGAATCAAAAGGAGGAGTTCCATTGGCGTTGACTGCGGAGCGTGCAAGCGCGCGACAAGACGTGGCTGGTGGTGCGGTATGCGCCGTTTGAACGAGGTACTAGGTAGTCTGTGAATATGTACGGTGCCCGGAGCATGGCCAACGCCAGTTATTACGGGAGGGGGGCATAGTAAGGGCCCATTTTAACGAAGAAGAAGAAAAAAAATCAATTTGGAATTTTTGTTTTTTTAATTCAAATCCGCTTTTCATTGGTCAACACACGCACCAGCACCAAAGATTATACCCCAAGAGCCTAATCTTTGGTGCTGGTGCGTGTGTTGACCAATGAAAAGCGGATTTGAATTTTATTTTTTCCAAATTGAATTCATTTTGTACTCGTTAATATGGGCCCTTAATGGGGCCTAATATTGTTAGTAAAAAATAAGGAAATATGTAGCTTTTTGTGCGTACACCGTAGGTCCTATTTACTAGTGTTTACTATGGTCCTCCGTAAGAGCGAAGAAGCAGAAAGCGGAAGCAAAGGCGAAAGCGACCCAGAGGTTATCCCGAGGGGTCGGCTACGAGCGGGGCTCAAGCAACGACTGACTGTGCGAGACTAAGCACTGCTCTCACGCATGCATGCACGCAAGCCCTAGCTCGCACGCCCCGCCCGCTCGCTTACTACGCGCAAGGGTAGAACCGCGGTACTCAGTGCGCTCTCGGCATTTCTGCGAGAGCGGCAGAACCCTACGAAATCGCAAGGCACACGTACCGCAGTGGGGAGGGGGGAGAAGGGCCCTACTTTGTGGCCCCGGATCTGGGCTACGACCAGGGGCGGGAGTAGGACCGAGAAGTGCAAAGATCATAAACGGGGTTGGGAAATATATATATATATACGTGACGGAACACATCGAGCGTGCAGGCAAGCGGGAGGCAGAGCTAAATAGTTGCCTCGTTCTTGAATTGTCCTCATTCAGTGCAGCAAGCTATCTTTTTACCCCCATTGTGTAGCGTACCCCCGTTTTTTGTTTTGCTTGTCCAAACTGCTTGGAATTTTCGAGTTGGATTTTCTTTGGCGCACGCCACTTAAGGTTGGGATGCATCGTGTCACCGATTTGTTCCCCGAGATTATGATAATACTGACTTGAGGAGCTCTATACGATGGTTTTGGTCCTGCATCAACATTCACGCAAACTCAGTCGGCTCACGAGTACGGCATGATAGTACTCGCACGCACATAGCGCTCGATAGAAGGACAAGTGTATTTCGATTTTCCACCGATCAGGTAGTATGCGTCCGAAAAAGGGTACGTTGAGCGGTGCGATCGGGGGGCAGCGTCTGCAGGGAGCGTCTGGAGGGCTCGCACCCAGCAAGGGAGCGATGCCAACGTTTGCTACGATAGAGGGGGCACTTTTTTTACTTAATTTGTTTCTGGAAGACGGGACTCCTTAACCCATTCAGAACTGAAAAAAATGTCCCGCACTAATTCCAAGTAGTTTGTCCCCAAATTCGTGGGACCAGTTCTTAAGGGGCTTTTTTACCCAAAATGGTCGGTTTTTAGTTCTTGTGTTATAAATATATTTCGTCTTATACTTGGGCCATGGGATTTTTCTTCGGGTTCGTACGTAGCGCTTTTATCTTCTTCCAAAATCAGTTTTTTGAGTTACTATGAATATAGCTCCTCAGATGACCACGCTCAGAAAAAAACAGGGTGCATCTCTACCGTAGCATGCGTCTGCCACCCTTATAGGGGCGGCGGCTTATTTGTGTTAGCTCCTCACATGAGGACGAGCTCAATACATTCGACCCCGAAAACATGACTTCACACGAATAAAGCTGTAGTCGTATGTCCATAGATCATCGCATTCCTACAATGCCGGGACGGAGCACGTAGGGTTTTCACCAACCAGGCAGGCATTTCTTGCGCCAAGAGCGAAGCGGGGGGGGGGCGGCTTACAAAATTGTTGCTTGCCTGAGGTATTTGGCCATTGACCACGCATTCCTTTTTAAGACGCAGCACCGTTCTTACTCCTAATATTACGGAGGACCATAGTAAATAGGACCAAATATTATTAGTAAACTTAGGGAAATATATACAGTTTTTGTGTGTACCATAGGTCCTATTTACTACATTAGCCCACCCAGTAATAGGGACACCTCCAACAGTTGTGGCGCTCAGCACCGTTCCTACTCCTAATAGAGACACCTCCAACAGTTGTGGGCGCTCAGTGAGCTGTTTCCCTATATTTCATAGAAGCATTTTGCTAATCTTGTCCCTTCCTGTTTCGCCGCCTGTGGCCGCCATCTACTTGGACGTATCTCCCAAGGATAGCGATCGTTTTCTCGCTGCTACTTTGTATCGTCGATCTCCCAAGGATAGCGATCGTTTTCTCGCTGCTACTTTGTATCGTCGATCTCCCTAGCATAGCGATCGTTTTCTCGCTACTGTATCTAGTGTACTAAACTTCTCCACGTCACATTCGTCTATTTTTCTCATCTCCCCCTCTAACAAAATCCCGTTCCTCCTGCATGGTACATTTCACATTCTCCCAATATGTGAGTTCTCTTCCCTACCCGTATTGCTTTTCCACGAGGGTCGAGGAAGGGGGGTAGGGAGCTGACTATAGGGCTGCTGTTTTTGTTAATATGATTGGTACCGCACGTGGTGTTAGCACGCCATCGGGGTTCTTTGGTATAACGGCTGACGCGTGCCACGAGAGAGGTACGCGTAGCACTTTTTCACAGATGCTCCGAGTACCTTGGAGTAAAGTAAGGAGTATTGGAGATAACATACTTCAGGTACTTCGTGTACTCGGAGTATTTCGGGGTTCGATACTCCGGGATACTGCTCGTACTCGGAGTATTTCGGGTATGGACACTCTCGATACTGCCTGTACTCGGAGTATTTTGGGGTCCGATACTGCGGGTACTCCTTTACTCCGAGTATTTGGGGCTTCAGTACTGCTTATACTCCAAGTACTCCAAGGATTCAGGCCGCCAGTACTCTAATACTCTTAAGTACTCGGAGTACGAAATGTACTCGATACTNTCTTGTGTTGCCATATTTTCCATAGTATACCTAGCTCATGGGGTTGTTGGTCGGGCAGCACTTTTTTTTATTTTTTGCAAAATCGGTTTTCGGGTGAGGTATGACGCTCCTTAAGTGACCACCCTTATAAGGCAGAAACATCACGGTGCACCACTATCGTAGCATTCGTCAGTAGCCTGCACACTGATTTTGAAGAAAAAAAAACAAAAATGCTACGTACCCGATGAGCAATACCATGCCTAGTAGGTACAAAATGAGCAATTTTCCAACACAATAATGAAAAGTCTAACGAATTTGGGTTAAGGAGCCCTACCATCCAGAAACGGTTTGAGCCAAAAAGTTTACCTCTATCGTAGCACGCGTCAGCAATGCCACCCTTATAGGGGCGGCGGCTTATTTGTTTTAGCTCCTCGCATGAGGACGAGCTCAATACACTCGACCCCGAAAACATGACTTCGAATATAGCTGTAGTCGTATGTCCAGAGATCCTCGCATTCCTACAATGCCGGGACGGAGTACGTAGGATTTTCACCAACCAGGTAGACATTTCTTGGACCAAGCGGGAAGCGGGGGGGGGCGGCATACAAATTTGTTGTTTGCCTTGCGTAGCTATCTGGCCATTGACCAGGCATTCCGTTTAAGACGCAGCACCGTTCTTACTCCTAATATTAATAGAGACACCTCCAACAGTTGTGGCGCTCAGCACCAATTCCTACTCCTAAGAATAGAGACACCTCCAACAGTTGTGGGCGCTCAGTAAGCTGTTTCAATATATTGCATAGAAAACTTTAGCTAATATTATCCCCTTCCTGTTTCGCCGCATGTGGCCACCATCTATCCCCTAGGATAACGATCGTTTTCCCGCCCTACTACTGTATATCTAGTGTACCAAACTTCTCCATGTCAAATTCGTCTATTTTCCGCATCTACCCCTCTAACAAATCCTGTTCCTCCTACGCAGGAAATTTTACATTCTCCCAATATGTGAGTTCTCTTCCCTACCCGTATTGCTTTTCCACAAGGGTCGAGGAAGGGGGTAGGGAGCTGACTATAGGGCTGCTGTTTTTGTTCGTATGATTGATACCGCACGTGGTGTTAGCACGCCACCGGGGTTCGTTGGTATAACGACCGCCATGAAAAGGACTCGAGTACGGCACAGCGACATGGAGGGTTGACCAAGAGGCCGGCCGCAAGATGTTCGCCCTGATTCACGTCCACGTGTCCTGTGAAATTACCAGAAATTACCAGCAGTGCCCCCAAGGGCGCACAAACAAAAGTTTTCGAC
>MEHQ01002903.1:0-67787 GCA_008828725.1 Saccharina japonica | reverse complement strand
GAGCATCAGCCCCAGACGGCACCAGTGCTACGCCTACATGCGGTTCGTCACCCGCGCCAGCAACCCCTTCAGCAGTGCCGTCAGCCACCATCATCTGCTGTCAGCACCACCATCTAACCCTCGGTATCTTCCTGTGTTGCTGCAGCTCGTGCGTCTAGCGCAACGGCGTGTGGTTTGCATGGTCTTGGGTAGGCGTGATTGGTCGCAAATGGCAAGTGAAATAGCAAATTTGACTTTCCAAAAACTTGCCAACGAACAGCTACGGAAATATCCGGAAAAAAACTTGGCAAGTTTTTTGCTATTTTGGCAAGTAAAACTTGCCAAAAAATGGAAATTTGGCAATTTATTTGCTAAATACGCGTCGTTAAAAACGGCCCTAACCAGGAAAAAAAAAAAAAAAACACGCTGAAGAAATTGCAGAGTACGCGCCGGCACCTGTACGAGTAAAAATAGATGAAATGACTGAGTATACTCTCGAGTGTGTACCTGGAATACCAAAAAAAAAAAAAAACAGGCGAATGAGTACTCGACCTGCCGTAGTACGTAGTACGTAGTACAGCAGTAGTAGTAACAGTACATAAATGACAAAGCACTCGCGAGTCACAGAGCGCATACGAAAAAAGCTTAAATGACTGTACTGTAGTACAATAAGATACAGATATACTTGACCTCGGTGAATAGTGAATCGGCAGGCATATCCATGCGACGATATTGTATGGCCGAGATCCTGTGGCACCCACATCAGTACTTGGAGTATTATGAATGAGCAGTATGTGTGTGTTCTTCACGTTAAACCTTCCTTCCTACCCGTCGACATCCAGCACACCCAGTGTCCGTGCCGATTCTTCGTCCTAGGGAGGTACCAGTTCTGTGGTCACAAAACTTCGTCACATATATACTACGCTGCAACGCAGTAAGTGGAGTAGACAAAGCAATGCCATACTGTATACGGTAAGCAAGCCCTACCCTGCTACGTAGCGATCCAGGTGCATGAAAGCGATGAAAGAGAAAAATAGTAAAAAACAAGAGAAAGAGCGAAAAGGAAAACATGAAGAATAAAACAGTACAAATGATAAAAGCAAACCAACAATCAATCAAACAACCAAACAAAAACATGACAAAATAAAAATAAATAAAGTGTCGTGCTTCTCCCAGAGGAGATGCCACAGACAATAAAAATAAAGTGAAATGAAACGAAATGAAAAACAACGTAGTAAATAGAGCAAAACTAAGAACGACAGGAAAGGACAGGCAACCGGAGCACACCAAAGCCCCGAGTACTTGATTTCCTTGCCGTTCACGATAATATTATATTACTTGTGTATACTTATACGCATAATATCAGGTTCATTCTTACCAGCGGCACTCTTCTCTTACTTACTACGATATATCGAGAATGAAGACACGCAACACGGATGATACTTATTCGATTGCGATACTAACACATTTCCATCAGTATACTAAAATCAAGTCAATTTCGATCCCTGACGCTAAAACCAATACAAATTCGATGCCCCTTAAAACAAGTAAATCTGAACCACCCACATTAAACATAAGTCATTTTTGGCCCGCACACGAAAACCAACCAATTACCATCCAGACACTAGAACCAAGACATTTTCAACCCCTACACCAAAACCAAGTCAATTTCGATACCTACACTGAAAGCAAGTCAATTTATATCCCACACACAAAAAAGTCGTCATCGGCCCACACACAAAAACCAAGCCAATTTCGACCACCCACACAAAAACCAAGTCAATATCGATCCGTACACTAAAACAAAGTCATTTTTGGACTGCACACAAAAACCAAGTCCATATCGACCACGCGCACAAACACATAAGTAAACGGCGAGCACCCACACCAAAACCGCGTCAATCTGAACCCACACTAAAACAAGTCGTGTTCGCCCCGCACACAAACATCAAGCCAATTTCAACCACCCACACAAAAACCAAGTCAATTGTGATCGCCACACTAAATCCTAGGCGTTTCGGCCCCCACACGAAAACCAAGTCAGCTTCGATCCCCCATATCACATTAAGTCAGTTTCGATCCCCCACACAGAAACCACGTGGATTTCATAGGAAGGTGTGGTCGAGAGTTCCAGCGTTCCAGCCCCTCCTTCGGTGCATCCTTTTCTTTTCCCGCAAATGTTATCCCACCACAGCTGTTGTACGAGCACTGTGTCCCGTGCGCGTGCGTGTGCGGTGTGTGCCGTGTCACGCGTGTGTGTTTACGCAGTGTGTCGCGCGTGGAGTGCTCTCAAACCTTTGTTTGTCCGGAGTCCTCGGTTTTGTGCCGGAGAGGCCTTCCTTACCTTGAGCTCCACACCACTTAAATTTGGACAAATACGACAGGAATGTGATACAATGCTATGTTTGGCGGGATCATTAAAAATAAAAATAAAAATTATTCAGCCAATAGTAACGGTTCTAGACTATTTTCAAGTACGTTCTATCCCCAAAATGCAGGTGCAGTTCTAAAAGGGTCTACACCTATATTATATGTATGCACAGCAGTAGTAAATACGCAGACTCCATAACGTCGTATTTACGTACTACTACTACTAGTAGTATACCGGTATACTATAATATTGTACGTATGCGTATGATACAATATCCCATGATGTACGTACGTAGGCTATCAATTCGTTCTTGCGCCACTCCCCTAGGCACATTCCGGGGGGAATCTCGTCCTCTGTAGTTTACTTTCTTCGACCACAGCTGCTCTACGAAGGAAAATGATAAATGGCTCATCTCTGATTTCGTTCATGCCCTTGGGTGAACGTGTTTGGTGCACGATGGGTGCACATTATTAAGGATAGCTACCATGCTACCCAGTAGTAGCCAGTAGTCTATACCGAGTCGCTGATCGGTAACATAGCCGCCTGTAGCAAGTAGGCCACGGCAGCAGTACAAAATGCTACGGCAGTACAAACAACGGTATGACTAATGCCGGTTCAGTAGTATGCGGTGGAACCCTGTGGGATCAGTTTTCTCGGTTATATGCGGGAGAACCCTGAAATACCGTTTAGAGCTCAACCGATTTTTTTTGTTCGAGTTTTAGTTTTCACCGCATGCGAGGGGTCTTGAGACTTGGGAGCTCCGTGATCGATCGACTGTGCACACGCACTCTCTTTCCCTCCTCTTCTTCTCTCCTCCTCCTCTCCGTCCTGTCCTCTTGGACGAGAGCGATAATGAACACACTGGCCTGAGCGCCATTCTTCTTTCAATATGATTTTCTGAGGGCTGAAGCTCGAGCAACAACCAGCTGGTTTGACACCGGCTGAAGTGCTTACCTCTGCGGCGGGCTGCCTGATCTAAACCAGGAGCCGCGCACACACGCCCACGACGGGTAATGCCTTAACAGGTTATGAGCCCCGATTTACGTAAGCACAGCAGAGCCGCGAGCCATCAGCATCATCGAGAGACGACAACGACTGAGGCCGGGCTGCTGCAACACTGAGGTTCTCTACACAGAGCTGCTACGATTATCAAGACGATCTGGGGCTGCTGTACGAAGACAAAGGACAACAACAACAGAAGAAACATCGACTACAGAGCTGCCAGGATCATCGCTATCCGGAGCTGCTTGTTGATACAAAGGACGGCACACGGCTACCAAGATCATTGTCATCTGGAGCTACTGCTGTGAACTACGAGTACGAGTACGAGTACTACTGTGCTGCGCTTCTGGGCTGACCCTGGAAAATAAGTAAGTACGTACCTGGTACTGCTGCTAAAAAGCGGCGCGATTATTTAGATTCAAGTACGTTTCGTAGGAGGCGGGGCAACTACGAGTACAACAGTACATTTCGTCGAGAGAGTGGCGTCCCCGCTGCGATACGTCGGAATCCGCTACTTTCGTGTGTACGTGACGGGGTTGGCTCGAGACTACTGCTATCACTGCTGCTGCACTGCTGCTGCTGGTAGAGTAAGAGCGCCTGCGCGTAAACAAAAAGCACGGGGTCTTTCAAACCGAGTACGGATACTTCGTCGTTGCTGCTACGTACGAGAGAAACAACTCTGCTGAAAACATGGGCGATTTTACACATGGAAGCCTTTCAAGCGCGTTGAGGGGTATCAAGCCTTTCAGCGGTGCGAACCCCGAACAGTTTGAAGACTGGTACAAAAATACATGCTTCACGCTGAGTATCGCCCGTCCAGATGTTTTTCGCATACTGGAGGGACAAGCCAGGCCCAGCACCACGACGGCCTGCCAAGGGCCACGGGAAAAGCAGCAAGCCCGTCGGCCAGAAGAAGAAATCTGGATCATGGGGCAGTGCTGGGCAGAAGTGGTGCTCTACGCACAGGACGACCACGCACAATGACGCCGAGTGCTATGCGCAAGGGGCTCCGCGCCCACAGGCGAGTAGTGCGCACACGGCTGCTGCGATGGGAGCCCAAACCCGCCCCGATGACACGGAACATAAGCTGGTTGTTAATTTTGACAACGACCTTGACAAGGGCCTCGCATTTTAACTTGTGAAAATGCAACAGGGACCGCCAGCCACAACAGGGGTCGCCTTTAATATCAACGCGGGGTCTCCGGAAGGACGTTTCACGGGATCGCTGCAAACAACGCGCTTGGGATTGCCGAAAAGATAACTTTCGGAATCGCTCCAGCACTGTTCGACGGGACTGCCGGAGCCTCCGGGGTCACCGTACTAACAACAGAATCGTGGGGTCGCCGAAGTATATTTTCGGGATCGGGCCACAGTATCATCTGTCTATTGGGATTGCCGGAGGAGAACGTTTTCTGGAATCGCCGAATCATCATCGATCGTTTGGGGCTGCCGGAAAATCGCTTCTGGGGCCGCTGGACATCATCATCTGGACCGCTTTAGGGCTGCTGGAACATCGCTTCTGGGGGCGCTGGATATCATCATCTGGATCGCTTTAGGGCTGCTGGAACATCGCTTCTGGGGTCGCTGGACATCATCATCTGGGTCGCTTTAGGGCCGCTGGAACATCGCTTCTGGGGTCGCTGGACATCGTCATCTGGATTGCTAGGAGGGACATCTGCATCGCGGGGTCGCATCCACATGGCGGCAAGATTTATTTGCCTCATAGTACGTAGCACCACAAGTATTCTTTGTATGGGAGGGCGGCAGAAACGTGGTTCGGCTGCTAGTCTATTTGTGCAAGATTGTTTCTGCAGTAACACCACACGTCTTCTTTGTACGGGGGGGGCAGAAGCGTGTTAGGTTGCAATGTAGTTATTTCAACGTTCTTGGTCAACAAACTGATCAGTGAAATATTGTTTATTCTTGAGATGCAGTTGTGAGTTTTTTGCAGTAATACGCCTTGTCTCTCTCCAACACAAACCTGCCTTCAACTGTCTATTCATCCTTTGGGCAGTACAATACCGTGACACTTTGGAATGCGTTTCAGGAGCAAAGTATGATAGTTTACACTGCTGCCCGACTGGCATCCTTTTAAAAGTAAAACCCACCGCCAGTAACGGCGTCGTAGTAGTTAGCGTACGAAGTAATATCGTGTCGAGTATGTCTGCCTGGTACATGTATAGTGAGACCCGCGCGGGTTCCAAGGTCTGCGTGTGATATTTTTTGCGGTTTGCATGCTCGTCCATGCTTCAAACCTGTCACAGCAGTAGTATGCCTTTTATGTTGCCAGGTTGTACGTGTTGCTGCATTAGCTGTGCAAGGGTTGGTCGCCCATCATAAGCGAAACAGGAACGGTTGATGTTGTTGCGACGCCGCAAAGGAGTAACGAACTTTTGTTGCGACATGGCACCGGATGCACACGTAAAATATGCAGACAAGCAGTATAGAGAAGTACACCGACCAAGTATGGCACCGGATGCACACGTAAAATATGCAGACAAGCAGTATAGAGAAGTACACCGACCAAGTAACGAGAGTTGACAGTTTCGGGAAGATATAACGGAGTAGGTTATGACACTTGCAGTAATAATCGAGCAAGAGTACATTATAACCTGGATATTGGGTAATCCAATTCGATAGTTGAATGTAGCAAGTTTGACTAGGTCACCTCCATCGAGGGGTCGTATTAAGGATAGCTACCATGCTACCCAGTAGTAGCCAGTAGTCTATACCGAGTCGCTGATCGGTAACATAGCCGCCTGTAGCAAGTAGGCCACGGCAGCAGTACAAAATGCTACGGCAGTACAAGCAGCGGTATGACCAATGCCGGTTCAGTAGTATGCCGTGGAACCCTGTGGGATCAGTTATCTCGGATATATGCGGGAGAACCCTGAAATACCGTTTAGAGCTCAACCGAATTTTTTTGTTCGAGTTTTAGTTTTCACCACATACGAGGGGTCTTGAGACTTGGGAGCTCCGTGATCGATCGACTGTGCACACGCACTCTCTTTCCCTCCTCTTCTTCTCTCCTCCTTCTCTTCATCCTGTCCTCTTGGACGAGAGCGATAATGAACACACTGGCCTGAGCGCCATTCTTCTTTCAACATGAGTTTCTGAGAGCTGAAGCTCGAGCAACAACCAGTTGGTTTGACACCGGCTGAAGTGCTTACCTCTGCGGCGGGCTGCCTGATCTAAATCAGGAGCCGCGCACACACACCCACGACGGGTAATGCCTTAACACACATTCCGGTTCTTGCTAAGATATCGCTCACTGCACATGCATATGGATCTGGTTTTGTCCAATTTTCGTGCGAACATCTATTAATAGTGCTGTATGTTTGTCATTTTTTTGTATGTCAACATCCAGGAGAGAGATGTACATACCGGTATACGTATACGCGATTATGCTTTGTACTCCTTACAGCGAGCGAAAACCCCCGGGTAAACGTCCGGATTATTATCTGTTTCGGTAACGATGTGATTGTCGGACATAGTCTTATTATGGTGTAGCCGTACAAATGTATGATACGTGTCATTACCGTATTAGTCCAAGTGTTTGAGTTGTGTCACTGCAATACATCTACGGAGATTGCGGTGGTAATTATGTTTCCCCGGCTGGGTTGCATAAAATTGTTTGTGGCCCGAATTCGGGGGTCTTATAGAGTCGTCGGGAAATGTGCCCCCCTCGCTCCCAGTTAGTTAATTTAGTATACGTTAAAGGATAATGTATACATCTTTCTTCTCTCTTCTCCACTGCCTGATGGCACCCCGACGCCCGACCCAACGCTCCCCGTGAGCAAGGCACTCCGCCGAGAACCCTCGTACCTGGTTGTCCCAACAGTGATGTCGTGCGCATGCCTAGCTCGGCCGACAATCCGAATACTTTCCACACTTTATTCCGGCGGCACCAGCCACCATGTCTTCCGGCGCTCCTCAAGCCTGTAGTACTGCACGTCTGCTCCTGCTTGCGACCGCCCACCAGGCTGGCGATCTCATCGTAGGGCTAATGGGCTCCTACCGCCACCACAACAAGACGCGGGCCGACTTCATGGTGGGAGCAAAAAACATCTGCCGCGGAGATCTGGCGAAAACTCTGCTGGAAATGGCCGGGAAGCGGCCGAATGTCAACGTCCACTTTGGCTGCTCCTTCATGAACATGGACATCAATAACAGGCGAGGGCGGACTGGGCTGTTGTCGACTGAGCATGCGTGCTACTGTACTAGAAGAGTAGCTCAGCCTTATTGGGCTACGTGTATGTGTAGTCTGTTTTTGACGCCATCCCAATCTTCCAACTAATTGCTTGCACTCGTCGAACATAATTTTGTTTTTCGTTCTTAGATTTTTGTTTCTCGCACCGTCGCACGAGGAAGTCGCGCAAGGTAGCAGGACAAGCCAAGCCTTGGGCTACGTATGTATACACGTGGTCTGCTTTATGTTTTCGGTGAGTCGATCTGGGCCGCCGAGACAGAGCACAGCAGAGCACCGCCCTGGAGGCTGATCCCTTTCTCACGCCTGTCCCCACCTCGGCGAAACAGAGTTGCAACCTTCGAACGCGCAAGTGGGGGCAGAGTCGACTGCGACTATGACATGCTTGTGGGCGCAGATGGGGTCAACAGCCGTGTCCGTGGAGCTCTCGAAGAGAACGTTCCCGACTTCACCGTCAGGAAGGAAGAGGTGAGAAAAGCACTCCAGTCGCGGCCTGCCAAGAGAATCATAACTTCATCAGTCCTGCTATATGTACGTATTAATATTAAGAGTCAATTTCGAAAGTAAAACTATTGAGTATCGTTTTAAATGTTGAATAAACTCGTCCATCCGTAATAATGGGGGGCGGTTTTCTATGTGTACACGTATAAGCTTGTTGAAGAAAACGTGCGAATAAAACAGGTAATCAGAAAAAATGTATTTTCTCACCCGACGTTGATGATGTGACGTTGTTAACGTTGACATTGACGTTAACGTTGACGTTGGCATTGTCGTTGGCATTATTGGCTTTGACAGTGGCGTTGATGTTGTCGTTGGCGTTGGTTGACATTTAACGTGGCGTTGACGTGGATGCCCACATTGACATTGATTGACGTTGACAATGGCGTTGGTGGTGACATTAACTTTGGCGTTGACATTGGCTTTGACAGTGGCGTTGGATGTTGACATGGACGCTGGCGTTAACGTTGATATTGACGTTACCACCATTGATGTTGCCGTTGGCAGGATCCTCTGACGTTCAAGACCGTCTTAGTTCCCGTCATGGGCATGGACAAGGCAGAAGAGACCTGTAAGTCGTATTTCCACGTTATCAATACGAAACGCGGTGCTTTCTTGCCGCCCCCCGGTCAGGTGTGTGTTTTATGCGCCATCTTCTGCATCATTGTAGCACCCAAGATTTTGTTTCTTTCGAAACTAATAGACCTCGTTCGCCACGGACGAAGAAAACTTGAAAAAACATACTCTACTGTAGTGCCCGCGGTATGTAGAGGCGTACGAAGGAAGGGAAGCCCCGTACCAATATTCTGGTGGAAAACCGTTGTGTGTGCACTTGCAGTAAGTATGTTGTTTGCCTTGCACATTTGTTTGCGCTGTGTACTGTAAATATTAGCATTGCTGTAAACTCCGGGGCTTTTTTTTTTTTTTTTCCCTCCGACAGTAGGCGTTGTTTTTGTTGTGCTCGCTGTCCTTTGCCAGATGGGATGTTGACGGGCTCGGTCATCCTCCCGGGCAAAGGCCCGACTACGTTCGACGCGCTCATGAAGACGACGCGGGACGTGAAGGATTTCTTTGCCGCCAATTACCCCACCTGCTTCGGGCCCGAAGGACCGAGCGAGGAGGTCGCGAAAAAGTTTCTTGACCAACGGTGAGCACTAATTAATCGGGTTGTAGTAAGTAGCTGTTTGGTTGGAAACAGCCAGACAAGGGTTTATTTTTCGTTTCCGCGAGCAAACGCGAGTTTCTATATATCTACTACTGCTGCACGAGTACACCGCGCGCCAAAACGTTTGGACCCCCTTTGAGCCGGCTCAAGCGCTGATTCTACGACCGCAGACCGAGATGTTCCAGGAGAAAAAAAAAGGAGCGACGTATATACATACGATGGTGATGTTTTGTTCGGCCGATCACGACATATTCATACCAACAGATCACACCTGTGCCGACGCACACAAGTTCACTACAGGAGTTACAAATACCCTTGCTTGCTGCGCGAGTTTTAGCAAAAAAAAGCTGTACTACTGTATCTTATTTCGACCAGGATGTACTGTAACACCGGTAGATCCCTACGTATTATTTTATTGTTTTGCTGAATGCTGGTGTCGCCACGAGCCAGTAGTTTTTACCACTTGGCCCAGTTTGGAATGGACGTGCTGGTACAGTAGTGCTGCTGATGTACACAACAAGCTCTTCATCCCGAGAACTTAAACTTCCCCAACCTCAGGTCTCCTTCACCCCAGACCAAAAAATGAAAATAAAAACAGAATTAACTTTGACCCAACTTCGGCGCCGTGGGCGCCGGTTTCGGCCTCGTTAACCTCCAAACACTTGTGTAAGACGGGTCGTGGCCGGGTCGGGAGCATAACAACGGGAAACCGTGAAAAAAAGGGTAGAGCCGCGGCTGCCTGGCTTGTCTACTCAACGGTCATCAACCGGCAAAAGTTATTCGGGTGACACTTATTTCCCCGGAGGTCGGTCAAACTCACCGTTATTTTTTTCCNATGTATGTATGTATGTATGTATGTATGTATGTATGTATGTATGTATGTATGTATGTATGTATGTATGTATGTATGTATGTATGTATGTATGTATGTATGTATGTATGTATGTATGTATGTATGTATGTATGTATGTATGTATGTATGTATGTATGTATGTATGTATGTATGTATGTATGTATGTATGTATGTATGTATGTATGTATGTATGTATGTATGTATGTATGTATGTATGTATGTATGTATGTATGTATGTATGTATGTATGTATGTATGTATGTATGTATGTATGTATGTATGTATGTATGTATGTATGTATGTATGTATGTATGTATGTATGTATGTATGTATGTATGTATGTATGTATGTATGTATGTATGTATGTATGTATGTATGTATGTATGTATGTATGTATGTATGTATGTATGTATGTATGTATGTATGTATGTATGTATGTATGTATGTATGTATGTATGTATGTATGTATGTATGTATGTATGTATGTATGTATGTATGTATGTATGTATGTATGTATGTATGTATGTATGTATGTATGTATGTATGTATGTATGTATGTATGTATGTATGTATGTATGTATGTATGTATGTATGTATGTATGTATGTATGTATGTATGTATGTATGTATGTATGTATGTATGTATGTATGTATGTATGTATGTATGTATGTATGTATGTATGTATGTATGTATGTATGTATGTATGTATGTATGTATGTATGTATGTATGTATGTATGTATGTATGTATGTATGTATGTATGTATGTATGTATGTATGTATGTATGTATGTATGTATGTATGTATGTATGTATGTATGTATGTATGTATGTATGTATGTATGTATGTATGTATGTATGTATGTATGTATGTATGTATGTATGTATGTATGTATGTATGTATGTTATGTATGTATGTATGTATGTATGTATGTATGTATGTATGTATGTATGTATGTATGTATGTATGTATGTATGTATGTATGTATGTATGTATGCATGTATGTATCATACATATTTAGAAATCGTAACGTTGTGTTCCCGCAATTCGCCTCCGTCGTTATTTTTGCCCCCCGTCGAAAGAGGACTGCGAGGTGCTCGCCGAGGTCCTCGATTCCGCGGCAACTGACAAATCGCCGTCGGGATCGGTCGATATCCGGGCCGTGCTTGCCGCGTACAATGACCGGAGGCACGAGGACGCGATAGCCGTGTGCTCGCTAAGCGAACTAGGCATGGGGGGAGGCCGGTCTGTGCGGCCAGCTTTTGTGGCTCAGCTGCTGCTGATGACGCTGCTCAACAAGACTGTCGGCCGCTTCGCTCCAAAGGTGCGCGCGCGTCTCCGAGTTTAGGTCTGATTGTGCGGTGTGCCGCTGTCGCCGAACCGTCGCATTACAGCAAGTAGCATGCATCTCCACCCGTGGACATGTCAAGAGACTGCAGTATGATACTCCTCAATCATTCTTACTCGCATACATATTACGATCCATCGCAGTTTTTTTGTTTTGTTTTGTTTTGTTTTGTTTTGATTTGTTGGGTGGTCGTCACCTTTTATTTTCCAGCTCAAGCTGCAGGAGCTTACTGACATCCAGCGACGTTTTGGACAAGCTGTGGCCATAAGTGTCTCTCCCCCCGCCCCCCGGTATATGCGTTTGGTTTATATCGCGCGTGCCATATAGAGTTCAGCATTCCCACGGCGCGTCGACGACTTTCTGACTTTGCTGTTAATTGCTACTTCGAAGTATAATATTGATCACACTCACATGTATGAGTTGTTTGTGTTGTAATCGCATTCAGCCGTTCTTGCTACGAGTAGTATACTACTCGACGACATCCAGCCCATCGAATTTCCGTACTGTTTTTTTTCTTCCTTCCAGGTATTCAACAGACAAACAAAGGTGCAAGTTTTGTAGCCACGGACTACTGTACGGTACGAACGAAGCGTCACGCCGGTATCATACACTTTTAGACATTTTAGGTTTAGTTTTTTTCAACATTATAGCGCCAGCAAGGGTAAAGAAACTTACAAAAGGCCTCGCGCCTCGCGCCCCTAATCGTTTTTGCTTCCCCCCCCTCTTTTTGCGTTTCTGTCGACCGACTGATTGGTTCGCTCTACAGACGTTCGGACCACCCATCCTCATGCAACTCAACAACAAAGAAGCAACATACGCATCGATCTTGCGGGGGGTGAAGAAGGAGGCTAGGATTACGAAAGGGGTTTTCTTCGCAGGCGTTATTCCTCTCTTGGCTATTTGTGCAAGGAAACTGATTGGCAACATTTAGCTTCTTTGCAAGAAGACCTACTCCAGAATTTCATGCGTTTCGTGTTTTCCCCGTACAATGGGCACGAGCAGGAGCAGGGTGTTGATTGGCTATTGTGAGGAAGCTAGATATAAGAGGACAGGGTATCCCTAGCCAGGTCAGCCTATGAACGGGTACTCGTTGGTACTCACGTGTGTTGTTTGCTTAGAGATAGAAGAAGAGCAGTTTAATTCCGTTATCCGTGATGAACGACTGAGAAGGCCGGTGAGATGGCTAAAAGCCATCGGGAAACATCCCCGGTTCCCACCTAAGATACCGCCTTCCAAGTACTACCAATACGATTCTTATACCTGATACCAGGTATTTACCAAACGTTTCCACATCATGCCAGCAGTACCATAACACTATACAAGAAAATCCCAACGGGGGCTATCATTTTTTTATAGGAGTGAGTCCCTCGTGAGATTGTAGGTGACGGAGCGTGTCTTGCTTCCTAGATTTTTTATTCGTTTTATTACCTGCGCGTATTTATTTTTGGACTCCATACGACGATACATGGGGTGAACAGGAGTATTTTTACTTGGACAAGTGGGACTTTTACTCACAGGCAGTAATCCTCTTTTTGCTATTTATGCAAGCAAACATGTCGTAACTATTTAATTAGGGCACGGGCCCGCAAAAACGTTTTATTTTATTTTACGAGTATTGTATTTCGAACACATGTATGTGCGTTTTTTTTTGTTATTTTAAGTTCGCATCTGATCGATCGAAAAGTGAATCGCACAAACAGGCGTGTCTGAATTTGAACGAGCGAAATTCGAAAAATGTAAGTTTCAAATAAATATATATATATGCATTTTGGGCCTTTTTTTGTGATAAATGGTGTTCGATTCGGGGAGTTTGTCCACCTCGATGTGGCATGCATGTTCCACGTGATCGACGCGGGCAATGCAAATGTGTGCCTTCGTGGTCGGCTGAATCAGAGGCGAGAAGCTACCATCGCGAAAGGAAGGGCCACCGGAACAGCCGCAGCATGACCGAAGGCCCATAGCACAGCCTAGACCACCTGCGGTGCCTGAAAACAAACCAAGGCTGCCGCACACCCAGCTTGCTAGATATCTATAGATTTCTTATTCGAGACAGGGTGTGATCCACTGTACTAACTGTAGCTTTGGTATATAGCCGCCCCCCCGGAAGTTGTTTTGTCTGAGTATTTTTGGTGTGGGAGCTCTTTCTTTTGTGAGAGGGCCGAAACGCTGGACTGGAAGTGTGTTGGGTAGTTATTCCCCAGTGGATGAGCTGTGATGGGTTGATTAGTTGAGGAGGGAGAGCCTCGCCAGAGGACAAACATGAGGGGCCCTAATAGCACACTAGTAGTAGCAGCAGCAGCAGTAGTAGCAGTAGCAGTAGCCCCCCCCCCCCCAGACGGAGGGATGCGTGGTCAATGGCCAAATGACTAAGGCAAGCAACAAATGAGTACGCCCCCCCGCCCCCCCCTCCTGCCTGGTTGGTGAAAACCCAACGTGCCCCGTCCCGGCACTGTAGGGATGCGAGGGTCTATGACCATACGACTACGGCCGTGCACGACATGAGTACACCCCCACCCCCCATTGCACTGCAGTACTGCATACTATATACTGCTGCAATCCTATTAATAGTACCGTATAAGTACTACTGCAAGCGGTATAGTACTGTAAACAGTACCATTAAAGAGTAGCATGCGTCTTCTGGCCCCCCTCCCTCCCCTGCCACTACTACTATGCTCCTCACTACTACTGCACTACCACTACAGACAGCACTACTAAAGCACTACTAAAGCACTAAATTATGGGGTTTTGGGGGGGGGGGGGGTTCTTCTTTACTAACCACTGGCCCTCTCACAAGAGAAAGAGCTCCCACACCAAAAATACTCAGACAAAACAACTTCCGGGGGGGCGGCTATATACCAAAGCTACAGTTTGTATTGTGGACCACACCCTGTCTCGAATAAGAAATCTATAGATATCTAGCAAGCTGGGTGTGCGGCAGCCTTGGTTTGTTTTCAGGCACCGCAGGTGGTCTAGGCTGTGCTATGGGCCTTCGGTCATGCTGCGGCTGTTCCGGTGGCCCTTCCTTTCGCGATGGTAGCTTCTCGCCTCTGATTCAGCCGACCACGAAGGCACACATTTGCATTGCCCGCGTCGATCACGTGGAACATGCATGCCACATCGAGGTGGACAAACTCCCCGAATCGAACAACATTTATCACAAAAAAAGGCCCAAAATACATATATATATATATTTATTTGAAACTTACATTTTTCGAATTTCGCTCGTTCAAATTCAGACACGCCTGTTTGTGCGATTCACTTTTCGATCGATCAGATGCGAACTTAAAATAACAAAAAAAAACGCACATACATGTGTTCGAAAAACAATACTCGTAAAATAAAATAAAACGTTTTTGCGGGCCCGTGCCCTAATTAAATAGTTACGACATGTTTGCTTGCATAAATAGCAAAAAGAGGATTAATGCCTGTGAGTAAAAGTCCCACTTGTCCAAGTTAAAAATACTCCTGTTCACCCCATGTATCGTCGTATGGAGTCCAAAAATAAATACGCGCAGGTAATAAAACGAATAAAAAACCTAGGAACCGAGACACGCTCCGTCACCTACAATCTCACGAGGGACTCACTCCTACAAAAAATGATAGCCCCTGTTGGGATTTTCTTGTATAGTGTTATGGTACTGCTGGCATGATGTGGAAACGTTTGGTAAATACCTGGTATCAGGTATAAGAATCGTATTGGTAGTACTTGGAAGGCGGTATCTTAGGTGGGAACCGGGGATGTTTCCCGATGGCTTTTGGCCATCTCACCGGCCTTCTCAGTCGTTCATCACGGATAACGGAATTAAGCTGCTCTTCTTCTATCTTTAAGCAAACAACACACGTGAGTACCAACGAGTACCCGTTCATAGGCTGACCTGGCTAGGGATACCCTGTCCTCTTATATCTAGCTTCCTCACATTTGGCGTTGCATTCGGCAGGACGAGCCTAAAAAACGGAGAAAAGTTTTGCTCGTACTTGTCGTACTCGGTTGTTTTCAGCCGTTCGTGTTTTCACAGCTTGTAGAGCAGCGTTGCTCCGCTCACCAGCCATCCGTGATGACGGCTCAAGAACGACGAGGATCTGCTCCCCTTCGCGGCAGCGCAGACCAGGACCCTGAACCTCAGGGCCCCTTCGACTCGTGTTTTAGTTCGTGGAATCGGGGTTTCCACGAATTTCTCATATTTCTGCATATACGGCTCATCAGAGTGGGCTAGTGTTATGGTACTGCTGGCATGATGTGGAAACGTTTGGTAAATACCTGGTATCAGGTATAAGAATCGTATTGGTAGTACTTGGAAGGCGGTATCTTAGGTGGGAACCGGGGATGGTTCCCGATGGCTTTTAGCCATCTCACCGGCCTTCTCAGTCGTTCATCACGGAAAACGGAATAAACCTGCTCTTACACACGTGAGTACCAACGAGTACCCGTTCCATAGGCTGACCTGGCTAGGGATACCCTGTCCTCTTATATCTAGCTTCATTACATTTGGCGTCGACGGCAGGACCCTATGAGTGGCTCGTCATGCCCCAAGGCAGCAGTGCTTCGCCGGGCTGGTTCGTTAAAGTGATCAACGAAGTTATCAAGGGATTGGGGCAAGTGGCGGCCTACCTCGACGACGTGATCGTCTTCGACTCCGACCCCGTGTCCCACGTCAAGACGATACGGGCTCTCTTCGAGCGGCTGCGCAAGCATAACCTCAAGTTCTCCCCCTCCAAGGCACGCCTGGGTGCCACGGATGCTGATTTTCTGGGCCACTCCATCTCGCCCGCGGGCGTGCGTCCAAACGCAGACAAAGTGTCAGCCTTGACGAAAATGCCCATGCCCCGGAACGTCAAACAAGTCCGCGCCCTGATGGGCGGAATAGGGTACTATCGCAAATTCCTGCCTGACCTGTCCAAGCGAACCCGACCGATCACCACCCTCCTTCGCAAGGGGGTCAAGTTCGTCTTCACGCCACCGATGGAAGTCATCGTACGCGAGATTCTCGCTGAACTCGACACCCCCCCCATTTTGGTCTTCCCCGACTGGGAGGCTGTAGCCGACGGCTCCCGCCCCTTCCACATATACTGTGATGCCAGCATCGACGGTTTTGGTGCCGCCCTCGAACAAGAACAGCCTGACGGCTCTGTGCGTCCCATCGCCTACATCAGCCGGGGCACCCTCGACTCCGAGAGGCACTGGACACCTCTGGACTTGGAGGCGGGCAGCATCGTCTGGGCCATCAAGCGACTTAGAGGCTACCTGTGGGGTATGAAGTTTCTCATTTTTTCGGACCACAAGGCTCTCGAGAGCATCGGCAAGGTGGGAGCCCACAACCCTCGCGTACAGCGATGGCTTGAGTTCCTCACCGTGTTCGACTTCATACTCAAGTACCGCAAAGGCAGCGCCAACGGAAATGCTGACTTTCTGTCCCGCTTGCCGGAACCAGCCACGGAACACGACCGGAGTGGGTCTTGCAGCCTCCCCCCTGCCGAGGACGATGACATCTTCCTCATCCGAGCCTGCGGGCTCGTCACCCGCTCTTCACCAACCCCTGGCGTCGGCTTGGGTGGGCTGGTGCCCGAGCCCCGTAGTGGGGTTTTGGGTGGGCTACCCTTCACCTCCTGCGATTTTCGCGATTTTCGCACACACGGGCCACGTATGAGGATTGACGACCTCTCTGCTCCTTCGGGGAGATTCGTCGCTCGTGTATCTGCTTCCGTCGCCACCGTCGATAGCCGTCCGGCCCGTGGGGAATTTTCACCTGCCGCCAACACCGCTTTCGCTTCGGTTTTTGCCGTACCCTTAGAGGGCGGTACGGGCTCTGCAGAAGCCCCCGCTGAGGTGACAACGTTCGCCCAGCATGCTCCTTCCCCGACGAGCACTCCACAGGGAGCTGATTCCGCCGCGATCACAGATCCGGCCGCGTCCGCCCCTCCGCCGTGCGACAAACCGGCGCCTCTGACGGTTTTGCCGCCCTCGGGCCGCATTTCCACCAGGACGCGTCGAAGAACAGCCGCTGCCACGGGCGCCGCACCGCGTGCAGTTTACTATTTTTTTGGGCCAGGCGGGGCCCCTCAACCAGTTGCCCGGCGGGCTACACCCCCGCCGAGAGCTCCTCGGCCACGACCGCCTTCGGCCGTCGTCATGGCCCCCGCTCCGGCCGCCTCGCCTGTCCCGACGGTACCCATTCCGTCCGATCGCGACTGCGCCGAGCCTGAGGGGACTCCTCTTTTAAGACTTCCAACGCCCGCTGGCATACCGTCTGTCTCAGCGACGGACTTGGATGCCCTCAGCGCAGCTGCCGAACTACAGTTCGGTGATTCCGCAGCGCGCTACTCGCAAGCCGACTGGGCCCGGGAGCAACAGGCCGAGCCCGCGTGCCACGCCGCCATACGCTACATCATTCTCGGCCGGCCTGACGCCTTGCCAGCCGACTTTTTGTCCTGTTTTCCCTCTCACCAACGCCCCTCCTTCTCGGAGGTGCAGGAACTGGCTGGCAAAGGACAACTGCACACAACCGACGACGGGCTCGTCCTCCTTGTTCGACGGCCGTCTCCACCCTTAGCGCCTGACGCCACGCGTTCGGTGGGCCGAACAGCCTGCTTGTTGAACGACGAGCCCCTGCGCATTTACGTGCCGCTGCTCATGCGCCCCTGGGTCATGCAGGCCTGCCATTCCACAGCTTCCTGCCACCTGGGAACCGCGCGCACCCTGCGTATGCTCGAACGTTTCTACTGGTGGATCGGTATGAACATCTGCACCAGGTGGTGGCTACGCCACTGCTTAAAGTGCCAAGCGCGCAAAACCTCGCGTCTAGCGGACCGGTGGCCCGTCATATCGATGCCCTTGCCTGAAGGGCCCGGCATAGCTGTCAGCGTCGACTACTTCGGCCCCCTTCCGACCACGCCCCGGGGCAACACTTACATCTTTCTCTGCACTTACGGAGACATGCCAAAGTATTTTCCTGCGGGGTTGACGCAATACGTCCTCAACAACTTCTCCAAGAAATCCCCCCCTTACCACGTCACCGTCTCTGCACTGACCGCTTCAGTCGCCGCGCCGACATGTTCGCCGTCACCGCCGCCGAATTCACCGCTGAGGGCACGGCCAACATCCTCATCAACAAGTATATCCCCCTCTGGGGATGCCCCCGCAGCATACTCTCGGACAACGGCCTCCAGTTCTGCTCGAAGCTTTCGCACGTCGTCTATCAGCTTCTCGGAGTTCGAAAAATCGCCACGAGCTCCTACCACCCTAACGGCAATGGTGGGGTGGAACGTGTGAACCACACGATGGCGCAGATGTTGGCGATGGTCGTCAACGAGCTCCAGAACAACTGGGATGAACAGCTCCCCCACGTCGAATTTGCGTACAACAATTCGGTCAGCGCCGCCACGGGTTTGGCTCCCAACGAGGTCCACATGGGTCGGCTCCCTCGACTTCCTCTCACGATTTTTGAGCGCGCAGGCGTCGCCGGCCACCAGAGTTTGGCCCGCGACCACCTCGCGTACTGTGACTTGGCGACGGACCGCCAGCAACGCGCGTACGACATCGTTCGCGAACACCACGCCCTCACGGTTGCTCGCGTGAACCGGCGCAACTCCGCCCTCTCCGACGCCTTGCGTCCGGTCCCCAAATTCGTCACTGGCGGCTGGGCGTGGGTGTACAATACGGCAGCCACCATTCGTCAGGGGGCCAAGACAGACACGGACGCCAAGGTCCTCAAGGCCAAGCTGTCGCTGAACTGGACGGGGCCCTACAAAGTCCTTGCAGTCGGACCTTGCTCCTCCGCGGACACCCCAGACAAATCCCCTCTCGGGGCTAAGCTCCTATATCTGGACCTGCCCTCCGACATGCCCGGCGCTGATGCTCGCAAGCGCGTGTCGGTACAGCGCTGCAAGCCCTGTGCAAACCCCCACGACCACGGAGACATGCCAAAGTATTTGCCTGCGGGGTTGACGCAATACGTCCTCAACAACTTCTCCAAGAAATCCCCCCCTTACCACGTCACCGAGGACGACGTTTCCACTCCTCTCCAACGTCTCGAAGTGGAGAAAAATACGGGACACCAGTCGGTTTGGGGTAGAGGTGGTGTCATCGCGGTGATGTACGAGACGCACTGGACGGGACTGTCTCGCCCGTCTTGGGAACGGGAATGGATCTTCGACTCTCTCGCCGGGAAATTTTGCGATACTGGGCCGGCACCCCAAACCAGCACCGCCAAACCAACCGCCTGTACCGTCGAATGAGTCGCCACGAGATCCTACCACCCTAGCGGCAACGGTGGGGTGGAACGTGTGAACCACACGATGGCGCAGATGTTGGCGATGGTCGTCAACGAGCTCCAGAACAACTGGGATGAACAGCTCCCCCACGTCGAATTTGCGTACAACAATTCGGTCAGCGCCGCCACGGGTTTGGCTCCCAACGAGGTCCACATGGGTCGGCTCCCTCGACTTCCTCTCACGATTTTTGAGCGCGCAGGCGTCGCCGGCCACCAGAGTTTGGCCCGCGACCACCTCGCGTACTGTGACTTGGCGACGGACCGCCAGCAACGCGCGTACGACATCGTTCGCGAACACCACGCCCTCACGGTTGCTCGCGTGAACCGGCGCAACTCCGCCCTCTCCGACGCCTTGCGTCCGGTCCCCAAATTCGTCACTGGCGGCTGGGCGTGGGTGTACAATACGGCAGCCACCATTCGTCAGGGGGCCAAGACAGACACAGACGCCAAGGTCCTCAAGGCCAAGCTGTCGCTGAACTGGACGGGGCCCTACAAAGTCCTTGCAGTCGGACCTTGCTCCTCCGCGGACACCCCAGACAAATCCCCTCTCGGGGCTAAGCTCCTATATCTGGACCTGCCCTCCGACATGCCCGGCGCTGATGCTCGCAAGCGCGTGTCTGTACAGCGCTGCAAGCCCTGTGCAAACCCCCACGACCACGGAGACATGCCGAAGTATTTGCCTGCGGGGTTGACGCAATACGTCCTCAACAACTTCTCCAAGAAATCCCCCCCTTACCACGTCACCGAGGACGACGTTTCCACTCCTCTCCAACGTCTCGAAGTGGAGAAAATTACGGGACACCAGTCGGTTCGGGGCAGAGGTGGTGTCATCGCGGTGATGTACGAGACGCACTGGACGGGACTGTCTCGCCCGTCTTGGGAACGGGAAATGGATCTCCGACTCTCTCGCCGGGAAATTTTGCGATACTGGGCCGGCACCCCAAACCAGCACCGCCAAACCAACCGCCTGTACCGTCGAATGAGGATTGGCGCTGCCCAACGGGAGCTTTCTCGGAATAACGGCGAACGGTTCCTGGCCCCCGGCTATGGTTGTGTACCGCACGCCGAATGGCTTCGCCGGTACAGTGTCACCGTGCTTCCCAACGGGACCCACTTCTGGTACAAGGGCGACGACGGTCTGTGGTGGCTGGGGAAAATCGGCGCGACTACACCAACGGACGAAGTTTACTTCGTTCGATTTTTGGATGACGCAGGACCGATCAAGCTTCCTCTTTCTCCGGCGCGCTACACGACTTCAACAGGAGCTGTACGCGGTTCTTGGTGTCTACAAGTACATTTAGCCAGCGCGTTTACGCAGGGGGTTCAGCGTAACGTAGATGAATCACGAGGCGCAGCAGTGGACAGCTGAATTTTTCGCGTCGCCGCTGCGCTCGATTCTTTTCTCATGTTGTTTCAGGGGATTGGGGCGGAACCTTTTTGTAGTTTGTATTTGCGACGTTTTCCGAGTTTTCGGTTCAGGATTGTTTTTCTTCTCAGTATCGCCTACCACTTTCTGATATTTATTTTGGGGCGGATTTGGGGGTAGTTTTAGCGAAATTCGTCCTGCCGACCCCCCCCACTTAAAGCCGGGGCGGGTCTGGATAATCGAGCCACTACCCTGGGGCTTAAGACACGCTTTCTGAATGTTTTGGGCCGGGTTTCGAGGGAAGTTTTTAAGTGTCTAGTTTTCCAGTCTTCTCAGCTCTACCGAGCCCCGGCTCTCGAGCCGGGGGGGGCAGTTACACAATGACTGTAGGATTTTCGGTTCCAACGTTTCTTTTTTTTACGTTCCTTGCTCGGCTTCGTAGCCTTGCCGTTCAGAGGTGTGGGAGTGGGTTTTGAGGAGCCGCATCTTCGACTCATGTTTTAGTTCGTGGAATCGGGGTTTCCACGAAATTCTCATATTTCTGCACATACGGCTCATCAGAGTGGGCTAGTGTTATGGTACTGCTGGCATGATGTGGAAACGTTGGTAAATACCTGGTATCAGGTATAAGAATCGTATTGGTAGTACTTGGAAGGCGGTATCTTAGGTGGGAACCGGGGATGGTTCCCGATGGCTTTTAGCCATCTCACCGGCCTTCTCAGTCGTTCATCACGGATAACGGAATTAAGCTGCTCTTCTTCTATCTCTAAGCAAACAACACACGTGAGTACCAACGAGTACCCGTTCATAGGCTGACCTGGCTAGGGATACCCTGTCCTCTTATATCCTAGCTTCCTCACAATAGCCAATCAACACCCTGCTCCTGCTCGTGCCCATTGTACGGGGAAAACACGAAACGCATGAAATTCTGGAGTAGGTCTTCTTGCAAAGAAGCTAAATGTTGCCAATCAGTTTCCTTGCACAAATAGCCAAGAGAGGAATAACGCCTGCGAAGAAAACCCCTTTCGTAATCCTAGCCTCCTTCTTCACCCCCCGCAAGATCGATGCGTATGTTGCTTCTTTGTTGTTGAGTTGCATGAGGATGGGTGGTCCGAACGTCTGTAGAGCGAACCAATCAGTCGGTCGACAGAAACGCAAAAAGAGGGGGGGGAAGCAAAAACGATTAGGGGCGCGAGGCGCGAGGCCTTTTGTAAGTTTCTTTACCCTTGCTGGCGCTATAATGTTGAAAAAAACTAAACCTAAAATGTCTAAAAGTGTATGATACCGGCGTGACGCTTCGTTCGTACCGTACAGTAGTCCGTGGCTACAAAACTTGCACCTTTGTTTGTCTGTTGAATACCTGGAAGGAAGAAAAAAAACAGTACGGAAATTCGATGGGCTGGATGTCGTCGAGTAGTATACTACTCGTAGCAAGAACGGCTGAATGCGATTACAACACAAACAACTCATACATGTGAGTGTGATCAATATTATACTTCGAAGTAGCAATTAACAGCAAAGTCAGAAAGTCGTCGACGCGCCGTGGGAATGCTGAACTCTATATGGCACGCGCGATATAAACCAAACGCATATACCGGGGGGCGGGGGGAGAGACACTTATGGCCACAGCTTGTCCAAAACGTCGCTGGATGTCAGTAAGCTCCTGCAGCTTGAGCTGGAAAATAAAAGGTGACGACCACCCAACAAATCAAAACAAAACAAAACAAAACAAAACAAAAAAACTGCGATGGATCGTAATATGTATGCGAGTAAGAATGATTGAGGAGTATCATACTGCAGTCTCTTGACATGTCCACGGGTGGAGATGCATGCTACTTGCTGTAATGCGACGGTTCGGCGACAGCGGCACACCGCACAATCAGACCTAAACTCGGAGACGCGCGCGCACCTTTGGAGCGAAGCGGCCGACAGTCTTGTTGAGCAGCGTCATCAGCAGCAGCTGAGCCACAAAAGCTGGCCGCACAGACCGGCCTCCCCCCATGCCTAGTTCGCTTAGCGAGCACACGGCTATCGCGTCCTCGTGCCTCCGGTCATTGTACGCGGCAAGCACGGCCCGGATATCGACCGATCCCGACGGCGATTTGTCAGTTGCCGCGGAATCGAGGACCTCGGCGAGCACCTCGCAGTCCTCTTTCGACGGGGGGCAAAAATAACGACGGAGGCGAATTGCGGGAACACAACGTTACGATTTCTAAATATGTATGATACATACATGCATACATACATACATACATACATACATACATACATACATACATACATACATACATACATACATACATACATACATACATACATACATACATACATACATACATACATATCGGTATATATACATACATACATACATACATGCATGCATACATACATACATACACACATACATACATACATACATACATACATACATACATACACACATACATACATACATACACACATACATACATACATACATACATACATACATACATACATACATACATACATACATACATACATACATACATACATACATACATACATACATACATACATATATATATACATACATACATACATACATGCATGCTACATACATACATACATACATACATACATACATACATACATACATACATACATACATACATACATACATACATACATACATACATACATACATACATACATACATACATACATACATGCATACATACATACATACATACATACATACATACATACATACATACATACATACATACATACATACATACATACATACATACATGGATGCATGTATATATACATACTGCTGTACATACATATATACTGCACATACATACACACACATTTCACACAATGGCAGCAATAAAAATGGCAACAGCAGTGCGACAACGACCACCTGTCATCGAACGAGTTCGCCGTTTGATGGGGATGTGCCACACGAGGCAAAGCTGTAAAACAAACAAACGAACGAGCAGCAGACAAGCTACGAGTACTCACCCAACGCCGAGTTAACCCCCTGGCCAAGAGATACCCGCATGGAGTGTGCCGCATCACCGAGGAGGACGATATCTTCGTGTACCAAACGCGAGCAATAGGTGGTCCGAGCGTTTTGGGGCCTGGTCAGGGGGGGGGGCGGTCGGGGGGGGGGGTGGAGGAAAAAAATAACGGTGAGTTTGACCGACCTCCGGGGAAATAAGTGTCACCCGAATAACTTTTGCCGGTTGATGACCGTTGAGTAGACAAGCCAGGCAGCCGCGGCTCTACCCTTTTTTTCACGGTTTCCCGTTGTTATGCTCCCGACCCGGCCACGACCCGTCTTACACAAGTGTTTGGAGGTTAACGAGGCCGAAACCGGCGCCCACGGCGCCGAAGTTGGGTCAAAGTTAATTCTGTTTTTATTTTCATTTTTTGGTCTGGGGTGAAGGAGACCTGAGGTTGGGGAAGTTTAAGTTCTCGGGATGAAGAGCTTGTTGTGTACATCAGCAGCACTACTGTACCAGCACGTCCATTCCAAACTGGGCCAAGTGGTAAAAACTACTGGCTCGTGGCGACACCAGCATTCAGCAAAACAATAAAATAATACGTAGGGATCTACCGGTGTTACAGTACATCCTGGTCGAAATAAGATACAGTAGTACAGCTTTTTTTTGCTAAAACTCGCGCAGCAAGCAAGGGTATTTGTAACTCCTGTAGTGAACTTGTGTGCGTCGGCACAGGTGTGATCTGTTGGTATGAATATGTCGTGATCGGCCGAACAAAACATCACCATCGTATGTATATACGTCGCTCCTTTTTTTTTCTCCTGGAACATCTCGGTCTGCGGTCGTAGAATCAGCGCTTGAGCCGGCTCAAAGGGGGTCCAAACGTTTTGGCGCGCGGTGTACTCGTGCAGCAGTAGTAGATATATAGAAACTCGCGTTTGCTCGCGGAAACGAAAAATAAACCCTTGTCTGGCTGTTTCCAACCAAACAGCTACTTACTACAACCCGATTAATTAGTGCTCACCGTTGGTCAAGAAACTTTTTCGCGACCTCCTCGCTCGGTCCTTCGGGCCCGAAGCAGGTGGGGTAATTGGCGGCAAAGAAATCCTTCACGTCCCGCGTCGTCTTCATGAGCGCGTCGAACGTAGTCGGGCCTTTGCCCGGGAGGATGACCGAGCCCGTCAACATCCCATCTGGCAAAGGACAGCGAGCACAACAAAAACAACGCCTACTGTCGGAGGGAAAAAAAAAAAAAAAAGCCCCGGAGTTTACAGCAATGCTAATATTTACAGTACACAGCGCAAACAAATGTGCAAGGCAAACAACATACTTACTGCAAGTGCACACACAACGGTTTTCCACCAGAATATTGGTACGGGGCTTCCCTTCCTTCGTACGCCTCTACATACCGCGGGCACTACAGTAGAGTATGTTTTTTCAAGTTTTCTTCGTCCGTGGCGAACGAGGTCTATTAGTTTCGAAAGAAACAAAATCTTGGGTGCTACAATGATGCAGAAGATGGCGCATAAAACACACACCTGACCGGGGGGCGGCAAGAAAGCACCGCGTTTCGTATTGATAACGTGGAAATACGACTTACAGGTCTCTTCTGCCTTGTCCATGCCCATGACGGGAACTAAGACGGTCTTGAACGTCAGAGGATCCTGCCAACGGCAACATCAATGGTGGTAACGTCAATATCAACGTTAACGCCAGCGTCCATGTCAACATCCAACGCCACTGTCAAAGCCAATGTCAACGCCAAAGTTAATGTCACCACCAACGCCATTGTCAACGTCAATCAATGTCAATGTGGGCATCCACGTCAACGCCACGTTAAATGTCAACCAACGCCAACGACAACATCAACAGATGCGGCTCCTCAAAACCCACTCCCACACCTCTGAACGGCAAGGCTACGAAGCCGAGCAAGGAACGTCAAAAAGAAGAAACGTTGGAACCGAAAATCCTACAGTCATTTGCGTAACTGCCCCCCCGGCTCGAGAGCGGGGGCTCGGTAGAGCTGAGAAGACTGGAAAACTAGACACTTAAAAACTTCCTCGAAACCCGGCCCAAAACATTCAGAAAGCGTGTCTTAAGCCCCAGGGTAGTGGCTCGATTATCCAGACCCGCCCCGGCTTTAAGTGGGGGGGGTCGGCAGGACGAATTTCGCTAAAACTACCCCCAAATCCGCCCCAAAATAAATATCAGAAAGTGGTAGGCGATACTGAGAAGAAAAACAATCCTGAACCGAAAACTCGGAAAACGTCGCAAATACAAACTACAAATAGGTTCCGCCCCAATCCCCTGAAACAACATGAGAAAAGAATCGAGCGCAGCGGCGACGCGAAAAATTCAGCTGTCCACTGCTGCGCCTCGTGATTCATCTACGTTACGCTGAACCCCCTGCGTAAACGCGCTGGCTAAATGTACTTGTAGACACCAAGAACCGCGTACAGCTCCTGTTGAAGTCGTGTAGCGCGCCGGAGAAAGAGGAAGCTTGATCGGTCCTGCGTCATCCAAAAATCGAACGAAGTAAACTTCGTCCGTTGGTGTAGTCGCGCCGATTTTCCCCAGCCACCACAGACCGTCGTCGCCCTTGTACCAGAAGTGGGTCCCGTTGGGAAGCACGGTGACACTGTACCGGCGAAGCCATTCGGCGTGCGGTGCACAACCATAGCCGGGGGCCAGGAACCGTTCGCCGTTATTCCGAGAAAGCTCCCGTTGGGCAGCGCCAATCCTCATTCGACGGTACAGGCGGTTGGTTTGGCGGTGCTGGTTTGGGGTGCCGGCCCAGTATCGCAAAATTTCCCGGCGAGAGAGTCGAAGATCCATTCCCGTTCCCAAGACGGGCGAGACAGTCCCGTCCAGTGCGTCTCGTACATCACCGCGATGACACCACCTCTGCCCCGAACCGACTGGTGTCCCGTATTTTTCTCCACTTCGAGACGTTGGAGAGGAGTGGAAACGTCGTCCTCGGTGACGTGGTAAGGGGGGGATTTCTTGGAGAAGTTGTTGAGGACGTATTGCGTCAACCCCGCAGGAAAATACTTCGGCATGTCTCCGTGGTCGTGGGGGTTTGCACAGGGCTTGCAGCGCTGTACAGACACGCGCTTGCGAGCATCAGCGCCGGGCATGTCGGAGGGCAGGTCCAGATATAGGAGCTTAGCCCCGAGAGGGGATTTGTCTGGGGTGTCCGCGGAGGAGCAAGGTCCGACTGCAAGGACTTTGTAGGGCCCCGTCCAGTTCAGCGACAGCTTGGCCTTGAGGACCTTGGCGTCTGTGTCTGTCTTGGCCCCCTGACGAATGGTGGCTGCCGTATTGTACACCCACGCCCAGCCGCCAGTGACGAATTTGGGGACCGGACGCAAGGCGTCGGAGAGGGCGGAGTTGCGCCGGTTCACGCGAGCAACCGTGAGGGCGTGGTGTTCGCGAACGATGTCGTACGCGCGTTGCTGGCGGTCCGTCGCCAAGTCACAGTACGCGAGGTGGTCGCGGGCCAAACTCTGGTGGCCGGCGACGCCTGCGCGCTCAAAAATCGTGAGAGGAAGTCGAGGGAGCCGACCCATGTGGACCTCGTTGGGAGCCAAACCCGTGGCGGCGCTGACCGAATTGTTGTACGCAAATTCGACGTGGGGGAGCTGTTCATCCCAGTTGTTCTGGAGCTCGTTGACGACCATCGCCAACATCTGCGCCATCGTGTGGTTCACACGTTCCACCCCACCGTTGCCGCTAGGGTGGTAGGATCTCGTGGCGACTCATTCGACGGTACAGGCGGTTGGTTTGGCGGTGCTGGTTTGGGGTGCCGGCCCAGTATCGCAAAATTTCCCGGCGAGAGAGTCGAAGATCCATTCCCGTTCCCAAGACGGGCGAGACAGTCCCGTCCAGTGCGTCTCGTACATCACCGCGATGACACCACCTCTACCCCAAACCGACTGGTGTCCCGTATTTTTCTCCACTTCGAGACGTTGGAGAGGAGTGGAAACGTCGTCCTCGGTGACGTGGTAAGGGGGGGATTTCTTGGAGAAGTTGTTGAGGACGTATTGCGTCAACCCCGCAGGCAAATACTTTGGCATGTCTCCGTGGTCGTGGGGGTTTGCACAGGGCTTGCAGCGCTGTACCGACACGCGCTTGCGAGCATCAGCGCCGGGCATGTCGGAGGGCAGGTCCAGATATAGGAGCTTAGCCCCGAGAGGGGATTTGTCTGGGGTGTCCGCGGAGGAGCAAGGTCCGACTGCAAGGACTTTGTAGGGCCCCGTCCAGTTCAGCGACAGCTTGGCCTTGAGGACCTTGGCGTCCGTGTCTGTCTTGGCCCCCTGACGAATGGTGGCTGCCGTATTGTACACCCACGCCCAGCCGCCAGTGACGAATTTGGGGACCGGACGCAAGGCGTCGGAGAGGGCGGAGTTGCGCCGGTTCACGCGAGCAACCGTGAGGGCGTGGTGTTCGCGAACGATGTCGTACGCGCGTTGCTGGCGGTCCGTCGCCAAGTCACAGTACGCGAGGTGGTCGCGGGCCAAACTCTGGTGGCCGGCGACGCCTGCGCGCTCAAAAATCGTGAGAGGAAGTCGAGGGAGCCGACCCATGTGGACCTCGTTGGGAGCCAAACCCGTGGCGGCGCTGACCGAATTGTTGTACGCAAATTCGACGTGGGGGAGCTGTTCATCCCAGTTGTTCTGGAGCTCGTTGACGACCATCGCCAACATCTGCGCCATCGTGTGGTTCACACGTTCCACCCCACCATTGCCGTTAGGGTGGTAGGAGCTCGTGGCGATTTTTCGAACTCCGAGAAGCTGATAGACGACGTGCGAAAGCTTCGAGCAGAACTGGAGGCCGTTGTCCGAGAGTATGCTGCGGGGGCATCCCCAGAGGGGGATATACTTGTTGATGAGGATGTTGGCCGTGCCCTCAGCGGTGAATTCGGCGGCGGTGACGGCGAACATGTCGGCGCAGCGACTGAAGCGGTCAGTGCAGAGACGGTGACGTGGTAAGGGGGGGATTTCTTGGAGAAGTTGTTGAGGACGTATTGCGTCAACCCCGCAGGAAAATACTTTGGCATGTCTCCGTAAGTGCAGAGAAAGATGTAAGTGTTGCCCCGGGGCGTGGTCGGAAGGGGGCCGAAGTAGTCGACGCTGACAGCTATGCCGGGCCCTTCAGGCAGGGGCATCGATATGACGGGCCACCGGTCCGCTAGACGCGAGGTTTTGCGCGCTTGTCACTTTAAGCAGTGGCGTAGCCACCACCTGGTGCAGATGTTCATACCGATCCACCAGTAGAAACGTTCGAGCATACGCAGGTTGCGCGCGGTTCCCAGGTGGCAGGAAGCTGTGGAATGGCAGGCCTGCATGACCCAGGGGCGCATGAGCAGCGGCACGTAAATGCGCAGGGGCTCGTCGTTCAACAAGCAGGCTGTTCGGCCCACCGAACGCGTGGCGTCAGGCGCTAAGGGTGGAGACGGCCGTCGAACAAGGAGGACGAGCCCGTCGTCGGTTGTGTGCAGTTGTCCTTTGCCAGCCAGTTCCTGCACCTCCGAGAAGGAGGGGCGTTGGTGAGAGGGAAAACAGGACAAAAAGTCGGCTGGCAAGGCGTCAGGCCGGCCGAGAATGATGTAGCGTATGGCGGCGTGGCACGCGGGCTCGGCCTGTTGCTCCCGGGCCCAGTCGGCTTGCGAGTAGCGCGCTGCGGAATCACCGAACTGTAGTTCGGCAGCTGCGCTGAGGGCATCCAAGTCCGTCGCTGCGACAGACGGTATGCCAGCGGGCGTTGGAAGTCTTAAAAGAGGAGTCCCCTCAGGCTCGGCGCAGTCGCGATCGGACGGAATGGGTACCGTCGGGACAGGCGAGGCGGCCGGAGCGGGGGCCATGACGACGGCCGAAGGCGGTCGTGGCCGAGGAGCTCTCGGCGGGGGTGTAGCCCGCCGGGCAACTGGTTGAGGGGCCCCGCCTGGCCCAAAAAAATAGTAAACTGCACGCGGTGCGGCGCCCGTGGCAGCGGCTGTTCTTCGACGCGTCCTGGTGGAAATGCGGCCCGAGGGCGGCAAAACCGTCAGAGGCGCCGGTTTGTCGCACGGCGGAGGGGCGGACGCGGCCGGATCTGTGATCGCGCGGAATCAGCTCCCTGTGGAGTGCTCGTCGGGGAAGGAGCATGCTGGGCGAACGTTGTCACCTCAGCGGGGGCTTCTGCAGAGCCCGTACCGCCCTCTAAGGGTACGGCAAAAACCGAAGCGAAAGCGGTGTTGGCGGCAGGTGAAAATTCCCCACGGGCCGGACGGCTATCGACGGTGGCGACGGAAGCAGATACACGAGCGACGAATCTCCCCGAAGGAGCAGAGAGGTCGTCAATCCTCATACGTGGCCCGTGTGTGCGAAAATCGCGAAAATCGCAGGAGGTGAAGGGTAGCCCACCCAAAACCCCACTACGGGGCTCGGGCACCAGCCCACCCAAGCCGACGCCAGGGGTTGGTGAAGAGCGGGTGACGAGCCCGCAGGCTCGGATGAGGAAGATGTCATCGTCCTCGGCAGGGGGGAGGCTGCAAGACCCACTCCGGTCGTGTTCCGTGGCTGGTTCCGGCAAGCGGGACAGAAAGTCAGCATTTCCGTTGGCGCTGCCTTTGCGGTACTTGAGTATGAAGTCGAACACGGTGAGGAACTCAAGCCATCGCTGTACGCGAGGGTTGTGGGCTCCCACCTTGCCGATGCTCTCGAGAGCCTTGTGGTCCGAAAAAATGAGAAACTTCATACCCCACAGGTAGCCTCTAAGTCGCTTGATGGCCCAGACGATGCTGCCCGCCTCCAAGTCCAGAGGTGTCCAGTGCCTCTCGGAGTCGAGGGTGCCCCGGCTGATGTAGGCGATGGGACGCACAGAGCCGTCAGGCTGTTCTTGTTCGAGGGCGGCACCAAAACCGTCGATGCTGGCATCACAGTATATGTGGAAGGGGCGGGAGCCGTCGGCTACAGCCTCCCAGTCGGGGAAGACCAAAATGGGGGGGGTGTCGAGTTCAGCGAGAATCTCGCGTACGATGACTTCCATCGGTGGCGTGAAGACGAACTTGACCCCCTTGCGAAGGAGGGTGGTGATCGGTCGGGTTCGCTTGGACAGGTCAGGCAGGAATTTGCGATAGTACCCTATTCCGCCCATCAGGGCGCGGACTTGTTTGACGTTCCGGGGCATGGGCATTTTCGTCAAGGCTGACACTTTGTCTGCGTTTGGACGCACGCCCGCGGGCGAGATGGAGTGGCCCAGAAAATCAGCATCCGTGGCACCCAGGCGTGCCTTGGAGGGGGAGAACTTGAGGTTATGCTTGCGCAGCCGCTCGAAGAGAGCCCGTATCGTCTTGACGTGGGACACGGGGTCGGAGTCGAAGACGATCACGTCGTCGAGGTAGGCCGCCACTTGCCCCAATCCCTTGATAACTTCGTTGATCACTTTGACGAACCAGCCCGGCGAAGCACTGCTGCCTTGGGGCATGACGAGCCACTCATAGGGTCCTGCCGTCGACGCCAAATGTAATGAAGCTAGATATAAGAGGACAGGGTATCCCTAGCCAGGTCAGCCTATGGAACGGGTACTCGTTGGTACTCACGTGTGTAAGAGCAGGTTTATTCCGTTTTCCGTGATGAACGACTGAGAAGGCCGGTGAGATGGCTAAAAGCCATCGGGAACCATCCCCGGTTCCCACCTAAGATACCGCCTTCCAAGTACTACCAATACGATTCTTATACCTGATACCAGGTATTTACCAAACGTTTCCACATCATGCCAGCAGTACCATAACACTAGCCCACTCTGATGAGCCGTATATGCAGAAATATGAGAAATTCGTGGAAACCCCGATTCCACGAACTAAAACACGAGTCGAAGGGGCCCTGAGGTTCAGGGTCCTGGTCTGCGCTGCCGCGAAGGGGAGCAGATCCTCGTCGTTCTTGAGCCGTCATCACGGATGGCTGGTGAGCGGAGCAACGCTGCTCTACAAGCTGTGAAAACACGAACGGCTGAAAACAACCGAGTACGACAAGTACGAGCAAAACTTTTCTCCGTTTTTTAGGCTCGTCCTGCCGAATGCAACGCCAAATGTGAGGAAGCTAGATATAAGAGGACAGGGTATCCCTAGCCAGGTCAGCCTATGAACGGGTACTCGTTGGTACTCACGTGTGTTGTTTGCTTAAAGATAGAAGAAGAGCAGCTTAATTCCGTTATCCGTGATGAACGACTGAGAAGGCCGGTGAGATGGCCAAAAGCCATCGGGAAACATCCCCGGTTCCCACCTAAGATACCGCCTTCCAAGTACTACCAATACGATTCTTATACCTGATACCAGGTATTTACCAAACGTTTCCACATCATGCCAGCAGTACCATAACACTATACAAGAAAATCCCAACAGGGGCTATCATTTTTTGTAGGAGTGAGTCCCTCGTGAGATTGTAGGTGACGGAGCGTGTCTCGGTTCCTAGGTTTTTTATTCGTTTTATTACCTGCGCGTATTTATTTTTGGACTCCATACGACGATACATGGGGTGAACAGGAGTATTTTTACTTGGACAAGTGGGACTTTTACTCACAGGCAGTAATCCTCTTTTTGCTATTTATGCAAGCAAACATGTCGTAACTATTTAATTAGGGCACGGGCCCGCAAAAACGTTTTATTTTATTTTACGAGTATTGTTTTTCGAACACATGTATGTGCGTTTTTTTTTGTTATTTTAAGTTCGCATCTGATCGATCGAAAAGTGAATCGCACAAACAGGCGTGTCTGAATTTGAACGAGCGAAATTCGAAAAATGTAAGTTTCAAATAAATATATATATATATGTATTTTGGGCCTTTTTTTGTGATAAATGTTGTTCGATTCGGGGAGTTTGTCCACCTCGATGTGGCATGCATGTTCCACGTGATCGACGCGGGCAATGCAAATGTGTGCCTTCGTGGTCGGCTGAATCAGAGGCGAGAAGCTACCATCGCGAAAGGAAGGGCCACCGGAACAGCCGCAGCATGACCGAAGGCCCATAGCACAGCCTAGACCACCTGCGGTGCCTGAAAACAAACCAAGGCTGCCGCACACCCAGCTTGCTAGATATCTATAGATTTCTTATTCGAGACAGGGTGTGGTCCACAATACAAACTGTAGCTTTGGTATATAGCCGCCCCCCCGGAAGTTGTTTTGTCTGAGTATTTTTGGTGTGGGAGCTCTTTCTCTTGTGAGAGGGCCAGTGGTTAGTAAAGAAGAACCCCCCCCCCCCCCAAAACCCCATAATTTAGTGCTTTAGTAGTGCTTTAGTAGTGCTGTCTGTAGTGGTAGTGCAGTAGTAGTGAGGAGCATAGTAGTAGTGGCAGGGGAGGGAGGGGGGCCAGAAGACGCATGCTACTCTTTAATGGTACTGTTTACAGTACTATACCGCTTGTAGTAGTAGTACTTATACGGTACTATTAATAGGATTGCAGCAGTATATAGTATGCAGTACTGCAGTGCAATGGGGGGTGGGGGTGTACTCATGTCGTGCACGGCCGTAGTCGTATGGTCATAGACCCTCGCATCCCTACAGTGCCGGGACGGAGCACGTTGGGTTTTCACCAACCAGGCAGGAGGGGGGGGCGGGGGGGCGTACTCCTTTGTTGCTTGCCTTAGTCCTTTGGCCATTGACCACGCATCCCTCCGTCTGGGGGGGGGGGGGCTACTGCTACTGCTACTACTGCTGCTGCTGCTACTACTAGTGTGCTATTAGGGCCCCTCATGTTTGTCCTCTGGCGAGGCTCTCCCTCCTCAACTAATCAACCCATCACAGCTCATCCACTGGGGAATAACTACCCAACACACTTCCAGTCCAGCGTTTCTTCATTTTTTGCAGCTGGTTGCCCCGGTAGTCTAGTGGTCAGCTTCGAATGCTACTACTACGTACAGTAGCATTGTTACCCGAGTTCGAATCCCACCGTGGTGAGAGTTTGACCTTATCTGCAAAACCGAAATTCCGTCGACGATTTTGGTTAACCAATTTAGGACTGGAGTCCCGTTTTGGGGACAAATCACTTAGAATGAGAGTGGTTTGTCCCCAAAACGGGACTACAGTTCTAAAACCTCACCCCGTCATCCAGAAACAAAATCAGCCAAAAAACGGTACAGAGCGTCATTCAGAAACAAAATCCGCCAAGAAACGGTACAGAGCACCTCTATCGTGGCACGCGTCTAGACCACTGCTGCAGCAGTGGACCGTAGCACAAAAAAACGTGTTTGGTGAATAATATGTCATGTGTGTTGATCGTGGTCTACTATGCCGTCCAAGTTTTACGAAAACGGACCAATTTACCTGTAAATGAGGTAATTACCGGCCTTCCAAGCCTATACCATTACACTACGTATTATAGGTAGAGCTGCAGGGCTGTACAACCTGAATCCCCAGAATACTGAGCTCGGGACTCTACGGAGGAAATATGGTGTGTATGAGAGAGTCCAAATTTGTCCGTCCGATGGGCCATTAGACATAAAACGGTACACCGTGAGTTTTTCGTGCCAGTTGGCGGTATAGGGAAGATATATCCACCACAGATCATGTCCCTTTCGCGTATCACGCCATTTTTGGACGGAGTCGATGAGCGCCGGAAGGCAGAGGGCGAGAGAGACAGAGGGAACGAGAGAGAGGTATAAAGAGAGAGTCCGCACGCGAAGAGCCATTGAACCAAAATAGACTCGGCGCCGCGTGGATCCGGAAGTGCAAAACCTGGAGCGTTTTGTTTTGTGTTAGTAGCAGTGTGTGGTGTTGGATTGACGACACACAATACGCCACGTATAGTTTGCTGCCACAAGAACATATAAAGCATTGATGGCACACGTTGCCTCTGACGGTGGCCTTGTCTTTGCCGTTGGCGTGTTGGCGTCGTGCGTGGTGGTTTGGAGAAGAAGCTGAAGGCGTTTCTTGTTGTTGCGATTCGAGTGTTAAAAACAAAAATGTCGACCTCGTCCATACTAAAGTATAGCAGGTAGTACATATCACACATGGTGCGACAGCTATAATACTATCACACCCAGTCATCGCAGAAATATCATTACAGAAGAAGGTCTATTGCGCGCCAAGCGTGTCGAAAACTGCCCCTATTCGGGAGACTGCATGCACCCTGTGCAACAACAACAACAACAACAACCGAATATACCAAGGAACGACCGTGGGGGGGGGGGGGGGGGGGGACGAATAGACCAAGGAGCGACCGTCGGGGGGGGGGGGGGGGGCTGCAAGCACTTCAGCACACCACGCAGCCGCCACCGCCCTGGTCACGAGCGGCTTGCTGCTCCGCCGCCACCATCTCGATCGCCTCGTTTAAGGCCACTGCTTTGGCCGCCTTCGCCTCCGCCTCCTCCGCCTCCTGCGCGGCCCTGTAAGTGGCGAGAGCCGCGAGGTCGTGCAGGGTGCAGAGGGCCCTCCTCATCAGAAGCTTTTCGTGGATCGCCACGAGAGCGGCGCCCTTGAGCGCGTCGGTGTCTCGGGTGCATCGCCACTGCTTCCCTGCTACTTCGTGCGCGTGCTTCGCGATCTTGCCGGACCTGAGCTTGGCGTAAAGGGTGTGAAGCAGCTTCACGATAAGCAGGCAGGCTACCTTCGGCCTTAAGGAGAGCATGGCGATCCACGCGATGACGATAGTTGCGCCTGTGACGACCGGCTTACCCCAGCTCTTCGCGGTCACAAGCACCTTCCGCGAAACGGACCTACATGTCGTAGGATCGGCAACAACAACAACGAAACCAGCGGAGGCGTGCGGGGGGGGGGGGGGGGGGGGGGGGGGGGGCAGTGGTATCGGCGGTGCGATCCGGGACACGAGTAGTAGGATATTATCAGTGGGATATATATGCCTGTCTGTGTGCAGGGCAGCAACAATAGTTGGTACCATATACCATACATATACACCTGTGTGCACTAGGTCTGCGATTGAGGTGTGTACCAGAAAAACACACAATAAATGATGGCGCGCGTGATACCATACTGTACAGCAAGATAGATGTACTGCACTATTTAGTATTACGGGGGGCTATAGTAAACACTAGTAAATAGGACCAAATATTGCTAGTAAAAATAGGTAAATATAGTGTTTTTTGTGTGTACCGAAGGTCCTATTTACTATGGTTCCGCGTAATATTATTAGATACCAGGTACAGCCCTTGAAGTACTACTCTGTCTGTAGTAGTGCACTGCGTTTTTTTCTGTTTTTTTTTTCATCATGTTTGTGTGTGTCGTATGTGTTTTTTTTTTCGTTCTGTGCGGGTTTTAATTACCCTGTTTAATGAAACTCACTTCTTCGAGCACGGCGAGGTAGCGAGGGAGCAAAGCACACGGCATGCCCCGACGTGCGAGTCCCACCCAAGATAAAAAGAGCTCCTCTCTTCGCAGCCGGACACGCAGAAGTCGAAGCCTTGTCCGCCCGCGGTGTCCTCCGTGGCGCAGGTGACCGCAGGGTCGACCGTCTTGGCGAAGCTGGCGATGTCCATGTCGCCTTTGGCCTTGCGCTTGCTCTTCACGCCGGTTGCCATCAGGAGGGCAGCGCGGAGGTCTGCCACGGGCATGCCGTCGATGAGCTTGTTCACCCTGCACGGCGAGTAATTTGGCGGTAGATGAAGAGGACGGGGGGGGGGGGGGGGGGGGGGGGGGGGGGGGGGGGGGGGGGGGGGGGGCGGGGGGGGGGTGGTGGGGGGGGGGGGGGGGGGGGGGGGGGGGGGGGGGGGGGGGGGGGCGGGGCGCACGAGATTGTATTTATTACCAATAATTTGATGGTAACGGCATACAGTATACGTATCCTGTGTTACCTACGGAGACCTCTATCACACAGCAACTCCACAGTCCAAGCATGCAGCGTCAATCATCAGTGAAGATGGTAACGGAAGGCGGTAGAAACGCTGACCCTGGGGCACAATAAATAGTGTACATTGCAGGTCCAAACAATAACTTTTTGATAATCCGGCTCGATCTCAACGAGAGATCCAAGAAAACCCAAAAGTGCGGTCATGAGCGGTCATGAGCGGTCATATGAATTAGTCATGACCGGTCATGACCGCTCGCGGAAGTTGGACCGGTCATATGAGCGGTCATGACCGGTGGATGAACTCGAAAATGGCCTAGCATTAGCGATCATGACCGGTCGTGGCCACCATTCACGATACCACGGTCATGACCGCTCATGACCGGTCTAAACTCCGTGAGCGGTCATGACCGGTCAAGACCGGTGTACCGTTCAACGCTCATGACCGGTCACGTAACCGTGGTCACGACCGGTCCAACTGATGTAGATCATTGACAATTAAAAAAACAATTGCCCCGACATTTTGACATACAATTACTGTAATACCTGGTACATAATTTGTCTTCCGACAGCAGTGTGCAGGGCATTATTAATTCATAATGAAAAAGCTGACACAATTCGTCGAATACCACCAATAATCTCATCCAACCAATTCTCCTTCCCTGAATCCGTGTGACAGCTCCAAAAACCGTGGTGGTGTTAATACAACCCCCCCCCCCATCCCGCTGTCCAGACCTCTCGGGAAAAAATGTTGTGTTCAGATCTCTCGACTACGTACGGTATGATGCTGCTGTACTACTTGTGCTGTACGTGAAACGTTCACAGGTAATGGCAGCACGTATACCTCGTATTAATAGTATGATATCGTATGATGTGCAAGTCAACTCACTCGTCCATGTCAAGCGCGGGCACTCCCAACCCCTGCGGCGCAGCGTTCGTCAGGTGGGAGACAGCGTCCTTTAGCGTGTGGCTCTTGGCCATGAGGGATAGGTCCTGCGTGACCCACTTCTTCTGGTGCACCTGGTGCTGCTGCCCGACGGTGATCGAAACCTGAACCTTGGTGTCGTCGAGCAGCGGCGACTGGCGGGCGTCGGACGTCAGCAGCAGACCAGCAGCGAGCACGGCCCCGAACACGATCTTGAAGACGCTGCAGATCATCTTGGTTTTTCTTTTGCTCCGGCCTGTGTGTGCGTGCGCGGTTGTTGCAGCGAGCACGGTAGGTAATAGGTGGGGTTGGGAGTTCTGATAACAGACAGAGAGAGAGCTCCCCAGCGATGCCTTGGTGTTGCTGTGCACTACGCAGTACTACTACGTACTGCACCTACTGTGGACTACTGCTGTGGTCACGACACACCACCACAGCCGCAGCAGCAGCAGCAGCAGCAGCAGCAGCAGCAGCAGCAGCAGCAGCAGTATACGAGGCATACGTAGCGTGGTGACGCGAAGAGAGATAGAGGTACGAACCGAAAATGCTTGTCATGTATACCTGTGGCACGTCTCTTTTATACCTGGTACCTATGATACTCGTAATCGTATCTTCCAATATGAACAGAACTATAAGGTACGTTCAATATCGATATTAGTTTTCAAACGTTTCTTATATTTACGGCCATATTGGTACGTATCATACTGTACCGTATCTGAAATTCTGTAAAAACGGTTGGGAAGAAAAAAAAAAAAAAATCGTACGGTATCACATCATATCAGCAAGCATCATCCAGGATTCGAGGCAATAGGATTCGTCTCACAGCGTATAGTATATATCTATGCAATGCCGAAGGGGTAGAAGGGGAGCGAAAATCAGGGACCGACGGCTGCCTGTCGTAGGCAGGGCTTGGGGGCTACAAGCCATGTATCATCTATCTATTATATATAGTTCGTCTGATGCCCAAAAAACAATACTTTAATCAAGTGATCTTTGATGCCCACTTTATCATAGCAACTTAGAGTAGCGCTGATGAAAAAAAAAATCTTCGTACAGCAGTTCGCTTTGATGACCAATTCCCAAATCAACCACAAATAGAACATATATTCTGCATGTGACGATTGACCTTCGATCTCGACATAGACTCAGTCCACGACTAACGAACTTCGTACCAAGCAAGGCCAGCAAGTGTACATAGCGGCCTCGAAGGTATCATTACGATTCGTAGTCTAGGGGGCGAGCGGTTGCTTGCGGCGTCCGACGGTCTTCGTCGAAAAAACTTAAACACTCGTTCTTGCGATCAGATAGAGTTTTCGTGTTCTGTTTTGAACTCAGCTGCCAACTGTGTTTTCGTCAGACGCCTGCTCGGCGCCCTCCGCATATCACCGACCGAGGCGTGAGAACTGTGGCACTACGCTCGTAGGGTGGATCGGAGGTCCTCACCAGCGCGATGCGTTCAGAGTTTATGACGCAGTCGTTGGGTTTGTCGATCGATATGTCAAAGTGTCAAACTTAAAAAAAAACGATTTTTTTCTTGTATATGATGCGTACCTGATATCTGGTATAAAAAACCAAGTATCCCCGTCATCGCACGAGTACTTGACGTATGTACGAGTATGTATGTGCTGTCTGGTACCTGGTATGAACGAACCTGATATCAACTACGCATCCCCGTCGTACATGCCTACTCGTATGATTACAAGTATGAATACGGGCTCCAGGTTCACAGCTTGAGCCTGTGGCACTTTCCTTCTTGTCTGTGTACGCGTCGAAGAGACGCCAGGTTGTTGATCACACGAGATCTGGTTTGCACGATAAGATACGGAGATCTTATGACAGGGTGAATTGGTGATACTTGCATGGGAGATCCTTACGGTGATCTCCGACAAGATGTTACCGGGCGCTTCCGACAAGATGTATGTGCAGGTATATATCATATGTACGAGTATACGAGTTCATAAGACACTCTCCTCTCGTACCACACTGGTGATGGTACTCGTATAAGTGCTGATGATGGTGTATCATACTAGTGTTGAGTTGACGTACAGTAGTATATGTGTTGTTGTTTGGTATCCACGACCCGGCTCCAAGAAGCACTTCGTACGAGTATGTATGTGCAGGTATAAGAGTGATATATGAGTGCGTAAGACAGCACACAGCACTCCCTCGTACACTGGCGACGGTGACTGTTCACCCTAGCCAAGGCCACAGTCGTTGAGCAAGATCGTTTATATTTACGCAGGGATGTGTTCATGCACGGGTGCTTATACTCGTATGTTGGCCTATATCTAGAGTTCGGAAATCCGCCGACATCGTAATATTGGCAACCGAGGATAGGTTTGCCCCTACACGCTTAGTGCTAGAGCTGTCGACGTTGTTTACTCTTCTTTAATTCCGGAGTTATCAGGTTGATAGTCTTGTGTTTATATGTTTGTTATTGTTTATTGTCTTCTCCTGTCTTCTTCAGCGTATTATATCTTATAATTATTATCATCATCTTTGCCATCCGACAATGTGCAGCATGAACCACTCATAACATTCCCGAAAGCAGAAAACCACGGAAACAAAGGAAACCTATGCGCAAAGTCTAACTGTTTGGCAGCTCTTGTATCTTTGGTTGTGTTTATGTCCCCATCGTTTCTATTTTCTTCATTATTTGTACTCCTATTAAGAACCTTCGTCGTCAATTTGTTTCCTATTTATTCCTATTATATTTATTTCGACCCTCTATCATCTCCATTACTACTTGCTTCAATCTGGCCCTACCGCCGTGGGGGCGGGAGGGCCACTTATTCCCTAGTACCGTATACGTATCAGGTACCAAGATGATACCGTATGATACGTGTCCAAAATCCTAGTATGAAACAAAAACGCAAAACAGAAGATACTTTTTGTTGGTGTCACATATCTAAGAAGGGGTGGAGAAAGAAGCAGAGATGGTGGAAAAAAGAGAGAGGCCCGACGGCTGGCTGTCGTAGGGTTTTTATGGGAGCTACGAGCCACGGCCACGACGACACACATGATACATGATGGGGCTCTAAGAAGTCAGCTCCAGGCTGAAGAGTGGAGAGCTTTGGCGCTGTGCTACGAGTGAGTATAATAGACGGTAAATACGTATCCCGAATCGAATGCAAATTATCGGGTCTTTGCCCCGACACGGGTGCTGCTGCTTGCTGCTGCTGCTGCTGCTCTGCTCATATCGAGAGCTATAAGGCAACCGCCCGTGGGTCAAACATGGGTAAGAAGAGTCTCAGGGCCGACGGCAAAGAGGGTCTTGAGAAATTCGCGGGTGGACCCAGGGCCCCCGTGGCGATGCTTGGATGACGAGTGAAAACACTGCTTGCTCTGGCTTGCTGGCTTGTTTTTAAACTCTTCTAAAAAAAAAAGATCCAAAAGCGATTTGCGTCTGTTTGTTTGCGACGTTCGACTGGTAAAAAAAACAAACCCAACGAGAGAGAGGCAGGCAGAGAGCAAAGAGAGACAAAAGCAACAGCACAGCCGGTCAAGCAAAACAAATTCTGGGTACAGCCTCGGGCTCTCTCTGGGGCGGATGGCCCGATCAGCCCAAACTCAGGAGGACTGCTGCTCTTTTTTCCCTTGAGAGGCAGAGAGGCAGAGATCGGAGAGAGAGGCAAACCACACAACAGCCGGCAAGCAAAACAAAATCTGGACACAGCCTCGGGCTCTCCCTGGGGCGGACAACCCGATCAGCCCAAACTCAGGAGGATTGCTACTCTTTTTTCCCTTGCCGCTGCGGCATGGTTGGTGTGCCCGCAATTTTGCTTGCCTCACAACAACCGCGTTGGGCAAGGAGAGACAACGAGAGGAATCCGACCCAGGAACAGCGATAGATACGAAGAAGATCGAAGTGATGAGACAGATACGTGCACGGAGGGGTTCAAGGAAAATGACGGGCCGTGGCCTGGCCCACCTGTGGTCTTCTTGTTGTCGAGGGTTGCTCGGTTGTCAGCTTGGGACGACTTGCTTGAGCAGCAGTGTGGAACAGCAGCAGCAGCAGGGTGTGTGCAGGTGTACTGTAGCGAAGCTCGGTTCGGAAAGGAAGCAGAATGCTCAGGCGGGGGTGACGCGCACGCGGGCAGAAACAACAAAGCCATTTTTTTTTACCGGCAAAAACAAATAAATATGTATCCGTTTTACCCGGGTGTTGGTTTCTTTAAAACCAACTCATTTTGTTTTTGTCCCCGTTTGACGACACGCCTCTTCTTCGCGCTCTCCCCTTTAGAGAGCATCTATTTGCAGTCCATGGGCTGCAGCACTTAACTGCAGTCCACACGCTATCCCGCTAACCCTAATCCTAACCCTAACCCTGTTGTACCAGGTACTTTTCCGCGCCTTCTATGTGGGAGCAGTAGGGTGACAAATGAGATCTGGTCTGGGTGGGATCGGGGTATATAGAGGGGTTGACCAATCAAAACAGGGGATGGGTGTAGTCTATGAGGCATCCCGTTTCACTCCTACATTACTAAAAGGGCTTTAGCCAAAATCAGGTACAGCTGGTCACTTTGGTGCCAAAAACAGGTACAACACTAAAACCAAGTACAAATCACACGCTAGGACACCTCTCATTGGCCAGCCTCACATCAATCATACCTGATTTTGGCATGAAGCGCTCAGGTACACCTGGATTTGTATACTTTGTTTAGCTTTCAACTGATTTTGGCGAATTTTGAGCCAATCAGAGGCCATACGTCACACTGTCTCCTATACGCCCGACACGAAGACATCACCACACTACGTACATACGACCCGCCACAACGACTACAGAACGTATCATACGCGCGCATACAGCACAATGGACCTGTTGTAATATACCAGGTATTACGTACTGCCTCTTGTTGACACGGCACGGAAAGCGAGCAGTTCAGTCTGAAATTAACTTGATGTTTTTTTCGTATGCTATCAATGTGGCTACGAATATATACATACCATACGTACCTGGTACAATAATACGGAAATACACATCGTAGGAGTGAGTGTGATCACGAAATCAATGAAGTTTCAAAGTATACGACAGATATTAATACCCGTACTGAAAATAAAATACAACATTTATCAAGAGTTCGGAGGACACACACATTTGCTATCATTTTGCTGCTCAGACGCAAATTCAAAAGTATGTTTTATTATTTCTCACAGCCAAAAAGTCCTGAAAAACACCGTTCGTGGCGTGCGTTTTTTACTTGGTTTTATTATATACCTGATTTTGGCTCAAATGGATCATCATGCATACCTGATTTTGGCAGTTGCCCTTACTAAAACACTCATAGTAGAGTGTGGACTGCACTCAAGTTCTACAGTTTTTTTATAGTCGCCGTCTCACCTTTAGGGGGGTTTCAAAGAGAAATCCTTACAACATTTTGACGGAGGGGACAGTGCTTACTACATACAGCAGATTTGAGGTCTCGCATCAAAGCAGTGCAGTCACCCTATCTGTGACCCCCCCCCCCACCTCCGGATCAGCGACAACATTAACATGTTGTCTGGCCTTCCCATGGGACCCACGGGATACATACATATCTCATGGAACATCCCATGCACGAGATCCATACGTAGGGGATACATACCTGTTTTCGGCAGCACCGACCGTCTCGCGCTAGATTTCTTCATGCCGGGTACATAATACATACAGCAAACCAACACGTTTCAGATTTGAGAGTCGGACATCATCATAATCTTCTCGCGATAAAATGTTAAGGCACGAACTGCTGTAAGTAGTCTGGGGGGAGGAGGGGGAAGCGCCTATACTTTGTGACCCCGGATCTGAGTTACGGCTATTATATATAGGAAGGATAGGGATAGGGACGGGCGAAGATAATAAATGGAATTATGGAAAAATAATTTAGAAAAAAAACAAAAAAAACATATAAAAAACTACAGGACGTACATATTAATATAATATCTCCGTCCAGAGTGGTCGCTTTTTTTGCCATTCATTTTCGATTTGGTAATAAGGCTCTCCCCGACTCGGGGCCGTTTTGAACGTTTTGGGGGATCCATCATCATCATCATTCAAGCTTGATAACAACCCTTTTACTATTAAGATGTTAAGTGCAAGTGAAATGGACCCACACTACATCCAAGTGACATAGTCCCACACTAAATCCAAGTGAAATAGTCCTACACTAAATCCAAGTAGTTTGTTCCCAAAAAACGTGGGTGCACTTCCAAATTCCACAGGGGTTATAACGTTGTATATAAGTCCATAGACCCACACGAGCCGCGAGCATGCGTGCGTGAGCACGCCATCCACGACAAGGACACCACCGAAGAGAGAGAGGGGGGGGGGTCGCGGCGCGACTGAGAGCCGTGGCTACGAAGCCAGCCAGCCAGTTAAATAACCAAGCCCGGTTCGTTGTTGTTCACAACAAAACGTTTAACATTACATCCGCCGCCGGAAAAAAAAACGACCACCACCTCCATCACCACCACTACCAGCAGCAGCAGCACAAGCAGCACCAGCCGCAGTTAGTTCGGTTCTCGCATGCCCTTGGAACTGCCGAAACAAAACTAACGAGCCGCCATGCCCTCGCCACGACACAAAAATAAAAAGAGAACAAACACACACGCCTCCATACTACTTGCGCGTCGACATGTGGACGGGGGGGGGTGGCAGGGTGGGGGGGCAGATGGGCTCACACAAATGATACCCACCGAAACAAACCGGCCGCAGAAAATCGTGCACAAAGCTCATCCCCAACTTGTCCAGCGGCTGGAAGAGCATGATTGCACGGCATGAGCATGACAAAGCCGAAGGCAGCGACCACCCCGCCAAACAAACGGCGGGTGTAGACACGAGGGGGAAACGCTACGTAGGGCCAGCCCAGGGCAATCCGAGCAAGGCCTCCTCTGCTGAATCTGAATATGTCGACGCTCCCTCCCCCCTTCGTCCACACCGCCTCGGCTCAAACAGGACTCGAGACCGAAGCGACGGGCCTGTGGACAGTGGACAGTGGACAGTGGACAGGTCCCGCCGCGAACCGAACCAAACCGAACCGACAACCATTCCACTGCAACCGAGATAAATTGACGGCACAAGCGGCGCAGGCAGCGGTTACACCCATAATAGCACGGCGACGACCCAGGATATCGGTTGACGGTCTAGTTTGTTGTCCCGTCAAGGTTTAACCTCGTCAACACCTATTTCGACTGCATATACTAGTTTTAGTGTATAGATTTCCTTGACGGCTGTCCGTGACGGCTCTAATTGACGGCTGTATGTGACGGCTGTGACGGCTGTCAGTTCGTTAAGGGGTAAGATTGCCGCCAACCGACATGTATATATATATGTCCGTCGGCGTCGACACAAACGCCGAAGCTTAGGTTAAGCCCGTCTTGTACTCCGTCTGCTCATCTGTCCTGCCCATCGGACGGCCCCTGCGGATACATAGGTCGATTGGTCGGTCGGTTACCCATCGCCTATCGGCCGTTGTTTTTATTGTGCTGCGCTATGTAGCTTTTCGCCCTTTTTCGCTCTCACGAATTAAACCACCGCTCTCTCACTGGCATGGCAGAAAAGCAAATCGTCACCGAAACAAAATATGTCAAATTGGTCATAATAGAGCCAGAGAGCCTACACCGCAGGCGACACAGCAGCAGCAGCAGTAGCGATAGCAGCACCAGAAGCAGCCTTAACATATCCAGACGCGAAGAGCCATTCATTGTATAAAAAAAGACTTGGCACCATGGATCCGAAAGTGCAAACAATCTGGAGCCTTTTTGTAACAGCAGTGTGTGGTACTGGACTGGCGACACATAATACACCCCATGCATAATTTGCTGCCACAAGAAAAGAAAGCATTGATGGCACACGTTGCCTCTGGTGGTGGCCTTGGCTTTGCCGTTGGTGTGTTGGCATCGTGCGTGGTGGTTTGGAGCAGAAGCTCAAGGCGTTTCTTGTTGTTGCGATTTGAGTGTTCAAAACGCCATGTCGACCTCGTACATACAAAAGTATACCAGGTAGTACGTATCATACATGGTACAACAGCTATGCTATCCCACTCAGTAATCGCAGGAATATGATTACAGAAGGCCTACGCGCCAAGCGTGTCGAAAACTGCTCCTACTCGGGAGACTGCATGCACCCTGTGCAACAGCAACCGAATAGACCAAGGAACGACCGTGGGGAGGGGGGTTACATGCACTTTAAGTCACCACGCAGCCACCACCGCCCTTATCACGAGCGGCTTGCTGCTCCGCCGCCACCGTCTCGATCGCTGCGTCAGCGCCACTGCCCTGGCCGCCTTCGCCTCCGCCTCCTCCGCCTCCTGCGCGGCCCGGTAGATGGCAAGAACCGTGAAGTTGTGCAGGGTGCAGAGGGCCCTCCTCATCAGGAGATTTTCGGGGACTGTCACGAGAGTGGCGCCCTTGAGCACGTCCGTGTCTCGAGTGCATCGCCACTGCTTCCCTTCTACTTTGTGGGTGTGCCTCGCTATATGGACAGACTTGACGGTGACGTATAGTGTGTGTGGTAGCTTCACAAGAAGCATGAAGGCTACCTTCGGTTTCAGCGAGGGCATGATGATCCACTCGATGGCGATAGTTTTCCATGTGATCACCGAGTTAGCTCAGCTCTTCGCGCTTTAAAACGCCTTCCGCGAAACGGACCTACATGTCGTAGGATCTTGTTGCCGATCCTACGACATGTAGGTCCGTTTCGCGGAAGGCGTTTGAAAGCGCGAAGAGCTGAGCTAACTCGGTGATCACATGGAAAACTATCGCCATCGCGTGGATCGTCATGCTCTCGCTGAAACCGAAGGTAGCCTTCATGCTTCTCGTGAAGCTACCACACATACTATACGTCACCGTCAAGTCTGTCCAGATAGCGAGGCACACCCACGAAGTAGAAGAAAAGCAGTGGCGATGCACTCGAGACACGGACGCGCTCAAGGGCGCCACTCTCGTGGCAGTCCACGAACATCTTCTGATGAGGAGGGCCCTCTGCACCCTGCACGACCTCGCCGCTCTCGCCACCTACAGGGCCGCGCAGGAGGCGGAGAAGGCGGAGGCGAAGGCGGCCAAGGCAGTGGCCCTGAACGAAGCAATCGAGATGGTGGCGGCGGAGCAGCAAGCCCCTCGTGACCAGGGCAGTGGCGGCTGCGTGGTGTCTTAGGGTGCATGCACAGCACCCCCCCCCCCCCCCGGTTGTTCCTTGGTCTATTCGGTTGCTGTTGCACAGAGTTCATGCAATCTCCCGAGTAGGGGCAGTTTTCGACACGCTTGGCGCGTAGGCCTTCTGTGATCACATTTCTGCGATTACTGAGTGTCATAGTATAGCCTTCATGCTTCTCGTGAAGCTACCACACACACTATACGTCACCATCAAGTCTGGCCAGATGGCGAGGCACACCCACGAAGATAAAGGCAAGTCGCACTTTCAAACATCTTCCGCAAAACGGACACCTGCATGTCGTAGGATCGGCAAACAGCAACGAAACCAGCGGAGGCATGCGGGGGGGGGGCAGTGGTATTGGAGACGGCGGTGCGATCCGGGACAAGAGTAGGGGATAATATGTTGAGTGGGATATGCCTGTGTGCAGCAGTGCAGCAACAATAGTTGGTACCATATACCATACATATACACCTGTGTGCAGTAGGTCTGCGATTGAGGTGTGTGTACCAGAACAACACATAATAAATGATGGCGCGCGTGATACTGTACAGTAGATGTACTGCACTAGATACAGCAGTTCTTGAGTACATAGTACGCGTCCCCGGTGGAATGGCAGGCGAATATCGTCCCTGTTTGAGTCAAGATCGTGGGTTCGAGAGTGCATGCTCGTCGGGACTTTTTCTCGCAAAAACATATCTTGACTACCGTAGCGGAAAGCGCGAGAGCGTGGGTTAACAAATTCGATGAAAATCGACGAGCGTTGGGAAAGCTGACCCTCTGCGCGATAAAAAACAAGGCACAAACCGTAGTGGGGAGGAGGGAGAAGAGCCTGCTTTGTGACCCCGGATCTGAGTTACGACTATGGAGGGAGAGGGACAGAAGTGCGAAGACAATACATGGGATTGGAAAAACAAAATAGTACACAGCGGTTTATTCGCTTTTTTTTTCTGTGCGGTTTGCTTTTCAACTCACTCTTTGGTGCACGTGGAGGTTGCGAGGGAGCAAAGCATGCGGCATGCTCCATCGTGCCGAGGCCCAAGACAGGACTGTGCTCTTCGCCTCACACCCCGCGACGCAGACGTCGAAGCCGTGTCCACCTGCGGTGTCCTCCGTGGCGCAAGTGGCCGCAGGGTCGACCGTCTTCGCGAAGTTAGCGATTTTCTTGGTGACATCCACCTTGCGCTTGTTGCTCATGCGGTTCGCCATCAGCAGGGCAGCACGAAGGTCTGCCGCTGGCTTACCCTCGATGAAGTCCTTCATCCTGCACGGCGAGTTCGGCGATACTTAGATGAAGGACGGGGGCGCGAGATTTAATCAAGAAATTCCCTGATAACGGTATCGTATGTATGTCTTGTGCACATGCACTATTCATGCAAATATATATGCCATGCACTCGAACGAATCACACTCACTTGTCGAAAACTTGGCAGAACGCCTCCTGTGCTATATATGGAGACGTAAAACGACTCCGTCGTCTTAGCATGCAGCATGCAGCATCAATCATAATTAATCAATCGTCAATCATCAATCGTCAATCATCAATCATCAATCATCAATCATCAATCATCAATCATCAATCATCAATCATCAATCATCAATCATCAATCATCAATCGTCAATCATCAATCAATCATCGGTGGTGGTGATGGTCACGGAGGGTAGCAGAAATCAGTAGTTGGCGCCATAATACATATTACAAAAAAGGAAGTATTACGACCTGGACAGCCCTAAAAATGACTACGCAAAGAATCGTAGAGTCGTATCTCGTGAACCAATGCAGATTATAACTTGGAAATTTAACGCAAATGATCCCGGCACAATATTCATAAAAGTTAAAACAACAACACATGTGATATCGAGGATTTCGCCGAAAGTCATAATATTCGCAAGCTGAGTGTGATACTTCGATATGTAACCCAATGTTTATAAAATGAATAAAAAAACAGCTGTGAGGTCGAGGATTTTGTCGAAACTCATCTTTGCTCGTACGTACGTAGCTAAGTGTAATACTTCGATCGCGCGTACTTACGGGTTTTATATGTCCGCATGTCTTCATGCAGGATGTACATCCCGTATATGAGAACAAAATATGAGGCTATAGAATTCAGGGCACGTGTGTCTCTCTTTGAAAAACAAAAAAATGAGGTTGCCTGGGTTTGCACTAGAGATGGGCATCGGACAGAGAAAAAAACGGTTAACCGCGGTTTTTGGAAACCCATCAGGCGTGTGTGATTAATCAGTTTTTCATTATATAAACTGGCGGTTTTCGAGGCCCGTTTAACCGGTTAACCGGATAAACCGGATAAAAACACCGGTTTGACCGGTGAACCTGTTAAACCGTAAAACTGGATAACCCATCTACACTAAAACGTGCCAGTAAACGTGACAACGTCAAATCTGGTTGATCCAGCGTTCATTGTGCCAACTCTAGAACATATTAACTACTGCAGCAATGAACAAGGCAACAATGCGTTGGCGTGGGGAGAGAGAGGGTGGTGGCCTGAAAGTCGGTGGATCCACTGCGACACAACCCCCTCCCCTCTCCCCGAACACCCAACACTATGTTAGATGATTCTTGTTGGTAGTCATATTTTGTCGTCACTCGATAGCACGGAGTAATTATCTGTAGCATGCATAGTTTAAGTTCAAGAGTTGGATCCTCGGAATATCCAGTAGAGGCCAATCAGAGTTCATCATCAATCAAGCCAGTGGAGGTATGCAGGACAAGTTATCCATTGTCGTACCTGGTGTCTACTATATCATACGTGGTTTAGTTGCTCAGAATCTAAGTGTGGGACAACATTCCGCCAAGTAAACACTTATAGAGCGGGATAATGGTAAGCTGTCGTGTGTGATTTGGTTGTTCTGTGTGTTACATTGTATATTACCGTATATAGACTGCGTACTTCGTACAAGATCGGTCACGATTGTTGTTGCGTTGTCTGACGTAGGAAGTGCATCTTGCTGTTTTGAGATGCAATATCGTAGTACATGTTGCTGTTTGCGATCAGCAATATCGTCAAGGGAACAGGAGCGTTTGCATGCGCACTCTCTCACTCTTCTTTTGCTCATCATCAGCCTCGCTTTTGAGCACATACATTAATCAACATTGGCCTGGGGTCGCCAACACTACCTTCTCTTCTATTGAAGCGGTCATACAAATTTGCCTCGCAGCGACTTAAGCGTTCACCCTCAAATTTAGGTTGTGTCTTGACTAGGCATCAGCAAGCGAGCCTAAAGCGTACACACCAGCTATGACCTGGTACACACGCTGAATCCACATCGTTATGAGGTTATGAGCCTCGCATAAACGCGTGAACGTGGTAGCGACGGGGACAAAGGAGGTCAAGATCTCATCACCCCGGCTACAACGACTGGCTTCGTTTTATGAAGATTTGACCCTCGATGTTTAAGGACGACAACATCAGAGCTGTGGGCCTCGATGTACGTCTAGTACAAGACTTAGCCAGGGGACCTCGAGCTGCTGCTTCCGCTACGAGCTTCACGAGAGAGCTGTGTCGTCGTCAAGCTGCTGTGGTCGACGAGCGACTACAACATTCTACGAGTATATCAGGGCCTGGCCGACAACTCCAAAGACGGATCCTCTACATACGACAAGGTCTTCTGCTACAACGACATGACAGCCTTGGATCTACGAGTACGTCAGGGTCTTCTAATAGAAAACGGCTGCACATACGTACGAACGGAGACCTACTCGTACTGATATAGAGCACGACACGTCAGCCGTATGGTGGTACAATTTGAGCTGGCGTTATTCACGCTTGGCACGCGTCGTTGACGGGGGGCTACAGAAAACTAGCCCACGAGAGCAAACGGGGCTAGAATCGAAACTACACATATTTACAGGGGCCATCTGGTCATGAACACCAGGGGGCGCCTCACCATAATGCGGGGTCGCCGGGACCACGGTCCTGGATCACTGTAAAAAAGCGCTTGAGATTGTTGGAAATGACACCTTCCAAAATCGTCACAGCACTGTGCGTTGGGACCGTCGGAGCTACCGGGTTTCCACGACAGAAAAATGTGGGGTCGCCGAAGAGGTGGCATTCTAGAGCGGGCCACAGACATCATCATCTACATACTTTTGTACTGGAATTGCCGGCGGAGAACGTTTGCTGGAATTGCCACATCATCTATCGCTCTGGGCTACTGGAACAACGCTTTTGGGGCCGCTGAAGAGTATAATCGTCATCATCAGGACTGCTGGAACATCGCTCTTGGGGCCGCTGGGCATCATCTGAATTGCTAAGAGGGACATCTGCATCGCATCCACTTAACGGCAATATTTATTTGCCACGTAGTACGTAGCACCACACGTCTTCTTTGTATGGGAGGGCGGTCAGAAACGTGGTTCGGCTGCTACTTTATTTGTGCAAGGTTTATTTTTGTAGTAGCACCTGACACACACGTCTTTTTTGTACGAGGGGGAGCGGACAGAAAAGTGGTCGGCCGCTACAGTGAGTAGTCTATTTCTTGGTCAACAAACTGATCGTTGAAATATTGCTGAAATATTGTTGCACGTTTTGTTTCTGTAGTTGATAATTTTTAAAGATAATGAGATACAGCTCTTAATGCGCAGTACAAACAAGGAAATCCATTTTGTTTCAGGAACAAACCATACACTGGTAATTAACACTGTTGAATTCGTCTCACATTAGTTCAGAAATTATGTATACACGGCCAATATTGACTGACGTAGTATTTTTGTAGTGTACGGAGTATTGCCGTACCGAGTATGCCTGTATGGTAGATGTATATTAAGACCCACACGGGTTCCAAGGTTCTGTGTGTGATACTTTCGGTTTGCATGATTTTGACAGTCCATACGTCAAGCCCCATCACAACAGTCGTATGCCTTTACGTTGCCAGGTTTCGTGTTGTAGTTTTTTGCGTCAGCTGTAGAAGGATTGATCACCCGTCAAAAGTGAAGCAGGAACGGGTGATGTTGTTTCGACGTTACAAAGGTGTAATGAAACTTCGTTGCGACATAGCAATGGGTTCTACTTCGTGAGTATGTATGCAGACAAGTAGTTTAGACAAGTACATTTGAACCAAGTAATTGGATCCTCGTTGTTTGAATTAATGGCCTTTGCATGGGCACGTAGTAGAAAACGGGTTGGAATATTTGATTGTTTTGGGCATGTAACGCAGGCGTAGAAAAGCGGGGTGTCAGCGAGAGGTCGTATTATTGAAGCGGTCATACAAGTTTGCCTCACAGCGACTTAAGCGTTTACCCTCAAATTTAGGTTGTGTCTTGACTGGTCATCAGCAAGCGAGCCTAAGGCGTACACACCAGCTATGACCTGGTACACACGCTGAATTCACATCGTTATTGCACTACCTAACACTCGCACACACCAAACACACACCACGCATCTCTGCATGCAAGTCCAACACACCACCACTCCGAGTGTGATTGACATGGTTTCTGGCGGTACATTATCTTGAAGTGATTTCACTATGAAATGTGATGAGATTTTAAACGGTTGGAGCATTTTCTTAAATGTAATTTGTTTTATTTCATTTGTCACAGTTACTTTCCAGTTCAACTCGCGGGAGCGTTCACACTCAACGACCTTCAGGACAAAATCTTTGTTCACATGTGTTTTTTCCCTTGTACACCCCTTCTACCCGGTCCGGCTCGTGCCTTCGTTTACAGTATGCGGGTCAGGAAATTTTGATTTTGCAGAATGTTTAAGTCGTGTAAGGTAGACCAAATGAGCAGGGCGACTGTTGTTGCTCGTACTCGTCGCACGACGCTATATCCCTGATGGTGGTTTGTGGACTTTCGGGAGCATGGAGTGTGCGGGTCTGGTTGTAGTAGCCGTTTCGCTGGCAATCGACCTGACGCTTTTCCAAATAATAGTACCTGGTAACTGGTATTACTCGTACAATATATATGGTTGATCCACATCAATATTCCATCTCGAAGAGGCGTATTTACGAACAGAACCAGTAATCACGCACTTGTGTGATGGGGGCACCTGTTGTTGTTAATTTGCCCGACCACTGGCTCCACGCTACATACCCTCTTCAAGTCCCTTGGCTTTTGGCATCGCAGGGTGCATTGTTTTTTATTTATTGGTATTGTTGTCCTTCCAGCTTCCGTCTTTTAGATCTCGTTTTATATTCGGCACCTTCACGCCACGGTTTAGCTTACGGGCTTTCGTCTTCGTCGTAACCCGCTTTTTTTGCTGTTGGCATATCGAAACCTTTTCTTCTCGTATGGCGTGTTATATAGTCTCACGCGCGTGAGGCGTTGCAGCCTCATTACTAGAAGTGTGGGGAAGGTTTATGTCCTCACGTGTTTGGTTCGAATACCGCGCCTTCGACCCCCCTTTCCGATTTCTGGGATGACATGTATCATCCTTTGATCGTAATGGGATCTGCAGGTACGACTATTCAGGGTGGGCTAATGTGATGATATCACGTAGCTATGAGGGGGTGCAATACGTATTATTACGAGTATAGATAGAAAAATACGTATTATACTACGCGTATGAGATCACGTGACGTGCTAGTAACGGAAACGTCTCCGTAGATCGTACATGTATGAAGATACATACTACATGGATAGTGGGATCAGCCTGTGGTACTTGGCTGAGCTCTACCTTCGTACTCTGTGCTCGCGCTCTATCGAGCTCTACCATGAGATAAGCAACAATAAGTACTTTACCAACGAGAACCGTGCCCTGGCCAGTATCGACATTCCAGTGTCCTCTGATATAAGGGTCTTACCTTCACACTTGGGAGTGCGCAACAAGGGTGCGAATCAAATAAGAACCCTATATTATGGTTTTCAATATTATGGATGCTTTACAGCATCAAAATCGGTTAAACCGGTTTTCGGTTAACCGGTTAAAACCGGCTGAAAAAAACCCGCTTAAACCGGTTTTATGTTTTTCAGAATAACGCCTCCTATCCGGTTTTCGGTTTTTCGAATATGCCATCCGGTGCCCGTCTCTATTAATAGTTGAAACACTGACCCGTCTAATCAGTGTTCAACCGATAGACCTAAATCTATCTATTATATATAGCTCGTCTGATGCCCAAAAAACATTACTTTAATCAAGTGATATTTGATGCCCAATTTATCACAGCAACTTAGAGTGGAGCAAATGCAAAAAAAAAAAACTGTTTTTTCTCCCACACATGTTTAAAACGCATGCTTCTCCCTACGCCGGCATGCCCGGCACCGTCTTCTTACGTCGCAGGCTGGCATACTGTAGTACAACCCATACGTGCGCCGTGCTTGTAGTCGTGGCCACAGCGATTCGCGGCTGCTCTACGTACGGTTGCAGCAGTGCCGTTGCCACTTTTAACCTTTGCTGAGATTGTATCGTTCATCCTCGCTCTAGTCGTACTCGTATCGTATGATACGTACGTTGCCTTCTGTCACCGTGCGCGACGAAAACACCACTGCTTTAGAAACGGACGGGGTCTCTGAAGGCCCCTAGATAACATCCCCTTCTCCTTCCTCTGCTCGTGTTCAAAGCCGTCCCGAGTTCGCGAAGCTTGGTCATGTTGCATGGCCTACTTATTACCAGACACCAGGGGTGGTCCTGTGGGGGAAACAAGCATACATACATACTCCACCCCGTACCAGGTACCAGGTACGAGCAGGTACCAGAGATCACCAACAACCATCCTCAAGCTAAGCACCGCCACCATTACCACACCACCAGCTGAGCACCAGCAGCAGCAGAAATTTGTGACTAGTGGTGTCGGTGGTGGTGGTTGTGTTTGCTGGTTTTGGTTTCACAACAAATCTCGATCACTCTCCGATGGCAAGTTATAGACGATTATGCGAATGCGGCTAAATGTGGTGCAACAACGTGATACCAGGTATCATACCAGGCTAGACGGTGCCGCGAGATACCATACGTAGCTCTTCGACGGCACATCACGTTCAGAGCGATGACCAGGTGACATGCTCACGTGACATTCTCGCGAGCCTGCATCATGCTCTAATCATGCTGTCGGTGCACGTACGTACGTACGTACATATATACAGCAGAAAGTTGTCACTGGTGGTGGTGGTGCTGGTGGTTGTGTTTTTCTGGTTTTGGTTTTACAACAAATCTCGATCACTCTCCGATGGCAAGAAATAGACGAGTTGCGAATGCGGCTGAATGCGGCGCAATAATGTGATACCAGGTATCATACCAGGCTAGACGGTGCCGCGAGACACCATAGCTATTCGACGACACATCGCGTTCAGAGCAATGCCCAGGTGACATGCTCACGTGACATTCTCGCGAACCTGCATCATGCTGTAATCACCATGCTGTCTGTGTACGTACGTACGTACGTACATACAACATGCCTGCTGTATATATCATACGTACGTATGAAAAATGTGTTTACATAGGAAGCAGTACGACGTACTTCTATTATAAGTACTGTTAGACCCTAGAATGACTTTGTTTTAGACGTAAAATTCGCCATTTTTTCGTCCGGGGATCTTTAAAATGGAAAAAAGAATTTTTCACGATCAGCCAATCAGCGAAGGGGGGAAAACTCAAATTTCACAATAAAAGTCTTCATATTTCGTGGATGCACATTCCATTATTTTTCCGACGGCGAGCAGCCGGACATTCCGAGCAAAAAATGTTTTGAGCTGCTGCGTCACCTACCGGTATCGTACACGAATTGGGTTGCTACCGGGGGCGGAGCGCAGAGCTGCAACACACGGACGCTTGAGCGTAAGCTGGCCGCACTTGACTGCTGTAAGAACATTGAGCTCGATGGCCGATCGCAGGCCAGTGCATCCCCTGTGGACGGGCATGCATCAAGCCGAGGCTTCTGGAGAACCAGCTGGGGAGAGAGAATAGAAGGGAGAGAGGATAGAAGGGCGAAGCTGTGGTGTGCTTTCGTCTCAGAGGCCTCCGCGCGGCTTTTGTTCCGTTCCTTCACCGCCCGATCGCGGATGGACTCGGCTGCGGCGAGGCCATCGCGTTCGATGGCAGTCACCTGGCGCGCGACCGCCGAAGCCTCGCGCATCGCTTGTCCTGTTCATTCTAGATAATTATCCATCTTGACCCGACCGACTTTTCTCTTCTTCCCTTTAGTCGTGCTCCCCTCGTGTTTCTTTTTATCCCAATCACGAAATCAGATTTCTTGCAGACCGAAAATCGGGCAAGAGGCTTTTTTCGGATGGAATTTTCTCGACGGTTGCTGAATGAAATCAGTTGGGGGTTGCGTTGCTGTACGCACCATATTCCAACGCAGTGGAACGTTCGAAATGAGTTTACATAAACGTGAGACAAGTCTTTCCCTCGCCCAAAGAGCTAGAAAGATGCCCAAAAACATGTTATTCCGCCTTTAAAAGCGCCAGATATTAACAATATTGCCGAATGATGAGCGTTCATCCTCTTCGTTTTCACCAGCCAGAGATGTGTGTCAAGTGTCAGCGTGCAACTGGTCTCCACCTCGGAGATTTTCCTGATATAAAAAGTACCGTTTAGGTAGTGTAAAGCCAAGTAATTAGACTTTCCCAGGCTATTTTGAGTTTGCCCTGTTTGTTGGATTTTTAAAGTGGTGATTTCGAATAGCCTGCCACGTTTTTGGGTCAAAATAGCCCTTCATTCTTGCGTCTAACTGTGGTCGTCGGACGACCACAATACGTACTACGACCGCACTGCTGCCGTACGTATACCCGGGGACACGATTAGCGCATCCCTGTATTTCCGGGGACACAATGAAACGCTCCCAGGGGGGGGGGGATAACATGTCATCCCCAAGCAAAATATTTACTGCTGTCTGTGCACGTATGAAAAGTACGTACGTATATATATACGGACATACGTATCAACCGCTGTATCCACTACCATGGTACAGTACAGTGTCGTACGTACGAGCTGGTATCATACGTATGCGTTCAATGTGCCTGCTGTACGACGCAGAGTGTGAATTATTTGTGCCCTATTATATTTTTCACGAAAAAATCGATATTAAAAAATTAAAAAAAACAACAGCTGTGAGCTCAAGGATTTCGTCGATTTTTTTCACGAAAAAATCGATATGCATGCATGCACGAGTCATATGATCTCGACAATCAGCACAGCCAGTCTCGCGAGGGAGTTTGCAATGCCCTTTCGCGATGACCGTGAGACAACCGACAACAACAAACAACGTGCTCTCAGGAACAGCCAGCCCCCCCCCTGTCCCCCCTGGCCACATCTATTATAAATATGTTTTCCATCAAACAACCCGCATTGCTTCGGAGTCAATCCCCCTCGTTTCAATTTCCTTAACCATTTGTACTCCTATTAAGAATCTTCGTCGTCAATTTGTTTCCTATTTAATCTGTATTCCTATTATTTTTAATTTGAGCCTCTATCATCTCCATTGCTACTTGCTTCAATGGCCCTACCGCTGTGGGGGCGGGAGGGCCTCTTATTCCCTATTAATAGTAAGAAATATAGTTGTTGGTACCAGAAATCACTGATCATCCCGCCCACCCAGCTTAGCTTACCAGGTCTTCTGCATATACTACTTTACAGACGAGGATACACCGCGCTTACGAACACACAAGATGCATACCGTTATTACTACCGTGTTCATAGTTTCGATATCGCACCTCCGTCTGTCGCCCACGGCAACCTTCGCTGGGCAGGATGAAAGCGCCCATCGATGCCGTGCCCTCCAGCTGCGCCCTCCTTCGCGCACACAGCGGCAGAGTCGACAGCTTCGGCGAAGTCAGCGACGTCCTTGTCGCCCTTCGTCTCTCCCCCTCGGCCATGTCGCCGGTCGCCGTGAGGATGGCAGTGCGGATGAAGCCTGATGCGGGCTTGCCGCCGATGAGCTATATTTGACCCTTTTGCGGCGAATAGTCTTGCGGCGGATAGAGGATGGGGCGCGAGATTGAAGCCGCGATATTATTACGGTATCTTGTAGTCTTATTGCATGAACAACAGGGGGGTATTATTACAGGTATCACTACTATTAATACTGTTACTAATACTACAGTAGTTCTACAGCTACTACTACTGCTACTAGTACTCTCAATACTACTATTAATACTACTTCATTCTACAGCTACTGCTACTGCTAGTTATTGCTACTGTACCACTAGACTGCTTACTACTGTAAACTGTGCGTGGAACGGTCACAAGTAACGGCAAGCTTTAGCAGTAAATTACTCATCAAGTTGAAGCTGGGGTGCTCCCAACTCGTGCGCGGCGCTCGTCAGGAAGGAGACGTCGGCCGCCCTGGTGCTGTTTTCCAGCCATGCTCGAAAGGTCCTCTGCAGCCCAGATCTTCTCCCCTCGACGACCGAAATGCTCTTCTTGGAGAAGAGCGGGTGGACGTCGGACGCCAGGAGTACGAAAAAAGCGGCAAGGAAGGAAGGCTCCGAGCATAAAACCCCAACACGTTCGTGTGCAGATGGCGCTCGATGTGGTGGTACGGTAGTTTTTATTTTTTTATTTCGCTCCTGCCTGTCCTAGCGGTTGTTGCGGCGAGCACGATAGGCAAGAAGATAATAATGTCGATATTTTTAGTGAGGCAGAAAGGGTAGCTAGGGAGGGTGTTTTATGCACACGGCACGCACGCGCATGATCTATTTTTTTTGTGGGGGGGAGCACCGGTACCACTTACTTGGTATCAGTGTTGAAAACAATCAGTATCAAATCAGGCAAATAAAGGTATGATTATACTGCTGTGTACTATTCTCGATTCCGCCGGACGGATCAGGATCATCGTTCATTTCAGAGGACAACGATTCTCGATTTTAAAGGGTCAACTCTCGAGAGGGTACCCCCTTAAGAACTTGTACCCCGTTTTCGGGGACAACCTACTTGGAGGTAGTGTGGGATACGTTTTTCAGTTCTGAATGGGTTAAGTGACGAGAGACTCTCGATTGTAAAGAGCGTTTATCCATATTGTATCTACAGTAGTAAATTACCTCTACTACCCCTGTTGCCCTTGCTACATCCTTTCCTATTATACAGTCAGTAGGTAAATATTTATACTGAATATATATACAAGAAACAAACAATAACTAAGCTGTGAGATTGAAAAAATCCTCAAAACTCATATGTGCAAGGTTAAGATTGGTATATATATGCTATATATATTGTGGTGTATATTAATATATATATGTGGTCAGCAGTGAGGGGTCAAATTGGGAACCCTGTGCGATCCTACTACTGTCGTGCGTACGGTAAAATGGAGCGTCACTATATACTCAGTGCATATTAGTGCATAATAATAAGAATAAACCATAAACCCACCCTGGGTGTATGCGCGTCCTGACTGACATACCAACCATGTTATACATCATGTTATGCACTGCTGTTTAATCTGGTCCGGAGAGAGCCAAATAGTGTGCCGGCGACAGCGGGTAAACATACATGCCCAGCCTTGTAGATCCGAATTTATATTTTGTGTTTTCGGCGTCAAACAATAATTATCTTGCGGGCTTCGTTTGGAACTCAAACGTGTGGATCTCATTTTGTCGTATAATATACCAGATATATATATTGTCTGTATTTTCATACTATACGATATAATACACGTTTCCAACCCGAAGTCCAACAACCTACGGGTTGCAATTCATTCATTCAGCACAAAAAGAGGGACACCATACGAGTACAACACGCGCAAAGGGCCCAAAAAATAGCAAAATTTGTTTCTATATGTACCCATGTACGTATAGTACCTACCTGTGGTACAGACTGAAAACACTGACTGGCTGTGCCACCCTACAATGCCAAGGAGTTTGTTTCCAAAAACGTCTGTCTGCTGTGCAGTGTGTGGCAAGGGGAACTGTCTGACCTTGCCCTCCATTCAATCAAGCATCTTGGGTATCGTCAGTCAGTACTTGTGCACGGGCCAACATAATATATTATATATACGAAGTATATATGGAGCTGACGAACACGAACACGGCAAGTAGTCTTGTAATACGAACGACCACCACAGTATTACGGGGTGGGCTAATGTAGTAAATAGGACCTATGGTACACACAAAAACCTACATATTTCCCTATGTTTACTTACAAGATTTGGTTATATTTACTCAGGCCCTCCGTAATAACAGTAGTACAGTAAGATACAGATATTATCTACGTATGACCTCGACGAATGGTGAAACCGACGCAGGGCATATCCATGCGACGGTTAGGCCGAGAGCCTGGCACCCACATCACCCCCCAATGCTTGAAAGTGAAATACTGGAGAACCCAGCATACTTTTCGAACATTTAGAAGGGAGATGGACTTTCCGGCTGCCAGAGTAAATAGGACCAAATATTGTTATTAATAGTAAACATTGGGGGATATGTATAGGTTTTTGTCCATAACATAGGTCCTATTTATTATGGTTTACTGCCGCAATAGTATTGCTATACTGTAGCACTAAAGCATGATGTAACTATGGGATATATGACGGCATTAAAAAAAAAAGTATGCCACTTATAATACCGCCGCCATACACCGTCGGTCTGTCTGTCTGTCTGTCTGTCTGTCTGTCTGTCTGTCTGTACAGCACCCAACTACTACTTACTACTCCATCTTGCGGTTTGCTTTATTTCGTTCGTTCGTGTCCATCAGTAAATATGTGAGCTTCCTCTCTTCATGCACCCCCACTGCAACCTCTGCACTGACCCCACTCACCACCACTGACGTCGCTCCGTTCGAACTATATCATCAGTAGCATATGGTCAGAGTAGTACCCCGACCTCGCGACACCCTACCCTCGGGTATGTAACCTTCGATACGGCGGCTACTACCCCCCTCCGCGGCGGGCGCTCCGGGGGGGACCGGGGTCCACCACACATAAATGGGGTTGGGGCGGCTATAGGCCCCAGGTGGGCAGTGACCATCGCGCCATCGTACGTACAATAGGATAGACGGTGTTCGTAGTGGCGACTGGGTGCGACGATGGGACGAAGGGCACTTCAAAAGCCAATGCGCGGACCGACGCCCATTAAGCTCTCCTCCCAACAGGAGAGATACATACATACATACATACATACATACATACATACATACATACATACATACATACATACATACATACATACATACATACATACATACATACATACATACATACATACATACATACATACATACATACATACATACATACATACATACATACATACCTGGTATATAGTCGAGAGGGGAGCATCCTTCTCGCGGCCTTAGGTGCTCCCCCCCTCAGTCCAGCCGGGAGAGGAGGACAGTTGTCTGCCACTATATATATATATAATCTCCGTTTGCCCTTGACTCTCAGTATAGTATGTAGCCGGTCGATATCACGAGGATCATACGTAGTGCCTGGTGGTGTTGTAGACTACAGTAGAAGAGTATTGTTGGTGGTGGTGGTGTTAAAGGGAGTGACGAGATGGGGCGTTCCCTCTTCTTTTCATCCGCGCAAACTACAGCAGTACTTCCTGTTTTCTAAATCATGGAAGCGATGTTGAGGTTCGCGTCTACTGTAGTTCAACTATTTCCGATCGAGATGCTACCGGCGAGATGACGATGCATTTGCACGGTGTAGTGGAAGTTCTTACTCACTATATATACCAGGTACCAGGTGGCGGATACGATATTGCCGGAGATGGCCATGTATTTGCACGGTTTGGAGGGAGTTTTTACTTATTGATATTACAGGAGGTAGTTATTTATGCATTGATCAGTAACACTATAGTATACCAGGTACAGTTTCATATACCGTATATGACACTGCTGTATACCACACCCCCTCGGACGAATTTCAACGCTGATTTTCTCGACGACCGGTCGAGCGCTATTATCCCCGGGCGACCCGTCTATGGAAAGATATCGACGAGATGCCCCGAAAGCCGCCTTTTTCGTCGTCTGTGCCCCCCTGGTTGTGGAAAAAAATCGCTTTGAAATTTACCCCAGGGGGTGTGATATATACACTGTCATATACGGTAGTGGTTGTTGAGTTGCTCATCGTATAAAACATAATTACAGTGATAGTATCTACTGAATATTTTTCAAGAGTGTTTTTTTTTGTTTATTTCTGGTGATGATATTGTGCTACCCCCCTCTGACGTTTCATAAGGGGGGTCGCAATCGCCGGGGACAGCATGACTCGGCCGGAGGGGGGTACAATAGTTGGGACGGCTAGAACCACAAGCCTGGGGGCAAATGTGCGGTTGCTAGATTTCGAATAATGGCATGCATCAAAGCATCGTAGCCAGAGGCACATACAGTAGTGGGAGAATCTTCGTGTTTGATCAGAGACAGAGGTGCCGTCGGTCCTCTGCATGATCATATATAGAGAGAACAAACAGATTTACACCGAAACGCAACACCCGAAGACGAGACCGAGTTTATACTTTCGACTGTTTTTGTTGGGGTATGTATTGACGGCTAGAACCTCCAACTCTGACCCCCCCCTCCCCCCTCCCCTCCCCGCGTAAAGTCGGAGGTCAAACTATAGCTTATGAGAGCAGTGCCGACATCGACATTTATTTGACGTGCATTTGGGCGCCCTGGCATCCTGCTAACAATCGAGCACAGCTTAATTCTGGAATATTCGCGATGCTGGAGTCGCAACGTACACACTGAAACGCTCAAAATATACGTTGATGAGCTTCGCGCTACCTTCCTAATGGGGCCTCCTTGGTTGGCTGTCGATGGTAGCCCTCAAGGCCGAAGGTCAAGCCGCACAGACGGCAACAACACGTCCCACCTTGTTTTGGTGGTACCGAGGTCTTCTTGGGTGCCCTTCGTGCTGCCCTGCCAAGCTGCGGGGAGGAGACCTTCTCTCAGCGGTCGGTTGTGCCGGCGCGGGCATCACCATGTCCAACCACTTGTAACCATCGAACTTTCCCCTCGATGGCGAAAACATTACCTGGTATTTCGATTATATGTGCAAGCTGTTTTAGCGCAATCGGCAGTGCGTCGTACCTTCCTCGCGCAGGAGCAGGGGATACAAAAATCGAGCGCTCGTACTTACTCAGCCATCGCAGTCAGCGCAGTTAGCACAGCAGCACTGTCTGGGATGCGGAGCGAATGTAAAGCCGGAAGCCTTTTTAGGTGCATGCACGGACTTCCACACCTACCTGCTTTCGGAATTGTGAGGCTGCAATCAATCAATCAATGCTCACGAAATTCCAAGCTTTGCTTTCGGGGTGTAGTTGTGATGATGTGCGGCGCTTTTACCCGGCAGCTTTCGAGAAGTTTGACTTTGTTGAAGTTGGAAGCGTGCATATATATATATGTGAACTACAGCAGTAGTACCGCAGCGCAGGTGAACTAAGGTTGTTGAAGTTTGACATCGTCACCATCTATTATTACTATTGTAGTCCGTGGTCTAGACCAGCTGGCCTATGAGATTACCAGGTATGCCTGTGGAGGACAGGGCACGTACTACAGTTGTAGGTACTGTGCTTTCTCCGAGCACACATGCATGTCACGCATAACTATGTGTTAAAAACCGACGTCCGGTCTTCTATGAGATCCGCCGTCGGATGGTACGGATCTTCATAGTGTGGTTCACGTTCGGGAACACACACACAAACAACCCAGAACGCAGCCGGGCGTGAATGTTCCTCTACGAGAACGACCCGAACTCCCACTATTCATTCACTAGAAGACGCCCCCCCCGTCGTTTGACGCCGGTGTAGGAAAGTGCGCTTTAAGGCAAGACGAGGTCATTGTAATAATAATAATTATCATCATCATCATCATTGGAGGAGGAGGAGGAGGCGACCTCTATTTTCGACGGGTGGAAAGAACGGTTGGATGTGAAAAACACAAGCACCAGGCACCACAAGGGGTTTATGTCTACTGGGATAAATACCGGTAAGCGTGCCATTCCCTTTACTTATTATGTGTGTAATAATCTGTGGTGTGCTGGTATCGAGTTTGCGTATTTTCGTGCTATATACTGTCTGTGTATATTTTACCGGTAGTTGGAATTAATGTGTTTTTTTTGTGATTATTGGCGATTTCGTGTTTGGTGACGGGGCGATTCACTTAACGTAAATGCCCCTTTACAGCAGCTCTCGCCCTGCACATTATTTGTGCCGTTTCGTGGACACGGGCCGTAATATTAGTAGATCGCGGCATGTCGATATCAGATAATGGGGCATACCAAGTAGTAGTGAACAACAACAGCATCGATATAATTCTACAGCCTTGTCACCATAAAATGTTTGGACAGCACGAGCGGGGCAGGTGCTGAAAGCTGATTGAAGTGACAGCGGTTTAGGTAAAGGGTTATGTATACATCTTCCTCCCTCCGCCCTGCTTCACCCCCTCCTTCTGCCACAAGACCGCCTCGAAGTCCCTGGCTTTGTTTTTGCACTGCAGCGATACAGAAACACAATATCAGTAAGATATGAGCTGGGAATGGTTGCTTGTTCGCGTGATGCGCACAGACAGCGTGTTTCGAAGGATAAGTGGGGGGTGTTGCTCGCTGCGTGTACGAAGTGTTGTTATATCTGCCTCGCCTCGAGGCAGACATGGTGTTGGAAAAGAACAAGAATTCGTGTTCAACAGTTGTTGACGAGAGTCGATGAGGGAAGAGAGTGCTGCAATCTTCTCGAGATAAAAATGCAAGGGACGTACCGTAGTGGGGAGGGAGGGGAAGAATCCACTTAGTGACCCCGGATCCGAGTTACGACTAGAGAGGGAGAGAGAAAAGAAGGGCGAAGATAATAAATGGGATGAAAAAAAACAAAAACAAAAAAAAGTAGTAAAAGCGCTCCCCTCGAGGCCGGACCATCTCTAACCAAAAATAGGTGTATATATGATGTCGGTGCCAGGACGACATCTTGGCCAACCACTACAAATGAAGGGACGGAGGGGATCTCGGAGGGAGGGGAGGAGGAATGCCCCAGACCAACTGCTCACCCCCCAAGACCTTGGTGCATAAGGTTGTCCTCAAACCTACTGCTGTGTACCATAGCACTACTTCAACGTGCTCCTGCTGTGCTCGTTGGTTCGGTGGGGCTGTTGATGCTCTTACTTCACGGTGGAGATCAAAATTCCGATATTTCGTGTGGAGATGTGATTCCATCATTTCGTATAGATATGTGCTTCCGTTATTTCGTATAAAGATGTGACTTCATTTGTCGGTATTTTCCCCGACCGCCGCCGCCGCTCGCCCGCCCGCCCTGACTATATAGGTAAGGGAACGCAACGCAACGCAGCGGGACACTACGGGATATGAGAACTTCCGAACTATCACGTCGGCGTACTACCGAGGAGTAGATAGGTTCATCATGGCCTACGGTGCCACAGGTCACAGGTGCGTCCGAAGCCCCCGACACCAACCCCTGACTGGACGTTCAACGGACGGCTTCGCCTTCCTTTTGCCTTGAATAAAGTGCTGGCGATTTCATTGTTTTGTCTTGTCTTGCTGCTGAATTATGGGCGTGCTGGCGGCTGGGAGGAGGGAGGAGAAGGGGGGGTGCTTCATTTTCATGCATGGCCGTAGTCGTATGGGCGGAATTTTAGAGGTCGGGGTGGGGGGAGGAGGGGTTCTGGACGTTTCGAGGGCAGGGACGGGGGGAGACGCGTGCAACGATAGAGGCAGCACTTTTAGGCTGAAAACGTTTACCACTCTGTCCCGAAACATGATAAACTTCTGTAAATTACTATTCAATGAAAACGGTGCTTATATTTCGGGACAGAGTGGTATCAAATAAGGGGCTCCTCAACCCAACATCGTCGGAATTCCATTTGTTTTTGTGTTGCAATATGTTTTGTTGGATCGTTAGGCCATAGGATTGATTGTTAGTCACCGGGTACTGTAGCACTTTTGTTTTCCTCCAAAAAACGTTTTTAGACTACTGCAGGTATAGAGGTCCTATACTATAATCAAGTCAACACCCTCAGAAGGCAGAGAACATTGCGCGCGGATCTACATTATTTGACTTTTTCGTGGCACGTGTCGCGACATGCCGTGACACGCCGCGGACGCTGCCGCGGCACGCCACGACACGTGCCGCGGCAATTCGCGACATGCCGCGGCATGTCGCGACAAGCCGCGACACATCGGTTAGGGTTAGGGTTAGGGTTAGGGTTAGCGACACTCGCCGCGACACTCTCCGCGGCACTCGCCGCGACACGCCGTGGGGTGTCGCGGCATGCCGCGACATGCCGCGGCGTGTCGCGACACGTGTCGCGACACGTGGCACGATAAAGATAAATAATGTACATCCCTCACATTGCGTCGGGACGAGTGGGGGGAGAGCGGGGACAAGGGGCATATGTTCGTGTTATTCGTGTCAAGTGTTCGCCGGGGAGCTTGGCGACTGGAGCTCGGACGGTGGCGGGAGCGAACACAGAGTCCTGCTGTGTTCAGAGAGCCGTTGATCACGTGCATTGTATGTTATTGGTCGGTCGGCTCGTCGATCGGTGGTTTTGGTCAAGTCTTGGGCGAGGCGTGTCGTCGCTCCCCCCGACGACCCTCGATGTGAAACGTAAAAACCATTTATTGCTGAGGCATGATAGCGCCTTCCTCGTGAGAGAGAGAGAGAGAGAGAGAGAGAGAGAGAGACCTTGTTCGCCGGCCGCTTCCTTTCCTGGGCCAGCGTGCAGCACAACGCCGGCGGTACCGCACGGTCTTCTACTGCTGTGCTGAAAGAAGCTATACTGCAACAAGAGGTACTGTAGGTCTAAGTCGTATTGCAGCTAGGGGTCTGCTGTATGACAAGTAGGGGTCTACTGTATGTTGGGATATAGCTGCTTCGGCTCGTTATAACCCTTCTATTGACACGATTTTATACCATAACTCAAGGAGTATGATACCCTGCTCTGAAAGGCAGTAGTTTATCCCCGAAACGTAGCGCAGGGAGCAGCAACTGTAGGGACTATATCAAAAGCTTAACATCGACTCAGAGTTTGATATCCATGCACGTACGTACGTACGTACGTACGTACGTACGTACGTACGTACCCGGTATAGCTTGTCGGGATTCGTTAACCGTGTGCTGAGTCGATGCCACCTTCACAAACATAGCACAGCCCCGCCAAAAAGAAACGGCTGTTGTAAATTAGGTAAATTAGTGGCGTATGCTCTGAAGGCTGATACATTATCTGTTGCGACACCAGCAGCCAGCATTGAGTGCATGACCAAAACTCTGTCCGGAAATGTAAGGACCATTTCGGTACTAATATGAATAAACCCAAAAAGGTTGCTTGCGTTTCCGCGGCCAAAGCGGTAGAATTCAGTGTAGCGCCACCGCGGATCCACATTTCTTAAACCAATCGTTATCGCAGACTGCCTCCCAGGAGGGAGACAGCAACACACTTCCACCCGAGGCATACTAAATAATGCCTCGACACATACTACAAAACCCCACAATATATTAAACCCCCAAAGATATCCACCGACCGTATCAAGCTACCGCATACCACGAACAGCCCCCCTATTCGGTGTGCGATACGATAGGTCCCGAATATCTTATCACCAATTGCCAGGTAAAACGGCAAGTCCCAAATTAATTCCACAGATGAATCATTGCCAAGGTAAAACGGCAACCCCAAATTCCATCCTTTATAATTGCCAAGGTAAAACGGCAATCCCAAATTCCATCCTCAAGAATTGCCAAAGTAAAACGGCAATCCCAAATTCCATCCTCAAGAACTGCCAACGTAAAACGGCAATCCTGATACCAAATCTCTCAATCTCGATTCCAGTATATATCTCCTAAACTATAGCGAGACAGTAACTACGGGAAGGGGAAAATCCAACAAACGTGAGTATGCTGGTAAAACCTTCAAACAAAATCAATAACACCGTCTTCACATAAATACCGTACCGCCCGATAACATCGGCCCCCCTGTTGTGTACTTTGTAAACGCACAACAACAGAACATGTCTGATATATAACACCTCAAATCAAATCATAGCAGCCCCCCTGCTTGACACTCCCCTCGGAAGTATACAAG
>MEHQ01000481.1:848223-1022732 GCA_008828725.1 Saccharina japonica | reverse complement strand
TAACCCTAACCCTAACCCTAACCCTAACACAAACAAAACAGCAGTGACGTCGTAAGAGTACGTACTCAAGGCGGGGAGAAAATCCAATCCCGTTTGCTCTCTGTATTGCTGTACGTATATCATAGATGAAGTGTATGGACCTGTTCTATTCGAGTAGTTTGGTATAACAGCAGTACAGCAGAAGAAGCTGCAGAGCACGTAGTAATATTTTTGCTTTAGTGACGTCTGTTGTGTCCTGTATACGTGTACCTGACCATTAGCAAGCAGCTACGAGTAGCACAAGAAATACAGCAGGTACTTGGCCCAAATAGTTGTAACAGCTACGGACAATAAAAAATGAAAAAAAAACATCCTGTTTTTAGACCTACAGCAGTCATGTCAGTAGTATGTCAATGGTACCAACTTTGGCCTACGTAGCTTATTGCGTGGTTCTGCACCGGTACGTGTAGACTGTACTCTATTTTCAAGTGTATTAATATAAAAGCCATTTTCAGATAAGAGTAATAGAGTGACAAGGGCGACAACCCTGTGCAAAGGCAGTAACGTTTACCACATCCTTGAGCAAAAGCAGTACCCTTTTCAGCAGCTACATACAGCATTGTTCAGGTACAGCTACATGCAGCTTTGTTCAGGTACAAGTAGAGTATATCGTACGATGTCGCTTCGAAAAGTGCACAGCGGTAAAATTGGTTGCAAGAGCACAAGAAAGGAGAGCGGAGCATTTCATGACCAGAAAAGCATTCATGTTTAGACTGCCAACTCTATCTTCTATATTATCATGTGAATTTGAATCAAAGATAGCCTGGTTTGCTGCTGTACTTTTCTACATGAGTCTGGGCAAGATTGTCAACCTGTACATGGCCCCACGGAAATCCCAGCTGAAGCCCCATGTAACGAAGGATTCGAGACATTTCATGCGTACGCGTCCTGATCTTCTATCCACCTGTCCCTAGTCTCTCACCGCTTCGTAGTTCGTCTCCTTCCGTAGAGTATGCAAACCTCGGTCTCTTGTCACAGCAGCTTCCTGCACAAATCAGTCTTCTCTCAAGGACTTGCCGGTCTTGTCTCAAGTACTCCTCTTGGATCCTCTTGTGCTACACAACAGATCTCCGTATCAAACCTTCGACAATGCTTTAGTGTTACGGTGGCAGTACTCAATCTCGCTTCTCTGTCACTCAAGCTCAATCACGTTCAAGTTCTCTCTCTTTTTCCCTCGGGATTAGTTTTGTATGTTTTTGTTTTTTGGACTGACCTAGGCGGTGCTTCCCAAGAAGTAACCAGGAGTTGCATACATTCTGGGAAGCATCCGCTACGTACGTATTTTACGTTACGTATGCCGTTTCCGCCGCAACACTGGTACGATGGTATTAATAGTATTTTTGTACGCGAATAGTATACCAGGCATGTTATCGAGGACGTTGGTGACACGGTACAAGTTGCCTGGAGTATTGGCGTTTGGCGAGGAAGAGTTGTTATACTTTGTATCATATACCTGTTTACACCGGCTGCGTACGTATACGAGCATTTAGTCCGCCGGTGCCGCACGAAAACAGCTTACCCCGAGGTTAGGTTAAACTTTTGTTTTGTACCAGTAACTATATTGCGTCAGGAACTCAATCACCTGGTATATGTACAACCCAAACGAATACAAGTAATAGTGTTGCGAACGAGCGGAAATAGCAGCCTTAGAAGCAGCAAGCAGGACAGGCCTTACAACAGCAAGCACTAGCACAACTAACTGTCGAGTACCTTACCTCGTCGTTTGACACCTGGCATTATCGCCGCCTATGTCGACTACCCCCCTTTCATTTCATCAAATAACCCCCACCTCGCGCGAACCACCTCCCTGCAGGCTATCTGCGACGCGGATTACAGGATCATCGCGTGGACCATGAACTGCCCGGGAAGCCAGAACGATCGAACAGCTTTCAATTTTTCAGGATTCCACAAGCTTCTCAAGGACATCCCGGAGGGTCACTACATTCTAGGCGACGCTGCGTACCCCGCCGCCCACAAAGTCCTCGTCCCCTTCCCTAGGACGAACCTATCGCCGAGCCAGGATGCGTATAACTTCTATCAATTGCAGCGCAGGATGGCCATCGAACAGACGTTCGGTATCCTGGTGAGGTTTAGTCTTCGAGCTGGTTGTGTATTGCGGGAAGGTGCATTGTTTACCCTAACGCCCAGAACGGTCTTTGGGGATCGAGCGGACAAGGGGGTACCCGGGGTGTGATTTCTGGGGTCACTTTTCTGTCACGCCTATAAACTTGATTTCTGGGGTCACTTTCCTGTCACATTGATTAACTTGATAACTGGGGCCACTTTTGTCACGCCTATTATCTTGAAAATCTGGCATCACTTTTGGGATTTTGGTTTTTGAGTCTCCGGTCCTTCAGACCGGAGGATAGTAGTAAAACAAAACCATACGTCGTGGCATTTCGACTACGAACTACTGCAGCTTGTTGTGTCGTCAACACTCTTTTAATGGTATAAATCCCGCCAAATATTTCGTGACCACTACGTACGAGTATTGTAATACTACTACTACTGCTGTACTCCCACTTTTTTTTTGCTGTATTGGCCAGGTTGTTTGCCTCAGATCCGTAGGCATAGCGACTGTCTTGTGTTTCTGGTCAGGTTTCTAGGGTGTGTTTGAATGCATGGATCTAGGGAGGTTGCCGATTATTTTGCGCTTCGAATACTTGCATCGCACTATGTTTGTGATTGGCCAGGTCGATATATACATACATGAAGGCTGCAAGCTGTCGATGGTGTCGTGACATTGATCACGATATTATTTGGCGCACGAGGTTGAAAAAAGCATGCCGGCTGCCCTTCCTCCCTTTTTCAGTCTAGGCTTCCCCTCCTCCTGACCACCCTCCCTTGCCAGAACCCACCATTCCTCTTCTTGGCCATCCACCACAACTCGCTACAACCTCAAACATCAGCACAACCAAGCTGACATAACGTTGGATGTTCTACAACATGCCCCTGAGCTCATCTTGATCGAGAACGAGTACGACGACGACGTCATTCCTTCGCCAATCCGTCAAGATCTTCGGCCGACTTCTGTATCATTTTGACTTCCAGCTGCATGTCACCCCATGACTAGCGAGATATCATACGCTCGGGTGGGTTCCCGGGACATGTTTATCCTGGAACACAGGGCGCACGCCCAACAAAAGCGATGATATCCGAACATCTCATTGTGATTGTTGATGAGCACATCGTCATCTCCCTGGTGTCGATGGGACCCGCTTGGATATTCAACGAAGGGTTGCGTTCTACAGCAGCAGTGAGTGATACCTTTTTACTGTAGATTTTTTCGTGGGTGTTTTACCTGGCTTGTCAAACACACCGAGTCTATCACTTGATCGTGGGAATATACACTGTATTAATTCCAAACACAATGCCAACTTCGACACTTACGCACGTCTATTGCATTTGCAACACCTGCATACCAAATATCAAATATATTGATATGGACACAAATATATGGAACGTTGGCGCATTAATACGAGTAATTTACGTTACTGATATTTTCGACCACAGCGGTATTATTTTCCGACTCCACCAATGACTCCACCTATATTAATTTTTAATCGCCTCCTATCGTGTCCTTTGAAGGTGAAAACTAATTAATGACTTGAATTAGTATGAGTTAATTAAAAAAATGGCGTTGTATCGTAGGCTTAAGTGATTTTACAAAACGGGGGCCGGGTGTCGTAATATTACCAAAAACTTATTTCCGCAGGGAAACTATGAGTATATGGTTGCAAATAAACCGTGCGCGTATTTTTACTTATACCAGGTTAGGGAATTGGATATACATACTTTTTTCCCTCTTTCGCTAAATTAATTAGTTATTGTTATTGCACGGCCAAGGAACGGGTTGGCGTGCTTATATTCCACAAGTGTGTGTACTCGTAACCATTTATTACTAGAATCAGCCGTTGGAGCCGCTACGGCCGTTGCCACCGCTGCCGGCTGCAGGGACACGGGTACGGAGCCGATCGGGGTCGGGTGGCGCTCGGTAGCGCCGGTCTCCCGCGGGGCATACCGAAACCGGCATAGTCGTGAAGATCTCAAACGATATAATCAGTATCATCATCACCACCATCACCGAAGCGTTATATATAATAAGGATCTTCGAGTTTCGCATTTTTTCCTCGTGTCTCCGTCAAAAGTATTTTTTTTCATGCCCCAAAGTACAAACAAATGTCTTCCCGGCGATCAATCAGATGAAAGTTCGAGTCGATTCATTCATTTCGTTAGACCTATTTAATCCTCGAGGATAGTTGTTATGTATTATAGTCCCATATGGAAGAGATTGGCCATTCGATATTTTTAACTTTTGGGCGCAAATCGCCCCAATGTTTAAAACACGAAATAGTGGTCTGTTTAGACAGGGGAAAATCGAGCAAATACCGAACTACTTGGAAATACAGTAGGATATTTCTGCACTACACGTGGCAAAAGGAGAGGATTTATCTCAGGAGTGGGCAGAAAAATCGAGGAAGCCCGGCCACGCTGCTCTCGCACGATGATGAGATGAACCAACGGCCAAACAAATTACGAGTGCTTTGTACCCGTATCATATTATATGTGTCTCAGCCTGGCAGTTTGTATGATACCTCACGGGCCATGCGCTACCAGGGAAAATCGAAAAACAAAGATCGCAAAAGTATAGACTTCAGGGCGACAGAGCAGGAGCGAGAGCGCGACGAGCGATATGAGAGCACGAGCTCTCTGACCGCAGAGCGCGCCAGGTTCGTAGCTATCTCGCTAGCGCTTTCCATAAGATAGTTTGGCTGGAGTTTGGTTGGCAGTTGGGATGCTGGTGATCTGTGAGCTGTGATGTGTGGTTTTTGCGTTGGGCGGTGTGCTCTTTGTGTGTGCTTGCTCGGTGCTGGCTCGTTATGTTCTCGATCCTCAGAATAAATTGAGGGTCGACTACGCGAGCGAGATCCTTCTCACCCGCGCTAACGTTGCTGGTGTTTACACACGTAGGTTGGTTGCTTGGGGTTCGTGCAACACCAAGCAGCATGCTGTAGCTGGGTTGGGCATTGCAGTGATGGCGTGCTATATGTGATGTGCTCTGCTGTGCTACGGTGTCTGCGTCGGCGTGGCTTCGTCTCGTGCGCTCGTGATCTTGAACTGCTGGACTGCTGTTTGTTTGCTGGAAATTTACTCGTAATGTGCCCAAGTGTAACTTTTGGAAAATCCCGTTTTCACCGTGGTCTGCCGTGGTCGGTAGGTGTAAAATAATGGTTCCACAATGATGTCAGGTCAAGCAAGGCAAACTTACGCTGTCAAGGGTATAGGGCCGAGTGTTTAACACTAAAACATAGGAGAATGGTGTCAGTCCAGGTGCTGTATGTCAAATGGTTCAAGGTGCTGTGTCGTGACATCTTTGTTTCGAGGACGGTGAATAGTAGAGGGAGCTGAGGGGAAGAGAAGAGGGAGCTAAGGGGCAGAGAGGAGGGCAGCGTGATAGGGATGGGGCGGAGGGAGGGATGGAGAGAGGGAGGGACGGAAGGCGGGTGAGGGACAGGGCGAGCGAGGGAGGGTGGGAAGGAGGGAGGGAGGTAGGGAGCGAGAAAGCGAGACTGGGACTGGGGGAAAAGCCTTCGCCACCCGATCACTCCCAGCCCAAACATGAATTTCATTAATCCTATTCCACTTGCAATTAGACACCGGCCTCGGGCTGCTGCTAGACCCGCCATTCCGCGACTGCTGCTTCTCGGCTCGCGGGTGCTGGCAGCCAACCCTGACTACTCCACACACAGGGCACCCCATTAGGTATGGTTTGGACCATGACGATCGCCTCCTCGATTGCTACCCACCTGTTGCGTGCGGTACGGGTTCAGCAGTTTTGAAAGAAATTTGGCCGTGGGAGACCCTAGACTGACTCCCGGGGGACTGACAGACAGACAGACAGACAGCTTTTTTTATCGGTTCCAGAGACCACAAGTTACACTTGTGGAATAAAAATAGAACCCGAAGGGTCCGTAAAGCGATCAAAGTGAGTCAAACACAGATAGTCTGGAGCCCTCCGCTCCCCTCTACACGTTATATGTGAAGGTAAAAATAAAACTGGGAAGGTCAACATCACCAATCGGGGGTATACGCCCCCTGATTTTATCTTGGTGCCCCTATAATGCAGGGGTATTCCGTGCCGGGTTTACGCCGGTCAGGCAAACAAATCGAGTCCTCCACCCCGATTTTAAACGCTGACATGATACGGGGGAAGGGAACTATGGCCCCGTGCTACTGATGTACCCCCGGCCTGCGAGCAGTGTAACTGCAAAAGGTCAAAACCGGCGAAGGGAAAAAGACAAAGACAAAGACAAAGGGACAAGTCAAAAGTACAAGAAAATACTCAAACAAACAAGACCACAGAGATATCACAGACACGTCATCCTGAGGGGGTGGTGCAATGGTGCAGCGGTGGCGAGAGGGGGAAAAAAAAAGTCCGGGAGAGTCAATCCGGCACATATCGCGCCACTCGGTCCGCCATTTCTCGCTTGTTTTTTTCCCTTGCCGATTCGTCCTTCTTCCGCACCCCTCCCGTCCCGTTGGTTCTTGTCGTATATTTATTATTGGTGGACGCTTTGTCATTAGCACATCACATTTCACTGGGGACCAGTCAGTAAGCAAACAATAACACCAGGCTGAACTCACAACGCATGACAGCATGTATGAATATGGCGACACATCCACCGTAGCCGAAACAGCGGATCGGATTGTTTCTTGCATCTTCCCTACGTAGAACACCGTTTGTTTGTTTATTCTAGCTCTTGTTGTCGAAAACAGGAAACTAATTGCACTATGATAGCCATGTCCCCTTCGCAGTTAAATCTGCATGGATGGGCATGGTGTATCACACGTGAGAAATCATGCCAGGCCTCTCGGAACGCCAAATAATAATGCCGTCTCACAACTGAACCATTGCTGTCGACCCCGACCCAGCGGGAGAAAATCATAACATGACACCCATGACGCAACACAACACAAGGAATGAGTGCATCATCAATTGAGCCCACAACAATAGTACATCGTTGTTGACAAATGCTCTACGTAGATATCTCGCAACGCTAATACCTGTTATTATTATCGTGTTCATCCTGTTTATCTAGACGCCCGCGTGCTACTAGCACGTACTAGAGCGCCAGGCTGTTTTGTCTATTGTGTGTACTAGTCTACGTTCTCCAGGAAAGTGCCTATTTGTAGTACTTCCGGAGGCACACGTCGCGACGCCAGTACTAATAGTGTGACTCCCTATCATGTACATAATTTCGCTGTATTCATACCACCAGAATATTATTTTATGACATTAGAGTGTTTGCGCAAAAGTCTTTTCATAAAATATTTTTCTTGCCCCTAAAAAAAGTGAATTTCCTTTCCCTCACGATTTGTTAGTGTTTGCGCAAAAGCAAATAAAAAAAAGACTTTGCAAACCCTTCGTGCCGTATTAAACAGGGAAGCGGGTGAGCACGGGGAGACAAAAACGAAGAAACAAAAAGGAATTCGTACACGTACCAGAGTATGTACGTACGACTCGTGGTACCAGGTGCATCCTATACTCGTAGCTAAAACAGCAACGAATACAAGCAGGGTATAAATATATATCAACAGCAACAACAGCAACCCAGCATCGGCGACATATACCCAGACAGCGAGCAGAAGCAACAGCACAGCAGTTAGCAGCAGCTACTCGTACTCTCCTAGGGATGGCTAGGGTCAGCAGCAGCAGCAGCAGTTCAGCAGCAGTAGTAGTAGCTCAGTGGCAGCAGCTCAGCAGCAAACAACTTCCGTTTTTGCAACTTTCAATCATGGGATCAGCTTTTTTTCTTATTTTTGTGCTGCTGCTGAGCTTCGCTGTTCGAGCCTACGCATGCCAACGCTACGTTTCAAGCACGCCCGATCCCCTCGCACAGCGGCGCAGTCGCCTCCGCGCCCGCCCCCGCCGCGCCGCCGCCGCCGCCGCTGCTGCTGCTGCTGCTGCTGCTGCTGCTGCTGCTGCTGCTGCTGCTGCTGCTGCAGCTGTAGCTGCAGCTGCTGGGCTGCCGCCACCACGGCCGTGTTACGAAAATGATATACAAGACTTTTCATGCTGTATCATAGGGAGGTACAGGAGGCACGTACGAGTACCAATTTCTGATCGAGGCACCTTCCACGACGACACCAAGTGGGCGGGTGCCGCAGCAGCGGCCCGCCGTGACAGCCCAACGCCACTCGTCCGTGCCATACTCCAGCCTACACCTTTTGAGCCTCGGTGCGCTCCACCGTTAGTTGCCGTGTTGTGAGTAGCAGCGCTTTGGTCGGGTGTGCAAGGTACGGGTTATGGTGTCCATGAGACCCAGTGCGTCGGGTGAAATCTCGGTACGTTGTACGCCAATGAACAGAGAGCACAAAAAGTACCGCAAATTCGGGCCAAATCGTTACTTCTGAAAAGTATTTTCAGGTCGTTTTTTCAGAAAAATACCGCTAATTTTTACCGCGGGACAATTTTTGGAATCGTTTTTTTCTAAAAAGTATTTTGCGCAAACACTCTATTGCCGCAACTCTGCCGCCAGGGCAAGCAGTGCAACATACGGGACCAAACTTTCCGCGACTCATTCAAATCAAAACATTATTTTCGTGCGTGAACAAATCATTATATATACAAGGGCTCCGCATGGGTGCCGGCATTCGCCGGCACCCATGCTCCGGATAGGATAATATGCATAATTTATTTGGTGAGTCATCCCACGGTAGGGGCGCAGCAAAAAATTCTGAGCTCCTCACATGAGGAGCTCAATATCTCACCCGAAACATAGCTTCAGAAACATTCGCTCGCGCAACCCGACCAAACCGTCCAATGCGGTAGTCCTCAAACAAATATACCAATGAAATATGAATGGCATCCGGTGGTTACTCACGTGAGGAGCACAACCGGTCAGAAAATATTGAGCCTAAAAGTGGCACCCCTACCGTGGGATTGCTCTGGTACCTTGTATACCTCGTATCATCCTTACGACGATTTAATGTGATGGCGCTCGCTCGTGTTTCGATATATATAGATAGCTGACAAATACGTATATAATCAAGGCAATGCCAAGTGTTGCCGGTAGAAGGAACAAATGATAAATGTTAAAATTCCAGTTCGCAATCTCATTTCTCAGTCTCAGTCTCAGAAATACATCATCACCACCAGTCGTTTTTGTTTTTCACCGAGTAGTCTCAGTTCTCAGGATAATAAGGCGTACCTGGCATCTGGTAAGATTTTCGACAATGTGATGACTCTCGCTCGTGTTTTGATATATGATACCTACATACCCACAGAATCAAGGCAATGGCAAGTGTTGCAGGAAGAAGGAGATACAGACAGGCTGAAACGTGTTGATGCTCAGTTCGCAACCTCGTCTGTTTTTCAGTTCCAGTCTTAGAAATGCACCATGGGCTCAGTTTTGGTGTGTTCAACGGACCCTGATACAACCCGTAAGTACGCGCGATCGAAGTATTACACTCATCTCGTCGCAAATATGAGTTTCGACGAAATCCTCGATCTCACAGTTGTCGTTTTTTTTGTTTTGTTTATATATTACTGCCAATACGCTCAGTACCTCCAGGTTTGCACACCAAAAATATCATGCATTCATGTAGACTATACACTGGCACGTTTGTATGATATGATTATAATCACGTAACATCGTTGTCAACAGCGGGTAGGAACACATAATTAATGAGTACCACAGGTAATATTCAATAATCAGATCCGAGACAAAACAAGCGAAAAAAAAGCGAAAAAAAAAAGTAGACGTGGGAATCGAACGCAGGCGAATCAACCTGTAGTCGGTCGTTGATCACCTCACCTAAAATGTCATTTTTCAATTTGAAGGCATGATTTAGTTATATTATACCTGGTACAGCAGTGATACTTCGCCCGAGAAAATTATTGCTCGTAGCTATTAAACCGAGTTTTTTGTTTGTCCAAACTGCTGCTGCTGCTGCTTGCTGCTGTAGTTCCTGTACTTACATGTACGGTGGATACTATGAATACTACGAACTGCTGTACAGTAGTAGTACAGCAGTACGATATACGACCAGGTACCATTAATACTACTGTGCTGCTGTTGTAGTACACAGAGTACAGCAGCAGTAATGATCGCACCCCCAAAAGCTAGCTACGACCCGCGGAAACTGAAAGATCCCCAGTATTATTATTCAGCCGCAATGATTGTTATCGTACTGTACTTGTGTCCTCACTCGTATTCCCACGAGGTACGGCGGAGGAGGTGGAAGGGGCTAAGGACGACCTGCCCAGGCAGGAGGTAGTCGAGAGTAAGCGGTCCCTTCGCGAGACCGAGCTATCAAAGAAAAGAGCTACGACGTATGTATGTATATCGAAGCTCCTGGCAAGTAAAAAAGCGAGATGCTGGGAACAAACACCAAACAGATCCACAAAAGAAGAACGTACGTAGAACCTCGCTATATCGCGGATCTCCAAGTAACAACTGTTGCGGCGGAATGGCATACGTAACGTAAAATACGTACGTAACGGAATGTTTCCTAGATCGGTGCAACTCCCTATCAGTTCAGAAGAGCACCGCTCTTGGGTAGTCAAAAACCAAACCCAAAAACACACAATACCATGAGGGAAAAATGGAAGAGAGCTTGAGCGTGCGTGACTGTGAACCGAGACTGAGTACTGCGAGCGTAACAGTAAGGCATTGTCGAAGGTTTGATACGGAGATCTGTGGTGTAGCACAAGAGGATCGAAGAGGAGTTAGCAGACGGAAGACTGGCCTTTGCAGGAAGCTGTTGAGACAAGGAGGCAGATCAACCTGAAAGCATACTCTACGGAAGGAAACGAACTACGAAGCGGTGAGAGACTAGGGTCAGGTGGATTGGAGACCAGGGTGCGTACGTCTAAAACAGCTCTTATCCTTCGTTACATGGGGCTTCAGCTGGGATTTCCGTGCGGCCATGTACAGGTTGACAATTTTGCTTGACTCATGTAGAAAAGTACAGCAACAAACCAGTCTAGCTATACTGTAGTTCAAGTTCGTAAAATCATATAGACAATAAGCTGGGCAGTCGAAACATGAAATATTTTCTACTGTAGTCCTGAGTGGTTCCTTCTTGTGCTCGTGCAGGCCCTCTATTCTACTTGTACCTAATCAATGCTGTTCGTAGCTGCTCTAAATGTCTCGGGGTAGTCGCTCTATCGCTCCTATCTAAAATCTCTCGGCATGCATTGGCAGCTGTTCGATAAGGGGTACTGCTGTCTGCTGCTGTACGTAAATACTCGTAATCGTACGTATCTGGAACAGCCTATCGCTCCTAGATACTCATAGAGAGAGCTACTGCTGTAGATATGATATGCACACTGTACATACGTACGCGTAATCGTAGATCTGTGCAGGTGACCTCTACGTACAACTGCTACTGCTGTACACAACCTAGAGAGAGCAGACGCATACAACTCGGTATCAACTACTGTTGCATGACGCTAGATTTGTTTTTGTATCAGTACATGTACAATCAATAAGTGGCAATTTTGTGAGGAAAGTGGTTTTAGTAGATTTCCAAGTCTTGCGGAGGCTTTCTTGATGCGGGTTACGGGGTCGCTCGAATTTTTGAGTTTTGTCTGATGCCAGGTACCCTCTGCTTCGAGGCCACCGCGAGCGCTACATTTTGAACCTCGGCATGAAACTAGGCTCATTCGAACGATCTTGTGTAGAGCTATCGACAGTGTTGAAATTACCTCAATGCGTGGGAGCATGTAGGATATATGTATCATCTGGCGGATTATGTTCTTGAAAAAAGCAGGTTGCAGTATATGGATGACCCATCCCCGATGCAGAATGATACGTACGTTTCTCTCTCGTTGCGACGATAACAACACCAATATGCTGCAGCAACAATACAGCAACAACAACCTGCCGTTGTACTCGTACGAGTCCCAACGTATGCGTATGCATGCTCGCTGTCGAGGTGGCGAGGAGGGGCTCGGCCGGTGTTGTGCTATGTTTTGGTTAATTTTGCTGGTAACCGCTGCTGCTTGCTGCTTGCTGTACGTTGCTGTGAGTTCGACCGATTAAGTGATAAAGTCAAATTTATAGTGTCACAATTATTGATGGGTAGGTGCTATGATTGTTTTACCTTACGATTTTTTCAGGCACCAACATGTTTTTTTTTGGGGAAAGATATTTCTTTCTTTTTTTTCTTATTAATAGAAAGGTGTACGTACATGCATCCCTGCCTCTGCTACGATAGTAAGCGTTGTCTACTAACAAGCTGGGGGGTGTCTATGTCATATGTTCAGGCAGGATGATGAAAACGGAGTGACATGGACTACTGTTGAACCAGTTTTGTTTTTTTTCAGGATGATTGTTGAACCAGTTTTTGTTTGTTCGACTTCGTTTAAGTACTTGTTGCGTGATAAATCACTATAGGAATGTGCCTGCGTTTATCATACAGGTTGAAAAGGAGTTCGGGTTTGTTGGTTGATCTACACTTGTTGCATACTATGAGACGATCACAAGACAAGGTTTTTTTGCAGGCAATTTGGTTTTAGCCTTTGTGATGGTGATTTTATTTGCAGCTTCTACAGGCTCTGCAAGGTCGTTCTCACAGGTGTTTCAGGGGTAGTGATGTAGTGATACTGCAAACTGGTTCTAGTTTTCAATTCTGTATGGGGAATGTAAGCCTTTCTATAGCTGCTTTTTGTCATGCCGAGAACTTACCGGAATTGGAAACATGGTTTAGAGATATTATCATAGGGAGTCGGGAACGAGGGAAGCTCGATAACAGCACGTTGGAATTTTGAGGATTATAGAGAATACATTGATACTAAGCAATGGAAACAAAATAATATTTCAGATGTCAGTGGAGCTATACACGTCATGGGAATTACTACATATAGCGGAGCTACATGCATTCGGGGAGCTAGTATACCAATACTTTCAAGGCTGCATATGAATTTTCTACTAATAGTTATACATTCATATATGTAGACCCTGAAACCTTTATCGAGTGTTACTCTATCAATGGATGTTGATACCTCAATAGATGTTTACAAAATGATAGATTCTGCTGTTCCAACTTCGTTGAGATATATGTGTAAAGGATGTACAACAATGACGGACATAGCTAATGCCCACAATTAGATTGATGTGTCTTAGATACCTAGGGGATTCCATACGTTACTCTGTTAGTGAAGACTCGAGCTTTCGAAGGGTTGCATACATATATTTTATTATAAGTGGACAACTTTCAATAAATCAGGAAGGTAGATATACATGTACTCGAAACCTTTTCCCACCCACTTTGTCCCGAGCCACTGTTTATGCCCGTTTGATGGAGACAACCGGTGTTACTAGACTCCATCGATCCCCTGGACTCCACTCGTCTCCCTGGACTACATCGTTGGACACCATATTCGCCTTGTACGACGCAGCCTCGTCGAGTCCATCGGATACAACACAGCGTCGTCGAGTCCGTCGTGTACTGCACAGCTTCGTCGAGTACATCGGGTACAACACAGCGTCGTCGAGTCCGTCGTGTACTGCACAGCTTCGTCGAGTACATCGGGTACAACACAGAGTCGTCGAGTTCATCTTGCTCTACACGACAGCAAAGCGAGAGGTTTCGTCAAAGGGAAATGGGCGGCGTCCCGGGGAGGGGGGGAGGATTGATGGAAGGGAAGAACATAACAGGGTCACCAAACGGCCATGGCAGGAAGAGGGGGACCTTTTTGAGGACCTTTTGCTGGACCTTATCCAAGGGGAGACCCGCCACAGGGGGGCCAGGGGGGCCCGCCAAAGAGCAACCAGGCTGAAGGCCCACCACAGGGCGGCCAGGTTGGATGGGGTCCGCAGGGTGGTGCAGGACAAGGGGCAACAGGACCGGCAAATCCTGTAGGAGCGGGAGGCGGGTATAATCAGATGGCCCCTCCCCCTCTACCGTCGCCCTTTGGAGTCGGAGGACGATGGGATCCACAGATAGCCCCAAAAGGAGCACAACCGAATCCTACATCGCGGTGGGGACCTCCGATAGTGCCAAGGCCGCCACTGCAACAGCAGCCAGGGTTCGCTGGGCAACAGCAGCCAGGGTTCGCTGGGCAACAGCAACCAGGGTTCGCTGGGCAACAGCAACCAAGGTTCGCTGGTCAACAGCAGTCAGGGTTCACTGGTCAACAACAGCCAGGGTTCACTGGTCAACAACAGCCAGGATTCATCGGACCAGCGGGAACTCAGGGGTGGCAGGCACCGTGGGGTGGTCAACCCATGATGCGGGGGTGGGGACCCCAGGGAGGACAACCACCCTTCCCACTAGGAACTGATGGATCGTGGATCGGACAGCTTAATCCGTTATACGACATAACCGGAGGGTTTTCGAAAGAAGCCCAACGCATGGTCGACCGCCTAGTCAAGGAAATGGGGGTAGAAGGACGGAAGAGCGCTTACGAGTCGGTGCTGCACCGGGAGTGGTGAGGAGGCTCTCGAACACCCCAGCCGGCGACTTCCGATTGCGGTGCTGGTGGATACTGGGGCAGGTGTAGGAAACTACGTGTCACGGCAGTTCACCGAGTCCATTGAGGAAAGTGACGGTTGGGGCAAATCGCTGGTGAGTCCAACGGAAAAGGGCCTACTTACCGCAGCAAACCCAAAGAACAGCGCCATACCCCCGATGGAAGTGGTAAACTCGTGCTTGCTACCGCTGGTCTTTGCACCGGTCGACCAGATATTCCGTGTGAATTTCCGGGTGGTGAAAGGACTCCCGTACGCGATGGTGCTTGGAGCCGCGTTCATGACGGATCATCGAAGTATCATCAGTTTCGATGGTGAGGAGGGTTTCCGGCCGACATCATCCTCATCGTGGGTACCATTCGCCCCGAAAGAGGTCGGAGAAGCCGCAATAGGAGCGATATATGCCGAGTGGTATCACTTTTGCGCGGTGAAACCATCGAAACCAACTTCCGAGTGGGCTGCCAATTGTTCGACGGCTCGCAAGAAAGACGGGACAGTACGGGTTGTGCAGGATTTTCGAGGTGCCAACACGCTTCTCAAGTCACAGAGTGGTGGACTCGGGGACCTGCAGCACATTATGGATGAGATGGAAGGGTCGAAGTATTTCTCCAGCATCGATTTGGCTTCAGGATTCTTACAGCTCGAGATCCATGAAGACGATCGACACCTGACGGCGTTTCGAAACGCTGATGGGAAGCTGTACGAGTACGTTCGCTGCGGCTTCGGGTTGAAGACAGTACCATCCGCGTTTGCCAACTACGTGGGAGGGCGACTGTTGCCAGTCAAGGATAAAGGAATCAATAACTGGTTGGACGACATCGCCATCCCGTCGAAAACCTTGAAGATCATTGGGGGCTGCTTCGAGAAACGCTTGAATGTCTACGGCAAGGACGTCTTACCGTCAATCTCCAGAAATCGCGTTTCTGTCAGTCGGTCATGGAGTTCGTCGGCATGATCGTGGATAGGCTTGGTACAAGGCCGGCCCCGAGCAAGATTGATGCTATCACGCAGCTGTCAAGGCCGAACACGGTGGAGGAAGTGCAAGTACGCCATGTCGCGGTTACCGAACAAGAGCAACGTGATCGAGGATTTCGACGACTCTTTTCCAGGAGACGGGTCGTTGCCAAACGTTTACAAAGGGCCACAGGGGCCAGTGCTCGACGGCGTACACCTCGAAACCGTAGGAGTGGAAGGTGTGGACGAAACTAGTACTTAAAGTCTTGCAGTGCTGGCAGCCGTCGCATTCACACCCGCAGACCCATCTGAGGCAGATACTCAACAGGCCGAGCTTGTTATTGCACCGGAGCTTCCAGTGGTGGTCATGCTCGACTGTGGGGGGGGAGGCAGCATCCTTGCATCGGAGGGATTGCTGACGGTCAGAGGAGCGGTAGACCAGGACTGGACAGCACTGGAATGCATCAGAGCAAACGGACTGGACAACGGTGCGAGGCTACTTAGGGTGACAACAGGGTCACAGGAATGCCTAAGCATGTTGAGAGAGGTGAAACCAGACGTGGTGGTCGGTGACACCTGCAGGAGGTTTGAAGGGGTACGAGAGAAGGAAGGAGTATCCGGAGCGAGTAGCTTAGTCCAAGCTGCCATCGCCTCAGACGCGCGAGTTTTTATACTCGAATGTCTGAGCAACCTTCTGCGAACGACGGAATGGAACGACGAGATTCTCCCTGCTTTGGAACGAGAGTCATACATCGTGGACAAGGCAGAGATATCGGCGAGCCAAGTAGGGATTCCGTGGAGGAGGAAACGGACATTTGTGGTAGGAATCAAGGGAGGCCTTGCCACGAAGGGGAAGTTAGCCGTTTGGAAGCGGAGGTTGGAGAAGGTAAAGCAACCAGTTCAGGAATTGGGGGAATTTCTGGGACGAAGAGGCGCATACTTCCTGAAGAGAGGCATCGGAGAGCGAGCGGTTTATTCGTTCAGCGAACCCATCATCTCTTTGAACCGTGTTCACATCATGGGGGAAAAGCCAACCGAAGGGTATGTCGCACACCCAGCGGATACGGCACGCCTTGAAGAAGCTGAAGAGTTGCACTTCAACGACTACGCCAAGATCACCACAGGACAGGAACACTATGTGATCCCGCAGACGGTCAGCGAAAGCGCAGCGGCGAACGTCATCGCAGATTTCACGTCCCCTCCAATGCTACGAGCAGTGTTAGTTGAACTAGCTGTTCAAGGCTTACTGGGGAAACCGGTGCCAGAGGTCGTGGAACTGGAAGGACTGGCCTGCGTGGTGTTTGAGGATTACCTCGCAGCAGCAGAAACCTTGGGGGTGACGAGAGCGGTCACGAGATCGCAGGCGAAGGCCACTTCCCAGGAACCGGAGGTTGTCTGGGAGGCAGAACCACCGTTACCTGAGGAGGAGGAGATGGAGAATGCACCGACGCAGACAATCACTACTACTGAGCTACCAGTGGAAGTTGATCGTCCACGCAAACGCAAGGGGCAGAGAGAGCCCATCCCAAAACCGAAACGGCAACGAGATCCTTTGGAGGAACCACCGAAGGACACCAGCAGCCGTTCAAGCGGATCAGGGAAAGAGGCCAAGGAGTCCCAGCGGTCGGAGCCGCCCATGCTGGAAAAGGTGACAGCTATTCTCCAAGACACGCCACAGCTGATGCAGAGGCAGTGCGAAGATAGGGTACTTGGCAGGATTTGGGAAGAACTCCAGGAAGTGGGAAACCGAGGAACAGGAGGTGGCGATTATGTGATGGATGACAATGGCCTCTTGTGGGTAGCACCTCTGGGAAAGGTCCCACGACTTGCAGTTCCCCAATCTCTCGTTCCAGGGATTATGGCGCTGGCGCACAGCACCTATGGGCATCCAGGGACGGCGAGAACTACAGCCTTGGTTAGTCGTCGGTATTGCTGGCCTACCCTCATCAGGGACGTGAGAGACTACGTCCTCTCGTGTGGGTGCAGGCGTCGCAAGCGATCAGCGAGTCAACGGGTTGCCATGCTACCGGCGAGGTTTCTGCGACCCGGGGAGGTACTCGAAGTCGACATCCAGGACATGGGGGTGAAGTCGGACGCAGGCAACAAAGTTCTACTGGTGGCAGTCGACAAAGCCAGCAAGTTCTTGTTCGCCTTCCCGCTCCCCACGAAAGAAGCACTCGGAGTAGCGAAGAAACTGCTTGAAGTGATGCTTACTTTTGGGCTACCGCTGTATGTTCGCAGTGATCCGGGATCCGAGTTCACGGCAGAGGTGATGCAACACTTATGCAAGTGGTTGAACGTGACCATCGCCTATGGGCCTGCCGACCATCCTCGTGCGCAGGGGACGGTGGAGAGACTGGGGGGGTGGCTACACGAAGCACTAGGAGAACTGTGCAAGACCTGGCCACGCAGATGGGACGAGTACGTACAGCCGGCACTGTGGATCCATCGTACCACGCCGGACCTGCGCTTGCCGGGGAAGCCAACTCCCTTCCGTCTTTTCTTCGGTCGTGATGCGCGCACGCAACTTGATGCTACGCACCCCGAGATCGATGGTGGTGATTTCAGGGGCGGGATGCACAGTTACGTGGCCGACAAACGTCAAGCGTACAAGGAGGTACGAGATGTACGGGAAGCTCTATTGAAAAGACATGATGACAGGCAGAAAACTCGCGAGAGTCGGAATGCTGAAATCGGTCGGACCTCGGTAGGAACCCGTGTGGTTGTCGGAGACAAGGTACTGGTGAAGGAGGCGGAGTCTGTGATGGCAAGAGAGGGGATCCATCATAAACTAGCCCACGAGCACTGGACCGGACCTTGGGAGGTGACTGAAGTTGTCTTACCAGGACTCAGCTACATCGTCACGATGAATGGGCGAGGGATTCGCCGACGGAGGGCGTCAGCAGCGAACATCAAGATGTTCCACTTACGTCCGGACAAACTCCGTCACGACTTCGAGGACGAGTTCGCTCACCTGGCATGGGGAGTTGACTTCGGACTTGCGGAGCCGTCGATTGTAGCGTCGCCTATGTATACCCTGATAGACAGAGAGGCTGTGATGGGTCAAGGCAACGCTTGGAAGTGGCGATACAAGGGGCGATTCGTGGATGGTTCAGAGTCGCAGTGGCTGTCCGAGGAAGAGACGCGAGACAGTTTCACCCCCTTACAGCTGGACGTTTTCCATGCACTGTGGGAAACATATCACGGAGCGGAGTGTCGGGCAAGGCCGACTTCGATGCTAACACGGAAGGAAAGAGATGGAATCGACCGTGAACATGCGTTGAAACAACACCCCGTGGGGACCGTGATCTGGAGGGAATTCACGGACGCTGAAGGAAATAAGAAGCGTCACCTTTCGAAGATCTTCGACTACAAGTCACCGTACTGGCGGGTTCGGTACTCAGACGGAGATTGGGAGGAACTCAACGAACGTGAGATCCTGAAAGCTAGGAGAGCTGGAAATTCGTAATCCGGTTCCCTGTAAACGCGAGGAAGTGAAGTGGAGTTCGATGGAGAACGGGAGAAGACGTTAGCCAAAGATCGAGCCGAAGATCGACTGGCGAACAGGATCAAGACCTCGGCCTACCCGTGTTAACGGGGAAAGCCGGGGAGTAGTTGGATAAGAGGCTTTCAGCTGGTGCGCTTGATGATAAATTCTAGCAAGTCCAGCAGTACCGATCTGGGACCCAACGCGGAAAAACGCAAGGCCCAGGGTCCCTACCCCCGGGGTGACGCCTTTCCATTAAAATGGTAGACGCCGCTCATTCGAGCCTCACGGTAATCGAAACACGATTAAGTGTGGGAAAAGGCCCTCACTCTTACTCCAGTGTGTCCGCAGCCCGGTTAGCACGGTATTCTTAGGAAACCGTGCTGGGGGGGTGTTGCGGTGGAATGGCATACGTAACGTAAAATACGTACGTAACGGAATGTTTCCTAGATCGGTGCAACTCCCTATCAGTTCGGAGGAGCACCGCTCTTGGGTAGTCAAAAACCAAACCCAAAAACACACAATACCATGAGGGAAAAATGGAAGAGAACTTGAGTGTGCGTGACTGTGAACCGAGACTGAGTACTGCGAGCGTAACAGTAAGGCATTGTCGAAGGTTTGATACGGAGATCTGTGGTGTAGCACAAGAGGATCGAAGATGAGTTAGCAGACAGAAGACTGGCATTTGCAGGAAGCTGTTGAGACAAGGAGGCAGATCAACCTGAAAGCATACTCTACGGAAGGAAACGAACTACAAAGCGGTGAGAGACTAGGGCCAGGTGGATTGGAGACCAGGGTACGTACGTCTAAAACAGCTCTTATCCTTCGTTACACAACCACGGAATAATCTTGCTGCCTCAGAGAAACAACCTCGACGTCCCGCACAGAACCTTTCTACCTAGAAGAAAAAGTCTCGATGTCCCGCCGTCGCGTAATAGTCCACGGATTGAAGGTCGCCGCGCTCGGCGGCGGCGCTTGACCCAAGAGTACGAACGGGCGGAAAGTGACGGGCGGAGGCTGAGGGACGCGACCCTCGAGAAGAGCGGGCGAGAAAGCCAACGCGAGGCCGCTGAAACGGGTCCCGAGTGTGACTCCGGTCTGAAACGAAGTCACGCTCCAGGAGGCCCCGAAGCACCCTAGCGATCGGACTCAAAGATATATGTCTAGGTATCAAATGGATATTTTCCCGGAACAATTTCACTTTTAACCTGCGGCCGCGGGTCTTTTCTCGCGCTGTCGGCTGCGGGGCACGCGGGGGGGGCGCGTGTACGCCACGGCGCAAGTGCGGGTCCCGGCCGAGGCCCGTGGGGCGTGCTCTAGGCCTTGAAACTCGCAAATTCTGGCAAATAACTCAGGGGAGGCGTTCCGACTTGACACCGCCTCGCAACTACTCTGAAAAAACCTATCGTACGACTGTTTTTCATCCGGGTATGAACTTTGATGGTTCGTTTTTGACCCGTCGCATGGACGAAACACACAAAGCACGCACCACGCACGAGAAAACAAGGACCACACCGACATCGAACGAGGCACACATCAAGCATCGTGCAGCAGTAGTTGATACCATGTTGCATGCGTCTGCTCTGTCTGGGCTGCGTACAGCAGTAGTAGCAGTGTACGATACGCTTGATAATTTTATGTAAATTTAAAATTTGGTTCCAATATTTGGGAATCTACCTAGAGCACAAATGCACAGATCTACAAGTAAAAACGAGTACGTATGTACCAGCATGCAGACTTCGAAGTATCATATCTACGACCTCTCTCTATTTTCCAAGGATAGGCCGATCTACATACATAGGAACACGAGTGTTTTGGTACAGCAGCACTACTGCTGTACTTTACGGATACATGTCTCCACAGTAGTCTAGGCTACAAACTGCGAAGCAGCCAAGGCGCCGTTTGTCGAACAGCACAAAATTGCTAGAAATTCAGTTCGCAGCCTCATTCCTCAGTCTCAGTCGCAGTCCCAGAAATGCACCAGTGGCTGGTTTACAGCAGCGATTAAAAACAACAAAACCGCTAATACCCGTCACGGGTATGGATAACACTTTTTACTCGCCGATAATTTGGGCCAAGGGCACCCGGGCATCCAGCTTTTCGACGGGCACCCTTAGACAAGTACTCGGCTGCTAAACGCGCACAAGGGTACCCGCCCAAAAGGTATTATGTACGAGTGAATACTCTTATCTAGGACCGGGGCGGGACTCGTCGGGCAACAGCTCTGTCATAACTATCTTCTGTGTGAACTCAGCTGTACAGCGCAGAAGAGCCGTGATAACTGCAGGACCACTGCCTGTGAGATCGACTCTAAACCCTACAAAAAATAGTTAGACCGACTTCAGAAACAAAGCAAGTCGTTGAGCCTGGAACTGAAGTTTCTGAACACCGGGAGCCCACTGTACCTCAGATACGATATCATCTCGTGACAGTTGTTTCGTTAGGAATGGCCGCCGCTACTACGTTTGTTTACAGTCTATGCCACAGGTTTGCTCCAAACATTAAGCTATAAAGCATGTGCGATCTATTTTCACCTTGCGACACCCCCGGGATGTCAAGTGACCAACATCCCGAAGGGGAACCTTGTATATATATATGTGTTTTCCTGCTACACCCGGCCCCCGTTTCGTACATTCTCCAAAGCCTACGATACAACGGTATTTTTTTTTATTAATTCATACTAACTAGCGGTACGGCCACGGCTCCGCCCGTGGCGCTAGCGTCGCGTTGCCCACAGTAGTAAATAAGTTCCTCGTGTGGTACATAGTACTCGCATTAACAGTGTGCTGTGATGTACCACTCTGAACTAAACAGTTACAACCATTATGCGGGGCGGTATCGACCCGGGGGATGTGCGTTTTTGTTGAAGGTGTACATGTATAGAAGGATATATGATTCGGAGATGAGGCCTTACCATCCCCGGGTACAGCGGAACATCGATCATGAGCCCCAACCAAAACATAACTCATCCCGTGGGGTTGGGATTTCCACACCTTGCAGGGCGGTATCGACGCGGGGGGTGTCTGTTTTCGTGCTAGGGTTGTTGTAGGTGTAGATGTCCGCAAGGATTTCTGATCCGGCGACGGGACGTTATCATCCCCGGGTGCGGTGGGATCTCGACGTTGCCCCGGGGGGAAACTCGCGCCGCGCGCTGGCTCCATGAGAGCCAGCCAACCGTAAATCAGCCCGTGGTATTGGGGTTTCCACACCTTGCGGGGCGGTATCGACCTGGAGGATGTCCGTTTTCGTCCCCGGGCTGTTGGAGTTGTAGATGTATGGAAGGATTTCTGACCCGGGGATGGGATGTTATCATCCCCGGGTGTGGCGGGACTTCGACGTTGGCCAAAGGGACAACTCTCGCCGCACGCTGGCTCTATGAGGCTGACTCCTATGGGATCGGAATACAAAAATGTTTTTTCAACACCTTCGCAGGCTTTTTCCCCCCGGGGACGCTAAAAAATGTCCCCTACTATCTCAACGAGCCCTAGGTCAATTTTCGAGAGGGATCTAGTTATATTGGCCGATTTAGCAGGCTCGAACTTCCGATGGATGGCCAACTCAGGTCAATTGGCCCTGTTTCGATTTTTTTATCGAAACCGGGTAAAAAGTACGAAACAGGCCGCCTGTTTCGATTTTTTTATCGAAACAGGGTGAAAAAATCGTTACAGGGTCAATTGGCCATCCGTTGGAATTTCGAGCCGGCAAAATCGGCCAATACCACTAGATTCCTCTCGAAAATTGACCCATGGCCCGTTGAGATAGTAGGGGACGTTTTTTAGCGTCCCCGGGAGAAAAAGCCTGCGAAGGTGTTGAAAACTCCTGTTTCGTATTCCGATCCCATAAGAGTCGGCCTGAGGGCCAGGAAACCGTAAATTAGCCCGTGGGGTTGGGTTTTCCACACCTTGTGGGGTGGTATCGACCCCGGAGATGTCCGCTTGCGTCCCCAGGTCGTTGGAGTTGCCGATGTATGGAAGGATTTCTGACCCGGGGATGGGACTTTATCATCCCCGGGTGCGGCGGGACCTCACCGTTGCCCTGAGGGGTACCCCTCGCTGCGCGCTGGCTCTCTGGGTTCCAGCGCCCCAGCAAAATCAGCAATCAGCCAGTGGTGGTGGGGTTTCCACACCTTGCGGGGCGGTATCGACGCGACGGATGTCCGCTTGGCTCCCCGGGGTTGTTTGAGTTGTAGATGTATGGAAGGACTTCTGACCCGGGGATGGGATCATATCATACCCGCCGGGTGCGGTGGGACTTCGACGTTGCCCCAAGGGGCAACCCTCGCCGTACGCTGGCTCGATGAGGGCCAAACAACCTTAATTTTCTAAAATTGCCCGTGGGGTTAGGGTTTCCACACCTTGTGGGGCGGTATCGACCCGGAGGATGTCCGCTGGCATCCCCGGGTCGTTGGAGTTGCAGATGTATGGAAATATTTCTGATCCGGGGATGGGACGTTATCATCCCCGGGTGCGGCGGGACCTCGACGTTGCCCCGATGGGCAACTTGTACCGTACGCTGGCTCTATGAGGGCCAGGCAACCGTAAATTTGGCCGTGGTGGTGGGGTTTCCACACATTGCGGGACGGAATCGACCCAGGAGATGTCCGTTTTCGTCCCCGGGTTGCTGGATTCGTAGATGTATGGAAGGATTTCTGACCCGGGGATGGCATCATATCATCCCCGAGTACGCCGGGACCTCGACGTTGCCCCGAGGGGAAACTTTCGCAGAACGCTGGCTCTATGAGGGCCAGGCAACCGTAAAATGTGGGGTTGGGGTTTCCACACCTTGTATGGCGGTATCGACCCGGGGGATGTCCGTTTTCGTCCCCGGGTTGTTGGAGTTGTAGATGTATGGAAGGAGTTTTGACCTGGGGATGGGATTTTATCATCCCCGGGCGCGGGGGGACTTTGACGTTGCCCCGAGGGTCAACTCTCGCCGCGCGCTGGCTCTAAGAGGGCCAGGAAACCGTAAATTTGTAAATTTGCCCGTGGAGTTGGGGTTTCCACACCTTGTGAGGCGGTATCGACCCGGGGATGTCCGTTTTCGTCCCCGGGTTGTTGGAGTTGTAGATGTAGGGAGGTATTTATGACCCGGGGATGGGAATGTATCATCCCCGGGTGCGGCGGAACTTCGACATTGCCCCGAGGGGCAACTGTCGCCGCGCGCTGGCTCTATGAGGGCCAGGCAACCGTAAATTGGCCCGTGGGGTTGGGGCTTCCACACCTTGTGAGGCGGTATCGACCCGGGGGATGTCCGCTTGCGTCCCCGGCTCGTTGGAGTTGCAGATGTATTGAAGGATTTCTGACCCGGGGATGGGATGATATCATCCCCGGGTGCGGCGGGACCCCGCCGTTACCCCGAGGGGCAACCCTCGCTGCGTGCTGGCTCTATGAACTCCAGCCCCCAGCCAAATCAGCAATCAGCCAGTGGTGGTGGGGTTTCCACACCTTGCGGGGCGGTGTCAACCCGGGAGATGTCCGTTTTCGTCCCCGGGTTGTTGGAGTTGTAGATTTATGGAAGGATTTATGAACCGGGGATGGGAATTTATCATCCCCGGGTGCGGCGGGACTTCGACGTTGCCCCGAGGGGCAACTCTTGCGGCACGCTGGCTCTATGAGGGCCAGGCAACCGTAAATTTGTAAATTTACCCGTGGTATTGGGGTTTCCACACCTTGAGAGGCGGTGTCGACCCGGGGGATGTCTGCTTTCGTCCCCAGGTCGTTGGAGTTGTACATGTGTGGAAGGATTTCTGAACTGGGGATGGGATCATGTCATCCCCGGGTGCGGCCCTGAGCCTCAGCCAATCGGTGACCAACTGATGGGGCTGGGGTTTCCATACCGTGCGGGGCAGTGTCGACCCGGGAAATCGACGTTTTTGTCCCCGGTTGGTCGGAGTTGTAGAGATATGGAAGGATTTATGACCCGGGGATGGGAGCATATCCTCCCCGGGTTCGGCGGAACCTCGGTGGCTCTTTTAAGCACCGATGTTCTAGAAAGAGCCAGCAGCCATGGTATGTATCTGGGCAACCAATCAGCTGCCAGAATAGTAATTCAAAAATTGTAAGTCAGCAGGTAGGCTGGCTATATGGCTACCAGAACTGCATCGGGATTGCGCCACGGCCACGACTCGGCGCGGCATGAGACCCAGTGTTCTGCGGGTTGTGCCACCCAGCCTCCCTACCCATGAGGCAAGGTGGGGCTGAACCGCTCTGGATAGCACTGCTCAATTACAGACAGACAGACAGAATAGCAGCATTTAATAATATAGATTCAAGTCATTAGAGTGTTTGCGATAGAAGTAAATAAAAAAAATACTTTCCTTCCGCTAAAAAAAGTGGATTCCCTTCCCTTCACGATTTCGGTGTGTTTGCGATAGAAGTAAACCCAATCCTGCAGGCGACGCCTCCGAAAATACCCGGGGAAGAGGGGTGAACCAAAAAAAGAACGAAAACAAAAACTAGCGTACGAGAGGAACGGCAGCCCAGCAACGGTGGGGACGGCAGGGATAACCGCAGTGCCGCCGCTGCCACAAGCGCACGCAGCAGCACAGTTGGCTGCAGCTACGTGGCGGCAGCTAACGGCAGCGTCTGCTCCAGCAACATAAACAAACAGCATCGGCAGCCCCAGCAGCAGCAGCAGCAGCACAGCAGCAGCAGCAGCAGCAGCAGCAGCAGCAGCAGCAGCAGCAGCAGCAGCAGCAGCAGAAGAAGAAGCAACGGCTTCCGTTTTTGCTTTTTTCGATTTTGCGACCGACTATTATTCTCGTCGTGTGCTGCTCCTGCTGCTGCCCTCGACCTACGCGCGACACCGCGCCGGCACGCTCCGCTCCAAGCCCGCCCGGCGCCCGACATAGACAGACCGTGGCGGCGCGCCGCCGCTGCTGCTACTGCTGCTAGTGCTGCTACCGCAGTGTGGTGGAATTGAAATGATACACGACGATCTGTCATCCTGTCGAGCTCTACAAGCAAGGCGGTACAAGTACGTGTCCATGCGAGTACTCGTGAACTCGTACGAACTCGTACTCGTACGAGTAGTTCTTTCTGGACGACGCATCCTCCACGACACCAAGCCGACGAGAGCGTACCGTAGCGGGCCACCGGCAGTCCGCCGGCGCCCCAGTAGCAAAATCCAACACCGCTCGTCCGTGTTATACTCTAGCTACACCTCTCAAGCCTCTGTGTGCTCCCATCGGTTATTGTGCTGTGTTGTGGCGTTCTGCGTCGGTAGAATGCTCGGTGTGTGTAGACCAATGAAACTGAGAGCCAAAAGTTACCGTAACTTTTGATCAAAAACGTACTTCTCTAAAGTACGTTTTTGCCGTTTTTTTAAACAATTACCGCAAATCCTCCCTTCGGGAGAATTTTTAGAGAAGTAAAAGTAAGAAAACAAAACGCAAACACTCTAGAGTGTTTGCGATAGAAGTAAAATATATATATACTTTATTTCCGCTCAAAAAAGTCAATTCCCTTCCCCTCCTGGTTTCGGTGTGTTTGCGATAGAAGTAAACAAACTCCTGCAGGCGACGCCTCCAGCAGCAGCAGCAGCAGCAGAGCAGCAGAAGCAACAGCTTCCGTTTTTGCCTTTTTCGATTTTGCGCCCGACTATTCTTGTCGTCGTGTGCTGCTCCTGCTGCTGCCCACGACCTACGCGCGACACCGCGCCGGCACGCTCCGCTCCAAGCCCGCCCGGCGCCCGACATATATATATAGAGCGTGGCGGCGCGCCGCCGCTGCTGCTAGTGCTGCTACCGCAGTGTGGTGAAATTGAAATGATACACGACGATCTGTCATCCTGTCGCGCTCTACGAGCAAGGCGGTACGAGTACGACTCGTACGAGTAACTCGTACGAGTAACTCGTACGAGTAACTCGTACTCGTACGAGTAGTTCTTCTGAACAGCGCATCCTCCACGACACCAAGCCGGCGAGAGCGTACCGTAGCGGGCCGCCAGCAGTCTGCCGGCGCCCCGGTAGCAAAATCCAGCACCGCTTGTCCGTATCATACTGTAGCTACACCTCTCGAGCCTCTGTGCTCCCACCGGTTGTTGTGTTGTGTAGAGCAAGCAGCAAGGTTGTGGCCTATGGGAGACATCTCCCATAATTTGGGGCGTTCTGCGTCGGTAGAATGCTCGGTGCGTGTAGGCCAATCAAACTGAGAGACAAAAGTTACCGTAACTTTTGATCAAAAACATACTTCTCTAAAGTAATTTTTTGCCGTTTTTTCAAACATTTACCTTAAAACCTTCCTTCGGCAGAATTTTTATTAGAGAAGTAAAAGTAAAAAAAAAACGCAAACACTCTTCTACTAAAAGAAAATCACCTTCGAAGGACACGATATAATATATATATCTCGTGGTCTTACCTGATCGCCCAAAAGGTTTGACGGATCACAGGTCTATTTTTCATTTTTTGTCCAAAAAAAATCATCTCAAATTGGGGCTCCCATAAGGGTCTCGTTGACCATTCAGCAGCACCATACGCGCGGCGCGATTGCCACAGCAGCGCGGCGCGATTACCAGCAGCAGCTACATCCCGACCACAGCTCTGGGTTTCCGAGGTATAAGCTCGCAAGGCTGCGAGGTACTGGGGCTATGCCCGAGCAGACTCAAGGCGACTGCAGGAACGATGCGGGTCGAGAGGGTGGCTGTGGCTGTGGCCTTGCTGCTACTGGTCTCGCAAGGGGCCCTACTCGACGTCGTTGCCATGCCCGGTGGGAAGCCGAAGGGAGCAAAAAACCCTGCTGGGTCGCACCGCCCTGGCCCGGAAAGTCGAACGGATAAACGACGAAAAGCAGATGCGGCAAACGCAAGCAGCAGGCGATGGTCGAGCATGGGGTTCATAAGACAAGCGGGTGACAGCCACCCCAGCTTGCAAGGAGGAGGTGGCGATGACGGAGGAGGTGGCGGTGGCGGAGAAGGCGGCGGTGGTGGAGGTGGTGGCGATGACGGTGGGTTTTGGCATGGAAACTCATCCGCCGGGGAAGGTTCGTCGTCCCGTGGTGGAAACTCGGCAGGAGAAGGTCATGATACCGACGGTCTGTCTGGCGGCCGAGGTGCTCATGGAGCGACAGCTGGTGTGGGCCAAGTTGCTGTGGTGAGGATAGTAATTCCTATTAGAATGGGATCCCACCACCAGTGCCTGTGTTGGTAGATCACTCGTGTTGTAGCAGCCTCCGAAGCAGATATCAATTGTACACCTGGTATCCGGCCTGCAAAAACACAATACTACTACGATTAATAATTACTGGATCTAAAACTGGCCTACTGCTGTACAGATAGGTGAAAGAAAGATAATATAACACTCTGGCTGGAAATGTAAGGAACGTTGTTTTTGAATATAAATGAAAAAACGCTTCTTATATTACCGGACATAACGGCAAAACTTACTGGTGTTACGACTATTAATACTGCAGTATGATGCTTTGTACAACGTGCGAGTACCACCTACTGGTACACCAGGTATGTACCACGTACCTGGTACTGCTGTACGTACTGCTGTACGTACAAAGTACTCGTACTTACCGTACATAGGATGCAAGTACCTTGGTGTCGTGACTGGTATCATGGTGTACAGCAGCGTAATGTTATTATCTTATGTCTGTTGTTTTTGTGCTTGCTTTACGGGTATATACGTACATTATTAATAACAAAACTACCAGGTACAGCAGTAGTAATCATATGATTGTATTGTTCCTTGTTAGTCGTGTAATACCATAATCGTCCGCTCGTACATAACGCACCCTGGATGATGTCGGTACTGGCGTTGCTGACGTACTCTCCGCTGTGGCACCTTCTGTCTGCTCCTGTCCTCCCTCTCCAACCGTGTTTATGCTTGGGTATTAGGAGGTGGCTTGGACCCCACAGCAAATTTTCATCGCAGGTATTAAAAGTACGATATCTCAAGCGGCGGACAAGCACAGACTGACAGGCTTGTATCCGTACGACAGTTTGTGGGTGCACCCCACCTGATCCTACAATGGCGCGCAACACGTCACCACTTGTGGCAGGATGGTCCCGCCGTCGCCAAATCTCCTACAAGGCCATGGCATGGTCAACAACGTGTACGACGGATTGATTGACAAAACGACCCGACAACCTTTGCTGCGGGCGGAAGCGAGGGAGGTTGTTAAGCGTCTTCGAGTGCACATCAAGGCTGACTGCTTGACTGATCCTGTGGGGCTGCCAATGTATTTCCAGGCTAGGAAAGACTCTGCGGCTGGCTCCATTCTTTATCGGTGTATTCGCGGCATCAATTATTTAGAAGGGTACCATTTGCACATGCGCTTGCTGGTGGCGTGGTGCATTTCGCCCAGGCTCGCGCATCTTCTGCTGCTCGAGCACAACTTCAGATGGAACGTACGTCAGGCCATCAAGAACCGCGGTCTCGACGCTACTGTTGGGGGATTTTATGACCAGCCGGTACTTGAGGCCATACAGGTATGCTTGTACGCTTGCTTCCTTGTTGACTTGCCTAGAAATGTGGTGTTTCGTGTGTGTGTTTTATGCTTCTCGTCGTACCTGCAATACGGCTCAACCGCAGGACACCGACCTGCGGTTCGTGAAAGCGCTATTAATGGAGGCATCGGGTGGCATTTTGATGTTTACTTATCTGAGCACCTCTCTTGTCTTTCTTCTTGAAATATGTGTATATCGTGGACGCTTAGACTAATATTTTTATATTTTGTGTATCGTACGGTTATTGTCTTTCTAGCTTGTGTGTGATTATTTTCATCGATATTTGATTATGTTCTTGCTTATTTTCGGCAATGTTTGAGTTTTTTTTTGTGTCCACGGAATATGCAATGGCAAAGAACAACCACCACAGTAATTTTGAGTCTCAAATGTGCCCCGTTTTTTGTTTTCCTGGTAACTGATGGTATCCGCGTTGAAGTGCATTACGGTATTCGTAAACTTGCCGTCTTCACATCTCCCTCTTGCCCTTGTCAGACGATGACTTGCATACTGTTCGGCGACGCAAAATATCCGAACTGGGTCCCCACAAGCGCTTTCGGCGACACGGGGGAGCGGAGCGGATTTGTTCACAGCATTCTGCCGAAGTGTGACGAAGGAGGTGTCGAGGGACTACAGGAAATGGGCGCGGTTGATCTTGGGACTAGCGATTTCGAACATCCCGTGAGCCAGGCTGTTCCTCTTCCCGAATTAACTCGATCAGGCACCACCCTAGCAAACATGCAGGGGGTACATGTCCCGCATATGCCGGTTTGTAGTCCTGCCGAGATATCTTGGTTTAGCGATACGTTCATGAGGTATGTCGTGCATAAGGAAGGGCGGCAGTCCTTCTTAGACTTTGGCCTGTTCTCACTGATTTGGAACGAGCGCGTTGCGGGCATGGAAGCGAGAAAGACTCAGGTGGTCGGCATTTTCAGGAAGACCGCGGCACACCTGAGGGCACATTGGAAACAGTGCGTATAACCATGCCGCGGTTGTGTATCAATGCCGGATTTCGAATAGAATAGATAGAAACGATTCGGTTATTATGTGTAGTTTGAAACGTTTTCTCTGCAACTTACCTTGCATAATAACCCACTCATGTCCGTACCCCCGGTGATGATACAGGCATCACGATCGCATCAATACCAGGGAAACCTTACGGCCTGTTCGAGCACAAGATGCACCCACCAGTGGTCAGCTTCGCGCTCCCGTGGATATTGGAGGCACTGCAGCTGCCGTGGCGGCGTCTTGGCTTGTTGAAGCGCCCTCGGTATTGCAGTTCCCTGAGCAGATAGCAGATCATGGAGGAGCTGCAGGAGAGCCGGCGCTAGAGAGTGATCCTGTCGCGACGGTACACAAGCGTTTTCGCAACGGTCAGCACTGCTTAGCTTGTGGATACAAGATGGGAAAAGGGCCTTTAAAAAAACACCACAGGCAGTTTTTGGCATCTGGGGGGGGGGCAGTCTGCACTGTACGAGAGGAGCTCAAGCATGTTGTCAAGAGGCCGACCGAAAAAAACTCTATCAGAAAGTTCGGCGGGGAATGCGAATGTGTCGGAGAGGCAGATCCTCGATGGGTGTGTAAATCTGTCCCATCTAACAAGCAGTAGTAGTACTGGTGTGAACAGAGTTTGGGGGTTTTGTTTGGTTCATTGATTGCGACGTATGTATGCAACAGTGGTGCATGCAGCTTACGAAGCGACCGCATAATCAATGGACATCGGGTTGTCGTTGGAGACCACTTCGGAGTGCTTAGGGGGGGGGGCTGGTTGTAGTTTTTGATAGATGAAGGGGTGGGAATCAGGATTTTGGTTTTAAATTGTTTTTGGGCATCGAGTAGTAGGTTGGCGTGTTTTCACGTTTTATCACGTTTTATACGGCCCAATGTTTGTTTTGTTCGTCCTGTTTTTGATAATGACTAATATACTACGCCACCTTGTGTCTCGCTTTGCCGTTGGCGTGGGTCCATCTACCAAGCTGGACGTGCAGCGATGCTGGCCCTGGCCTGCCGCTGAGTGCCGAAGACACGGTATATTCCTACCAAGTGAAATGTATACAGCAGTCTAATGCATCATCTTGGGCGCCTGATTTGCTTTTCTTTTCACTTGTATTGTGTATACTGCTCAATGCAGCATGCACATTTCCGTTTTCATCGTCTTGTTTTTACGCATGAAGCATGGGCACACTAATGTGAATGAAAAATGGTGATCATATCGGAATTGACAGCGAGCAACATGCCATTCGACAGCGAACTTTGGGCGGCCTCAGGCAGTACGCAGAATTTCACAGAATTTACAACCTGGCACGAGAAAAAACAAAAAAGTCATCCCTGAGAATCGAACCCAGCATCCATTTGTTTTGGCGCTTCGCACCAAATGAGTTAAATTGCTCATAGGAGGTAAGACCATGAAAGTGCAGCCCGATATATGGTGTTACGACGGTGCACCTAGAAATTACGCAGTATTCGAAGGCGCTAAGAGGAAACCCAGTTAAGGGGTTGCCATTGGTTTTGGTGGGGGGTATATGAGCTTAGGGGGGGGGGGTGGCTTGGTACTGCACGTCGATCATTTAGTCGAGGTTTCATACTCTCGCCCGACGCATCGTACTATGTAGTTCGCACCTTACGCTAGCATTTGCCGGCGTGCTGTACCTTCGTATGTACGCCGTTTTGGCTTGGTACTCCGCGTAGACCTTTTGTCGATGTGTCGCACTTTCACCCGGGTGGTGGGGGGGGGTATAGTTTGGGGGGGGGGGGTGGCTTGGTACTGCGCGTCGACCTTTCGTCGGTGATTTATACTATCGCCCGAGGCATCGTACTAGTCCACAACTCAAGCTGGGATATGGCGGGCGTGCTGTGCTTTCATACGAACGCCTCTGTTTGGGCTTGGTGGTTCGCGTCGATCTTTTGTCGCCATTTCACACTTCCGTCCGTGACATCGTACCTATCCGTGATATGGTACAGCCAGATACCTGTGTACCATTACTGTGGAAGCCGGTGCAACAGTGGTACACATATGTATGGCACAGCAACATATATGTACAGCAGCGGTTCTCCGGTATAGCACGGTGTGCACAACATTATAACAGGAACATGGTATGGTACAATTATTGGCCAGCGGAAACAAAAGGAGGATGGAATGGTTTTAAAATATTAATGTCCCCCGGGTAATAATTATTTTGAAAAATACTCGAACTCCTTCGAAAATATCGAGGAAGGCTCGCTGCTGGCGGCCTGGTACGTGCGACGCCCCTCGCTTCACTAGCCCGGCACTGACTACGACGACGACTACGGCTGCTGCTACTACTACTACTACTACTACTTTACTACTCGTACTAATACTATACTACTACAGCTTTCAATTTCACATATACAGATATGATGACTTATAATATACCATACACACCATCAGGCGTCACACATAACATGCAACGCGATACAACGGGAATGATGCTGGTGGTGGGTTACTCTAGGAACACGATGCACAAGAAATCTATATGTCAAGCGCTCCGCTCTTTAGGACGGGGGGTCCAGGACCTCCTCGTTGCCCCCTTCGTTCTCCCCATCTGCTGCAGCATCCGAATAATGATTGCTATAATTTACCCTGCCCCCGCCCCTAGTGCAGCCCGGGCGTTCGCGCTGTAGAGAACCATAAGGTCAATCTTCTCGGGGGCGGGGAGAGAGTGACAAAGCGGGGAAATAAGAAACGTCGGGGTGCAAAGGATGGTAAGCGGGTGTCGTGAATAGTCCCCAAGCAAGGGGAGAAGAATCGACGGGAAGGCAGTGCGGTCCAGGGCAAAGCTCAGCTCAGATTGCATTTGTACAGGCGTTTGCCATCTGACGCATATGCACTCTACAGCAGATAGCCTGGAAAACGGTTTGCTCGCTTTTTGGACTTCTCCGTAAAATCCCGTAGGATGCCCCATTGAATCCCATGGAATTTCACGGGGTCGCATGGAACACCTCATGGGGGGCTCTCGCCTGCGGGATATCCCATGGGATTCTATCGGATTCCGATAGGTTTTCCCTGTCGAACTTCCGACGGGATTGGGATTTCCCATAGGAACGAGACTTCCCAAGGGAAGTCCCGTGGCAAGTCCCAGCGGATGCCACCCCGGCCCGGCACTCGAAAACCCTAACCGTAATCCTAACCCTCCAAAGGCCTCCGATTGGCTGGGGTACTATGGGAACAAGACTGTAGCTCGCTCTGCTTGGAGACTTAAAAGCCTCTAGGCCGCTGCGTTTGGAAATATTATACCCGTCGCTTTGCCGGGATGCCCATGGGATGTCGTGTCGTGGGATATACCACATATGAACCCATGGGATTCTCTAGGATATATTCCACAGGGAGTTCAAGCCCAGCACGAAGGTCACCTGGGCTGACAGGCAGAGCGTCTTATACATTATCCTTATGAAAACTACCGCTGGGGTACATGACGCAGTGCACAATGCTTGTACAACACGCTACGTCGAGAGGCGGGTGGCCTTATCCGTGGAGACCTCGACGAGGTAACGAACGCCACATGTCCACCAGCTGCCAGTATCGGGCGTGGGGGGCTCTGATATCACCTGGGTGTTTGCTCTCAGCCTACGACCACTGGGCATGATGATTTCATCTCCGTCGAGGCGCTGCAGCCCTAGATCGTGATATTCCTCCCTCTCCTGGTCAGTCTCCGACAGTAGATAATCCTAAAAAATCCAAAGAAGTAAAGGCGGCGCGTCGGCAGAGCGAGGCGTACATATTGATCGGAGTGACATTGCGCACGGTACAGTAGGCTCCCCGGTGTGGACGAGTGGCACTGCTGTACTCCGTGGTGTTGGTCGTCAGCAGCAGAGCCCCTCTGCATTCACTTTAGATCTTACCACAGCGAATAGCCGGCGGGCCAGACACGCATCCGTCCGTTCTCCGGACCTTGGCCGGTCAACCGATAGATGGGCCAATAGCGGCATGCCAAGTAGAGATTGTGTGTACGTCCAGCCAGGATTGGCCCGCACGCTTCACTGCGATCGACGCAAAGTGTCGTACGTGGGTTTAAGGCTTGCAACGTGCCCGCGGGCAGGCGTTTCATGCCCACGCAGTCATGTGCAAGGGGAAAAAGCCACAATCCAACTAGAACGCACAAACATCGATCCTAAGCAAGCGCACACACGGACAAGAGAGGGGGAGGGCGGGAAGTACCACGCAAGAGCGGGATAATCCCGCTGGGAGTACACGGCAGTTTCGATCAAACCAAAGCGCGATCTACGTGCGTTCACCGTGAGCATACGGAGGTCTTCATCCTTTGCTTCAGCGTCGGAGTCTGCAGGAGTTTCATCCTCGGGGTGACCGCCTGACGAGCGCAACCCGCGACGAACGGGGCCCTCCTCGCTGCTCATCCCGGGCTGTTCTTCGTTCGCACGCGGCTTGACATCCATCTTCGATCGGGGAGCGTAAAGGCGGCGGCGCACGAGTAGAGGATAGATAGCGTGCAGCGAGGAAGTGAAGTTTATTTTCGGTTGCCGGGTTATCGGTGTGCTACACAACGCCGTTGGCCTGCGCCGGTGGCTTGACAGCAACAAGAGGGGGCGGGCGCGCGAGGGGGTATTTTCTCCAAGGCCAATTGTTGGATGAGGTACGCATCGTCACGAGCAGGTGGGGGCTGAAAGGAGACACTCGGGAGCTGAATATCCCGGTCATTGTAGCAGGGTTTAAGCAACATGCATTCCCTATATACCTATGTGCTGTACATAGTATGCCATACATACACTGTGCCAGGCACGTGGTTGATACATGCGTACATAGGTACACACATTTACACAGAGTACGCACATACATACGTGGCTGCAGGCTGGCCACCCTTCGCTTTCGTTCGACGTTATTGGCGTATGTACAGTAGTAATCTTCAATCTAAATGTTACGTGCCAATGGTAGGGGTGCCCGCAGCTACCGCCAGGCTAGGGAGACACATGATGCCCCTACCTTCGCCCATGACGCGGGTGAAACGCTCACCTCCACCATGCAGATGTCGCTGCTAGACCCAGTCGAGCACGGCATGGACATGACGATGGAAGTGGTCCCGTCGGTGTTCGGGGTGACCATCTTCACCAAGAATGTCTGGGAAGGCGAGAATTTGCGACACGGACGGGGTCCATATGCCACCGTGAGTGCAAGCATCGAGGAGACGGTCAGCTCATACTGTAGACGACAGGGGCACGAAGATAAGGCATTGGTGTACCGTACCTGCTGCTACGAAAGGAGGCCGGTATCTCTTCACCGGGAGCAGCGCGGAGCATGGGGGCTTGTACGCGGTAGGCAGGGTGTACGCTCGATTGAGTGTGAGGCAGGAAGGACATTTACTGCGCACTATGCAAGGACCGGATAACAGTGAAGAAGGCAGAACAAGCGCAACCGCTTACCCCCACGCCGCACGGTTCGGCCCATGTCATGCTGATGGTGGCGGGGGTGGAGCCATTTGCGGGCACAGGGTCAACGATTTCGCCGACCCAGATCTGGTGTTCGCAAGGGTGTCACACGCAAGCGGTTCCGGTAGGCATTATGAGTGGAGTATGCGCAGGGTGGGCGCACGCACGGAATTTGGATAGTACAGAAACGACCACACCCAGGTGTTCCGGAGAAGAAGCACTGCGCAGGCTTACCACCCTACACCGAGCGTACTGGGGGAAGGTGGGGGCGTAGTGGCGACAACCATCCATGCTGACCATGGTGACACCGTCGTGAGGGGTATCGCGGTCAAACGAGGTAAGCACTTCTCGGTGTCAGTTACACTCTTTGTGTTTTCACTACGAGTAAGCGCTCCAGACGAGTGTTGCGTTCGTTGGGATGGCTCACCTTTCGGTCCTGCCCGTCCGGGAAGACGTTTCCTTCCAACGCCGAAAACAAGGTTTGCTCTGCGGTGACCGTCTGAAAAGGCGGAGTGGGGGTTGGATGGGATGGAAGGAAGACGTTCATACGGGTGTTTTATGTAGTGCACCGAGTGTGGACTGCCGATGCTCTCACAGATCGGTATGAGCTTTCACCGAGACAGACACGGAGGAATATGATATATGGCGTACCAGGAACTGACTACGGACCGCACTGGTACTTGGTCGGTGTGTGTCGGACCACCAGTCGCCAAGTGCCATACCGCGCTACGTGCCCACCTGGGGCTGATCTGAAACCGCAGGCAGGTAGAGTCCGGAGCATCGTTCAGAGTGTCGCACAGCAGCTCCGCCAGTTCCACGCTCTTCACGCCTGGGGTCGCGTAGATGCTTGTGGACGGTGGACAGGTTGGTTGCGGCGACATCGGTGCGCACATCGTCCCGAATGACAAACTAGGCAATTCGTTGGGTTTCCTATCAGAAGCAACGATGGCGCCGTGACTCAAACGGTGTTGCTCCTCGCGGTAGACGAAAGATGAACACCTCCGTTGCGTTTGCTTGGGGCAGGTGCAGTGTTTGTTTTGTGCCCAGAAACGGCAGCGATCCGAATGGCTAAAGGAGAGCGGTGAGAACATTTTGTGGGAGCGCAGCGCTCATCGGTGGTCGGATGTACCCTACCGGTACGGTTTTTTGTCTCTGTCTCTGTTTATGTCTCTGTCTCTGTCTCTGTTCCGTCTTTGTTTTCGGTTTCGCCCACGGCTTCGGCTTCGGTGTATCGGTTAATGAACACACTCGTACGACACCCGTCCGCTCTCGTTCTCATGGCCGCGCACACCTCCGTACGGCTGCCCGATCAACATTCAGCGACTTGCGCTAAACACATCCAATACACGCAACACGTAAGACGTCCGTCCTCGTGCTTTCGCTCACTGTCGCATAACCCTACCCCTAACCCTCGGAGCGATTGCTGGAAACGGTAAACAAAACCAAGTGAACGCCGTGGACGATTCGGTGCCGGTTGTAACAGGCTGTAGACCCATGCTACGGTAGGGATGCACCTAACTGTTTATGAGGCTCCCCACTCGAGGATGTCCATAACTCGCCCAATCAAGCGCTTTGAGAAAAAGCGTACTTTCAACCGCATGGGCATAGGAATAAAACTGAAAACCTCCAAAAAAGCAAACGAACTTTGGACTTTCTTGGGTTAAGGAGCCCCTGCGGTCAGAAACGGTTTAATTAAAGTGTGTTTCCTCTATCGTAGCACGCGCCTGTGCTGCTGTGGGTGGATGCATGTTTCTCCCGCAGCAGAGGCAACGCAAACAGCTGCTGCCACACAACAAGAGCATCCACCACCATCGCTTCGTCGGTGCGGGGCGATGGGTCGTGGGGCGAGAGAGACCCAGTCGCTGGGGACACTCTAATATTCCAACGTGCAGGAACCCTTCCGGCCCTTGCTGCTATAGACTGATTGGCCGTGGAAGTGCTCGACACAAAAGGGGGCTTACCTGTGACCTGATCTTGCAATTCGAGCGCCGCAACCAGCTCAGCGCTGACTTGCTCGTCGGCGCTGGAAGGGCAGTAATCTTCCTCGCAGCTCGGCCTCAAACCCCCGATGCCTCCTTGGTGCTTGGATTCCTCGGCGCGTCTCGCCAAATCAGGACGCAGCCCGAACTCGCCGCCTGCTTCCGAGTGAGCCACCATGCCCCGGCGCACGAGGGGGGAGGGGAAAGAGAGAGGCGGGGGCCACAGGTCGGCCGCATGGTGGGAATTGGGGATTTTGTTTCCGCCCTTCCGCGTTTTGACGAGAAGATACCGTAGCGCTGCCATATACACGCCGTAAACAAGTACACCCTACGGGTTCCTCGACTACAGCTTGACACACACCTCCACACTTCCACGCGCCCAGCGCTATCGGTGGGCATGCGGTGTATATCCGCGAAGGTACTACAAGTGTGTGGCGGGTGCACTTCATATTGTACAGTACAGGAATGCCGACCACTGTTGGGACGACTCCGTTCGCGCACAGTGGCAAAATTACCACCGAGAAATCCGTAGAACACCGGTTCCAACGATTCCGTGCTGCCCGTCGGGTAGTCAATGTCTGGAGCCGATGCGGGGGTTAGGGTTAGTGGTCGGAGTTATGTATATACGGAGGCATTCGCGAACCGGAGATGGGGACCAATCGTCCCCGGGTGGCTCTGGCTTTGTATACGAGCCCCAGCCAATCAGCGATCGGCCAGTGTGGCTGGGGTTTCCACACCGTGCGCGGCGGTGTCGACCCGGGGGACCTCGGTTTTCGTCCCCGGGCTGTTGGAGTTGTAGATGTATGGAGGGATTTCCGAACCGGGGATGGAGCCCTATCGTCCCCGGGTGGCGCTGGCTTTATTTTCGAGTCCCAGTCAATCCGCGATCGGCCGGCGGGGCTGGGGTTTCCACACCGTGCGGGGCGGTTTCGAGCCGGGGGACCTCGGTTTTCGTCCCCGGCTGTTGGAGTTGTAGATGTATGGAGGGATTTCCGAACGGAGGATGGGGCCCTATCGTCCCCGGGTGGCGCTGGCTTTATTTTCGAGTGCCATCCCCGGGGCTGGGGTTTCCACACCGTACGGGGCGGTTTCGAGCCGGGGGGTCGTATTCTTCGTCCCCGGGTGATTGGAGTTGTAGAGGTACGGAGGGATCTCCGAATCTGGGATGGGGCCCTGTCGGCCCCGGGTGCGGCGGGACTGCGGGGTTCCCCCGAGGGTTAACTTCCACCGCGCGCGGCGCGGTCTCTGATTGGCCGAGGGCGGCCTGCGGGCCCCCCTCGACCAATGGGCGCCGGGCTCGGAAAACGCAGGGATGAAATGTAATCGTTATTATATTATATATATGTAGACATATTGGATATATCGCTCTACATATGTTTCCTGCCGCTATGAGCGCGCATCTATGAACCCATGCCCGCCCGACACACCACCCCGTTTGGGATCTAAACTGGGAGGGCATACGGATGTGTGCCGGGAAACACGGTGCTAAGAGGGAGTACTTGTTAACAGATAAATTGATACGGATGAATCATCTGTCTCGTAGTGTTCCCATATTGGACTGAAACGTGCACCACACGTACAGCACATAAATGTTAGTGTGTGTGATGACTGCACTGCGACGCATGTATTATGTGTCGTACCATGTTGTGTCACGTTCACGGTGTTTCGCATTTATTCACCAGCAGCGAAGTACCCAACATTGTATCCACCGTCCATAGCGCTGATGTCGACGCCCTCATCGGATCGGAATGCTTGTTGCTGTGTATCAGGACCCACAAAAGGCAGAGTGTGTACGTGAGCATCGGGAGCAATTGCCTCAGCATGTCCTCACCACGATATTTCGCTGCAACTACCGTGTTGAAGCCGCCTATCGTTTTTCGTCGCCAGTACGGCCCTATAACGTCGGAGAGAGAGCTTCGTATTCTTTCGTAAAGCCGGGACTAACCTGAACACACTGCATGTGCACTTCGCCAATTAACTGCAGCCAAACCGAGCGCACGCCTTACGAGCAGCACTGCAACATCTTCCAAATGCGCATGCAAGGTGTAGTGAAACGGGAAACACGTATGGGCTGCCCTCTGCACGAGTTCTTCCTCAGGGAGCAAGTCTTACCAACCGGCCGACCGGTGCCCACGTGATTCAACCACGGCTGCGGGTAATGGGTTGGTAGATGAAAAAGGCGACAATTGCAGTAGCTCTTGAGTGTTTCCGTCTCTTGCTGCTGCTGCTTGTCCCCCGAATATTCCATACGAAAAGCAATTTCTGCAGCCTCCAGGACGTTGCCCTCGATTTCACCCAGTAATGTCTACTGTAAGTCAAAAAGTCTGTTTTACGAGCTTCTGCTCGCGCACCCATATAAGAAGACTCCTGAGTACAGCCATGCTCTCAAGGCGCCCCTGTGTCTGGTACGGGCGGGTCCTAGGTGTTTCCTGGTCTGACGCTGATCCTTAGACATCATGGGAGCCTACCGTTGTGTGGTTTGCGTATCTCTGGGCATTCCAAGCCCTCGAGGTCGTTCTTGTTGTTCTTCGGAAAATTAATGATCTCAAGTTCCAACGGGGCTTCCACAATCGCTTTCCTGGTGTATACTTCATGCCCGTTTACAGTGATGCCGAGAAACGGCGTCGCCATCCTTGCCTAACCCTTAGCACGAATGAGCTCTCGTGACAGACACTTCACTCTCGTATTGGATCGCGTCGTGCACGGGGTCGGCTTGAACGCGAGGGCCGTAGCATCACGCCATGGAGACGGGGTCAGGCGGAGGAGAACTGTAGAGCAGAGCACCAAGGTGAAAGAGATATAATTTACATTGTCGCTTGTATCGCTCGTGGAGTACTACCAGTGAAGGGGATTTCATCGGGATTAACCCAGAACCAAAGCATCTCTGTAGCAGGCATGTTCGCACCGGGGTGAAATCCTGGCAACACATCGCCTAAGTATCGTCATCCAATAGAATGCACTTGTTTCCCAATACCAAACTCTCCAAAAGTACTCGTACATACGTACGTGAATCATGAATCAGACCTATATAGATTGCGTGGACCTACTGCTCATCAGGCAGACTGCAAGTACTAGATATTTGACGGCACACTACTGTACGATTGGTGCTAACCGTTGACCTCTATCGCAAGCTACGAAGCGTTTCAACGGGCTTATCCGTTGTCGGATTCGCTTTCCTCGCCGTCGGATTCGCTGTCTGTCCACGCTGCAGCTACATCCCGAGCCGCTGTCAATCTCCAAGGCCGAGCTAGCACTAGCACCGCGACCAGCAGCACCATCGCCCGAAGCACCCCCTGGCTCTTAGCAGAGCTGTGGCGGTGCGGAATGCGCTATCTGTGTGCTGTGGGCTGTTGGTGTGGATGTTGTGGGCTTTGCGCTGTACGCTGTGAACATAAAATATAGAGCAGAAAAAAATGTTTTCCCTTAATATTGGGAGCTCCCATCTAACGGCGTTATTGTTTAGTGCCTTTTTGTCGTTTTGACATTCCTGGCTTTGTCTGAGGCAAGATAGGCACGAAAGGGCGTTTAGGCACGCCGTTTTCAGGGAAGGTCATTCAGGCATCATTTCAGGCAAACAAAACTTGAAATTAGACAGAATACAAATGACGCAAGCCTATCCAAGAGGCTGCCGGAAGAAACATGCGCGTGCTAGAGAGGAGCCTATGACTGCTGCGCGGGATAAGCAACACAAATACGAGAGAAGAGGGAATGCGATCCGAATGGGGGTGGAAAGGAAGAAAAAAGTACCGTGTATTATATATGATGCCACCTAGGTCGATTTGGTTCTATGTATAGTTAAGGCCCGCTGATAAGAAAACCATTTTGGCGTTGAAGCCCCATGGGTCTACCATAATATTTGCCATCTCTGTCTATTCGCGTGTTCTACCAGTCTGCCAGCACCGTTCCGTGCGGCATCCACTTGGTACTCCCACAAGCGCGATCAACCAAACAATTCCAGTTGCTGCTGTCAAAATGAGCTACGTACTACGTAGTCAGCCGAAGAATATGAATCATGACGCCGAATTATCTCTACGACAACAAACTGCAGATTGTTATCATATCGGTTCCCGATCCCTACTTGTTTTTCTTGTATTTACTTCCACCGGGGTAAAAACAAAACTTGGAAGAAGAACATCTCCCATGGAAGCAAATTTTCCTTCCATGCAAAAAGCTTCCATTGAAATCAAATTTGCGGTCATGGAAGTAAACTTAGTTAAATGAAAACTAGTAATACCACGGAAGTAAAGAGTCTTTACTCCCATGGAAGCAAACTTCCGTTTGAAGAGGGCCTTCGGCCGCTACGTAGCCAGGCCTAGTGTGGTTCCACGCTGCGCGCTACACGGTTTTTAATATCCCGTTTGCAATTGACCCACGTTTCGTAATCGGGGTGAGCTCATTTTGGGTGGGACGGTGTATCAAGTGGGACCAGGGGGTGAATACAAGCTCCCCTTTCTTCCATGTTTTACTTCCATGGGTCTTTTCACTTACTACATGGAAGTAAATCGGAAGTAGCAAAAATTCCTGGAGGAAAAAAGTGTTTCCAATTTACTTTCATGGAAGTAAATAAAGCGTAAATGGCAACTTGCATGGAAGTGAATTCAAAAGATAAGAAATGTGGAAAATCGGCCCAATGTCTTAATCTGTAGTCTATCTCGAGCTGTGTCCCTCGAAGAGTTGTTTCCTATTTCGCTGGGATCTCTTCAGCCGCGACGAAGTTTTCTTTGACGGCACATTCTTGTTGTTAGGGGTATTATCAACCGCTGCATTTCTTAAAGGATAATTTAGGATCCCAGTGAGCTCTCAAAAAGCATCTATCTGTCCCCTCGATTTGGCCAAGTATGATCAGCTTAAAACATGTTCCTTTTAATGCTGCACACATCGATCGATGTATTAATTCGGCCAGCGATCTTGGTGGCAGGGGGCTGGATATCCGGTTGGACGGTTTTTTTTATGAAAAATGATCTGGTTTTGACAAAAACTGAAACAAAAAAACAGAAAGAAGGAAAAGTTACCCAACCAGGAACCTCCACAATGCGGGAGGAATCCAGGGGGTGATGTCAAGTACAGTGGTGTAGTCCACGTTTCTTATTTTGCTCGACGGTTCCGGATGGGCCTCGTTTGACATCCAATATGGGGGTCGATTGCTCCTGTTTCTTATTGATACTTGTTCCTATTTTGTCGGCCACCTTCAGCTGCATTTCTTACACCGAATTCCTTATCTGTCGTGAAAGGCCGAGCCTCCCTTTCTTAATATTGTAACATATGTCTTAATAGCGGGCCCTGCTGTAACTATTTACCAGGTCGAGCTATCATATGCACGTACGCGGGAAATTGCGATGGGCCGGGCGAAACCCAAGGGAAAAATTGGCTGCCCCCAAAGCGTTTGCGATACTGCTCACTCATACCTCAGGCTCGGACACTGGAAGGCTCTTGAGTCGAGTGGGGCCTCTCGATGGCGCTTTGTGCTTGTGGGTGGAGGTCACGAATGGGCATGACTGAGAGGTTGTTGATGTAATGGCAACGGGTTTGATACTGTGTTTAAACTTTAAGTAGGAGCGTTCGCATACGACAGGGGATCTATTGCTGCACTTGGGTCAGCACATTCACAAACCGGAAATAACAAACAGTGGCTAAACGATTGCCAATATCCCCATGTTCTCATCATCTACACCGCCCATGCAACAGCAGTAACATATGCAAAATCGAGGAATGTATCACAAGGACCCGCGTGTAATCGAGTACTTGCTGAGTAGATAGCATAGCTTTTCCGGTATCGCCGTACCCACTATCCCAAAACGAGCATGATATTTGGAGAAAATGAAACAGTCAGTCGGGGCGCGCCCTACGTGCTAAAGCATTCTGCGAAAGTTTTGTACAGGCTGTGTGTGATCAATTTCTACCTTGCCCGTCAACCCAGACCGAGCCAACCCCAGACATAACCCGAACCCCAACCCGAACCCCAACCCTTTGAGGGGCACGAGCTCGGCAGGGGCAGCCACGCGGCTCCGCCGCGTGGTTTGATGGCGTCTTTCCTTAACAAAACATGCGGCCCAAAAGGCCAGCCTCACCCATTAAAACCGGCATCTTGCACAAAGCTTTCTGCAGGTCGCTCCTGCACATTGGGCGCGTCGCCAGTCGGGTGTTTCATGGCCTCCAAATAGCATGCTCTTTTGAGGGTGTGGGCTTCTCGGGTCTCGGGGCGTGCACTCTTCCGGGCCCACCACAGCATTTCACTTTAGGTGTTTACTTCCAAAATTTACTTCCATGGAAGTAAAATATATGTCCATAGAATCATGGAAGTGAAGAGTATTTACTCTCATGGAAGTAAATTTCCGTTTGATAGGTCTATTAATCGTGTGATTCCACGTTGAACGCTACACGGTTTTCAATGCCCCATTTGTGATTGATTTATGATTCGCTAATCGGAGTGGGCCCACTTTTGGTAGGACGACGTTTCGAGTGTGGGATCAGGCGGGGAGCTTCCCTCGCTTCCATGTTTTACTTCCAAGTTAGTAAATCGGAGTAAAAAACGCTCCACGAAGTAAACTTCACTTCCAATGTATTCCCATGGGAGTGAAATACTTTGGAAGGGTTGTTTTACTTCCATGGAAGTAAAAACACTCCAATGGAAGTAAGCTCAAAATATAAATAATGTGGAAGGTGGACTCTGTCGCTGTGAGAGGGTAGGTAGCAAGTCATGGCTGGCGCACCCTGTTGTGTGTTCCGCTACGTACATCCCTACCAGGAAACCAAAGCCACGCGGTTCGTGTTCGTGCGCATGCCCAGATCACAGCAGCACCAACAATATACAGCAATAACAGCAGCAGCACATAGTGGCTTCGTCTCCGTTGAGTCGAGCCCTGGCGCCTGCCTGTATCAGCGGGCAAAACCTTCGCTCCAGTTTGCAGGACGTGTTTTACATCAAGGTTCTTCACACAGCAGCAGTGCAGCAGTCCAGCAATACCACGATGTTCGGAAATGTAGGACGGCTTTGGTAATCGTATCGATACTCGAACGGTTCTTACATTTCCGGATAGAGTGGTAAACAGTATAGTTACCAGGTATGAATAGTACTCTGTCCGGAAAATTAAGACCTTTTTGGTAAAACTCATGATAATACTCAACTGTTCCTTGCATTTTCAGACATTCTGGTATGATCAGCGTGAAAAACTCAAACCTACAGCAAGCCTAAAACCAAGTGAATTGAATCAGATCTTGTTGCCGGGTGGGGCGCAAACGATCTGCATGATTTACTACTACCACTACTGTAGCGCATGTTTGCTGCTGCTGCTGCTGCTGCCAATACAACAAAGCCAAGGCAGGTCCGTGCTACGAGAGGGATAGCACCCTACAGTGCACCCTACAGTATACTGCAGCACTCTAAATGTTCTCAAGGTCCTCACTTGAGGAGCCCTTACTATTAAATGTAATTTTTATTTTTTATTTTTCTTTAAACAAAACTGGTCAACGGGGGGTATACCCCCATGTTCTTAGGTTATTTGGGGGTATAGGCTAAACACACCCACGACGGGCGCTTCCATGTGCCTCAACCTGCCTCAAATGCAATTCCGACGCGCTGGCAAGACGGCCACAGCCGATGCCGAGCACGCACACCCTTTTTTTCGGGCACGCTCTTGGGCCTAACGGGACCGCGGCGCTGAAGGGGGCAAAAGGATAGTCCCTTTTGACTACAAGCTGCAGGGGTACAAGCCCACAAATCTACTAAATTTAACTAGGGGATTTTACAAAAGGGGTACACTCCCCTATATCGTTACAAAAAGGGGGACATCGGTTTTCGCCACCGGGTACGCCCATGTACTCTGTCAAATCGACTCGAAATTAAAATCTGATGTGGTTGCCACACTTACATGGCACCTCCCTACCATCCCCAGCGCTTTTGTTTTTGATCATATGTTTAGCGGGTGAACGAGAGCGATCAAAAGGGGGGGGTGAGCATATCCCCCTTTTTGTTATACGTACGCGAGGGTATCCCCCTTTCCATCTACTTAGTTTGGGAAAGTCCACCTTTTTCGTAACGTCCCCCTTTTTGTCATTATGCAGAGAAGTATCCCCCTTTCTGTGTCAAAAAGACCTAGGGTAAGTGACAACTCCATGTTCTGGTCGTTGTGGCACGCCCAAAAGACGAAACGACCAACGGCCCATACCCAGGCAAACATGGTCAGCATGTCAGCATACGTGATGTACTCCAGAAAGGCTATTCTCAGTACTCGGAATACAAAATGAACTCGATACTCGTACTACGAGAATAGTCAAAGGTTCTGTGAGTATTCGTATATTTGGGCAACTTGCTGCCAGGTGCCAGGTGCATACGTATTGTTGTTGCTGTTTCTTTCTTACGAGTTATATCGCTTGTGTCGCCGGCACCCATGCTTCGGGTAGGGCAGGGGAGGAGTTGGAAGTGTTCCATCCGACATGAAACAAATAAGATGAAATTGAAAGGAATGCCAAGGGTTTCATCCCAAATGAATAGTTTGGCAGGAAAACAGATAAATCAATCATGATGAACCTGCTTCGTTTCGAGGCGAAACAATATCTATTTACGTACTCGTTTTTTATTACTTATAATATGAACGTTGAATCATGTAATTGTTTTTATAAAAAGCTAGGATCTGTGTACCACCACTACTACCCTGTGTGTCCAATGCGAACAAAATCGGTGTACCAACTACAACATTACACGTACGTTCGTATGCCTGTGCGTATGTATGTATGCCACTACAGCATTACACGTACGTATGTCTGTGCGCATGTATGTGTAGTATCATCCCATTACACGTACGTACGTGGTGGCAGCTATTGTACAGCATTACTGCTGCTGTAGTATATCGTACCAGCCAGGTTGGCAACAACTACAGCATTACCCGTACCAACTACAAAGAAATGATTTTTAAAATAATACGTAGTAGTCGTACGAAGATACTTGCCTTTTTTTGTCGGGCAATAAATAAGTAACTTTAGCTGGGTATTCATGCAGGCAGGGAAGGAATAAATGGAATACAAATAATTCATCCGAGAAAACATTTTTTGGTTGTATGTGGTGTGTCAGGTCGTTGAACACACAGAGTAGTAGCAGTAGTACGAAAATCCTAGATTTTTATTGTTGGATAATGAAAAAATTGGTTTTGCTGGTAATAAGCCTGTATCGGGGAGATAGGTGCGATTTATACGTTCCAAATATACCAAATTAATTACAGTTATTCAACGTATCCACCATGTAGATTGGTGGAGACACATCTTTAATAATATTTTAAGAGCAGTTGGTTGTGCCAGGCGATTTTTCTGCGTCACCCTTCCCTACCTGTATAAAAACCCAGCAAGAGTTACTTATTTATTGCCCGAAATAAAAAGGCAGGTATCTTCGTACGAATACTACTACTACTATTACTTTAAAAATAGTTCCTTTGTAGTTGAGCACTACCACTCCTTCTGTCAAGATTTAAATAAATGCTCGAGCATTCTACCCAATATCCAAGATCGCGTGCCTACTCCTCGCTTGTTTGTCTCTACTCCCGACGCGTTCACGGCGAGATAAGCAGGGGAACTCGTACAGATCACTTACTCGTAAGAGGTAATGGTACATACCTGATGTACGTACTGCTGTACCGATCGACAAACTCGTACTACTCGTGCGCGTAACCCAAAGAGCTGAAGTAACGATGCAAAAGGCTGACGACATGTGTGTGACTCCTATACGATACCACTGCACTTACTAATAATAAACTAAGAAACACGTCAGCTGTGAAATCTCCCGACCAAAGTCGCCCCTTTGGGTTTGCGCACTACAACGCCCTTTTAAAAAAGTCACCCCTTTGTGTTTGCGCGCTACCGCCCCCCTGTCAAGATTCACAGGAACGCTCGAGCATGCCTTCCACGAAACGATACAAAGGGCTGACCAGTGACAATATGTGATTCCTCCTATCAATACTACGGTCCACATATTTAAAAAAATCACCGCTTTGTGTTTGTGACTACCCCCCCCCCTGTCAAGATTCAAATAAATGCTCAACATGCCACCCAAAATCCAAAAAACGATACAAAGGGCTGACCAGTGACAAAATTTGATTCCTACAACTACTGTGCACATATGAAGTATTTAAAAAAGTCACCGATTTGTGTTTGTGACTACCCCCCCCCCTGTCAAGATTCAAAGAAATGCTCGAGATGCCACCCAAGATCCAAGAATTTGCCTACTTCTCGATACTCTCTTTCTCCCCCCTCACGCGTTCGCGGCGAGGTAAGGGGGGGGCACGAAGGGCGAGGGGCGTCGGAGCCGATCCTCGAAGAGAGCGCCCAAAGAAAGAAAAAACCCTCGAGTATTGAGTGTGCCGAGATTCCGATACTGAGGCCGGCCCGGAATTAAAATTATTTATGTGGGAGCTCAGGGTTGAATCCAACATCAATTTATATATATTTATATTAACACCTACCTGGTATACATTTACGTAAACAGGGGTCGGTCGTTACGAGCGGACCGTAAGACAGCTCTACCTCGTGACAAAGGGCCCAACTTTCGATTGAAAGCTACGAAATAGCTTTTAGCTCTTTACTTTTTGCTGGCAGCAGCACGACTAGTATATAGCCCTTCAGGTTTGTCGGCAATGACGACAACACACGGCAGAGCATGGCAGGCATTTCAACAGTAGAAGCAGCAGCGCTTCGCTACCAACTGCTTCGCTGGGGATATCGTCAAACGGGTCATCAGGCAGAGCTGATGATGGGCATCAGCAGCACCATATCAACTGTTGCTGGGATAGCGCATGCCTAAGTAATATGGCTCTGGCCGCGGGAGCTATGTGAAACAGGGCACGGGGGCTATGTGCAGCAGCAGCAGCAATAGGAGGAAGCAGCGAGCGCTCTGGTGCGCAACCACCACGACCTACTGCCGTCGCTCGATAGCCGGCATTTGTACAGCATAACCAGGAAGAGACACCAGCATACATACTATCAGATAGAAGAGCTCATCATGATGTATAGCTGCACAACCTGCTTTTTGTGGGCGTAGAGAGAGACACCATCATGCAGACTATCAGGCAGAGCTTATGGCGTACTGCTGTTGCTGCTGCTGCTTTGCTGCAGCACAGCAAGCACCAGTACTCAATCAACTTCTGCGACGGTAGCTCAGGCGGACGATCTTACGAGTATGCGTTTATTGCTGCGCTGTTGCGGTACAAACCACACATCATCAGATAGTGGTGTAGTAGCGTACAGTAGTTTCTTGCCCGGTGAATGAATTGCTCTTTTTGCCACTTTCGGGAATTAAAAGTTAATTATTCATTTTCGAAGTTCGGGCACACGAAATACGCTGCCGCTTTGTATTGTTTGTTGCTGCTCCGCTACTACTGCTGAATTATACTGCGTACGGAGAGGGGGGCAATCTTACTACTGCTGTAATATTCTTGCGTCGCCCATCATCTGTACGGTTTGCTATAGGCTAGCGTTTAATATACTGTAAAATTGAAACTCATCGTGGCCACACTAATACCCCCATACAACTGCAAGTTTTGGCGGACTAGCCCAAACTCGACTACAAGCAAATTGTATTTGTGCAAGAATATCAACTCCCATCATACAACCACTCCAAAGCACCAGGGAGAGGCACCAGCATACAGACTACCAGATAGAAGAGCTCATGATGTACAGTACCGGCCCGCTCGTAAGAAACCAGAAATCGGGCTTAGGCTGACTTTCTTATTTGAGCAAGGGGTGTGTCCAACACTAACCTCAGTATAATAGCTGTCGACTTTCTTGTTTCCCTCAATGTTTAGGCTGAGTTTCTTGTGGGGCACTTTCTTATGAGAGGGCCGGAAGTGTACTGCTGTATAACCGGCAATTTGTGAGCGTGGAGAGAGACACCATCATATTGACTAGGCAGAGCTACGGTAGCTTGGACGGAAGGAGTATGGCTGCCGGGACAGAACTACTGCATTGCGTGCTCGTATGCGTTCATACTGCTGTCTTGCTGCTGCTGTGCAGACCATAGACCGTCAGCCTCGTAGTGCTGTAGCGTGCAGTAGTTGCTTGCCCGGTGACGNTCAAGATTCAAAGAAATGCTCGACATGCCACCCAAAATCCAAGAATTTGCCTACTTCTCGCTCCTCTCTCTCTGCCCCCGCACGCGTTCGCGGCGGGGTAAGCGGGGGGGACGAAGGGCGAGGGGCGTCGGAGCCGATCCTCGAAGAGAGCGCCCGAAGAAATGAAAAAACCCTCGAGATATTGAGGTGCCGAGATTCCGATACTGAGGCCGGCCCGGAATTAAAATTATTTATCGTGCGAGCTCGAGGGTTGAAGCCACATGAATTTATATATATTTATATATTGTGATACGTACGTACACGTTTGCCGACAGACTAGAAAACATGAACCACAGACAAAAATCGACGACGGAAGAAGGGACCGAATGAAGTCCTCTCGGGATAAAAAATCAAGGCACCGACCGTAGTGGGGAGGGGGGGGGGACAAGAGCCTGATATGTAAACTGGGTCTGGGTAAGAGTGTTAAGGTACTGTTGGAACCATGTAAAAACGTGGGCAAATACCAAGGGTACGCGCGGTAAAGGTCGGGACGGGAAAATGCGGTCGGGACGGGAACGGTACGGTACGAGAATGGGAAACCGTCAGATTTTTCGTTCCCGACCGCGATTTCCCGACCGGTATCATCGTCAGTTTCTGTTCCCGAGCTCTACCGTCCCGCGGTAATGGCCGTGTTCCCGTTCCCGACTGTTTCCCATCCCACTGTCTGCCCCTTCCCGACTATTTCCGTCCCGCTGGCCGCCCAGTCCCGACTATTCCCATCCCACTGTCATATAAGTGATTCCCGTCCCATCCCGACCATGCGGCACAGCTTCTCCCACCCCGCATCTCACTATTGGGGCAGATATTCCCAATTCCATTTACCGCCGGCTTTTTCGTTTTCCCATCGCATGACCATGGATGGATGCAAGTGCGTATACTGCTGTAGACTGGAGGAGACTCCAGATATTCGTGCGCGTCTACGGTTTGTTTATATTTCCGAACTATAAACAAATCGTATACGCGCAAATATATATTTCCTTTTTTCTTTTTAATCCCTTTCGATGTTTTTAAATTTAAACACGAAGTTAAACTTTGTATCAACCATTCAACCGGCGCAGCTCACACTTCGCTATTTGAAATAATGAATTAATGGTACGACGTATAATAAATCGGTTGATGGTTTAAGCTTGCGTTTCTTTTCGTGTTTCTGGTGCAGATTCGTCCCAAGTGGGTGTGTGGGCATTGTGGAAAGGGGAAGCGGGGGGTGGTCGTAACAATACTCGGAGTATGACAAGTATGATACTTAAAATGCAAACAAAGCATGATGTTGTGTACCAGGTACGTATGTACCATACTTTTTTGTTTTGTTCCTGTTTTACATTCTCGCGAATGTTATAATCGTCTATCGTAGCATATCAATACGTCGAAGTCACAAGTCGGTAATATAACTAGATAAAAGCTACGAGGAGTACTATTAATAGTACTCGAAGAAGATTTTTGATTATAATTCCTCTTTTCAGCCGTTGTCTCCAGCCTGTGTTCCCGACCGTGTTCCCAACCTTTCCCGAATACGTTTCCCGACTGCGTTTCCCGACTGCGTTTCCCGACTCGGTTCCCGATCTATTCCCGTCCTATTCCCGACCTATTCCCGACCCGTTCACCGATCATTTCCCGTACCGCCAAAGAATCGTGTCTTCCCGTCCAATCCCGCCAACCAAATGGTTTCCCACCTTCCCGTCCCATTCCCGTCCCGCGGTAAACAGACGGGAACATTTTCCCATACCGCCCCTCGGCAAGACCAAAAATGTTTCCGCCTGCGGCGGGCAAAACGGTCCCATCCCGTACCGCGCGGTGCCTTCGGCACCGCGCGTACCCTTGGTAAATACCTGGTATCAATTACTTAGATCGTATTGTATTACTTGGAAGGAGTATCTCAGATGGGAACCAGGGGGGTTCCCAGATGCCCTTCCCCTTTTCTCTCAGTCTTTCATCACGCAAAGGGGATAAACCTGCTCTTCTTCCATCTCTAAGCAAACAACACACGTGAGTACCAACGAGTACCCGTTCCATAGGCTGACCTGGCTAGGGATAGCCTGTCCGCCTACATCTAGGTCCCTCACAATTGGCGTTGCTTTCGGCAGGACTAGCCTACAAACGGAAGAAACTTTTTGCTCGTGCTCGGTTTTTTTAGCCGTTCGTGTTTTCACAGTTTGTCGTAGAGCAGCGTTGCTCCGCTCATCAACCATCCCTGATGTCGACTCAAGAACGAGGAGGATCTGCTCCCCTTCGCGGCGGCCCAGACTAGGACCCTGAACCCCAGGGCCCCTTGCTGGGCCACCGTTTACGAAGCGCCGATGAAGACCAAGCGCCAAGTACAGCAGATCAACCTGAGGACTGGAGGACCCGATTGGAGGACGGAGCTGCTGCGATTTCGCCACGGAGAATAGCCTCTGAGCCGCGATCTCCGTGCCCACCGGGAATGCAAGTCGCACCCTTCACGCGTACGGATCCGTCCACAAGACAGGCCTCTGAGCCACGACCTCCTTGCTCTTTAGGAGAGCAAGTCGAGCCCCTCACGCCCCCGGCTATGGCTCCTTCTTCTTCAGCTGAGGTTGTTCTACCTCTCAAGACCTCGGATGCCTGGAAGCCTCTCGATGACGCTCGGCTCCCCAAGACGAAGAACGGGCCTCCATTCCGCCAAACGGCCGATTTAGATCCTCTGCCTCTAGACGCGCTGCGCCAGGCCTCCTCCGCCTCTGACTCTACGATACCTGCCTAGCAGAATTCGAGCAGGCTGCGCCTCCAACTTCCAGTTCTACCTGGCTCTGAGCAAGACACGGGGCTGGCTGATGCCCAGCCGAGTACTGCTGGTACTCGTACGAGGCCAGAGAGCGATACTGCTGTACGCAGAAAAAGTGTTCCTGGTTTTTTTCCTCCTCGCTCAACTGCTGAAGTTCGGCCTCTCAAGACCTGGAAGACCGAGCCTTCTTTCCGCCCAACGGCCGACTTGGACCCTTGTAGGGCCCCGCCTCTCGGCGCGCTGCACCAGGCCGCTCCAGCTGCCCAGCCCGCCTCCGCCTCTGACTCTTCGAGCAGACTGCGCCACCCACCTCCAGTTCTACCTGGTTCTGGGCAAGACACGGAGCTGGCTGCTGCCCAGCCGAGTACCGTTTGTACTCGTACGAGGCCAGAGCGCAAAAATGATGTTCGTGATTTTTTTCCCGCGCCTCGCTTAGGAGATTACACACTGGAATTCAGTACGAGCATACTCCCTGTTTTCTTCACTGCTGTTAATGTGGACGATGCTTCTCATAGGGATTTCAGTACAGCCGCCGAAACTGCTGTTGGAGTCGACGCTTTCAGTACAGGCTCTGCTGCCGGAGCAGATGTGCTTACTCCTGCTGTACCAGCTTCAGCTGTTGTGAACAGTGATGTACAAGCTCCTGCTGTGGTGACTACTGCTGATACTTCCTTCCATGCCGTTTATGACTCAGAAGCCACCTTGCCGCCCCGTACTGCCAGTACCGCGCCTGATATTTGTCTTCGCCCTCCATTGCGTACTCTGACCGCCCGAACTGCCCCCATGAAGCACGCCCTCCAGCAGGTCTTTCCCGGCGCGGTGCAGCAGCTACATCAGCATGCACTCCAGTGGACCTCGCCCGGTCTGGCCCAACAGCTGCAGAAGCCACAGCAGCTGCAGACCCTCTGGCTGGCCTTGATAGGAGCGCCCCACCAGCTGCAGCAATAGCGACAGCGGAAGCAGGCCCACCAGCAGCCCTCGCCAGGCGTGGAGCCCCAGCAGCCGGCCGAGGTGCAGCAGCAACCGTCACCACCCCCGCTCATGTCCCGAGCTGTTCATCGGACTACGCGACCCCGCCGCGCTCGGCACCGCTGAGTGCCGGCTCGCTGGAGCCGCTTCCGCCTGCGCCGAGACCCACACCACGGACGCCGCTTGCTCTTTGCTGTACCGTTGGCCGCGCATGTGACACTCGCCGTAGGACAGGACACTCGGCGCGCAGTTCGCAAAGATGGCTGCATCGGCGGGCCATCACGAGGCCCAACGTCGGGGAAAATCTTGCAACTCTACGCGCAGTACGGAGTGGATGACAGAGTTCTTTCAGCGGCAAAGGCTTCCGCTCGGCATTAACCACGACGACTTCACAATTGTCTGGACCACTGGCAGGCAAGACTTTTTCCTTCTTGGTGGACGTTGCCCCCTTCGCTGGGCGTCTTGAGCACTTTTATGTTGTCCTCGCGCCATCGTACTTGTTCAAGTACCGTGCGCAACCGTTGTTTTTAACCGTTGTAGCCGCGAGCGCTGTGGCCGTTTCTGCGGAAACCGCCCGCCTCGCCGCAGTATAGCGCGCGTTCGTAAAACTGAATTTTCATACGCAGAATCGAGCCCTGCTCTTCCGGTATGCTCTCCCCTATATTGGTGGTAGGCTGAGACCATCCCTCTGCAAACCCTTCATAGATGTTCTATATTACACACCACTATTTCTTCTTTGCTGTTGTCAATCGAACCGGCCGGTGATGCGCGGCAGCGCCCTCGTTCGGGTTGCAAGCGACGTTTTGTTTCCGGTATCTGTGACGAGCGTGGCTCCTTGGGTTCTATCTCCCCTACGTAGGCCGTAGGCTGAGATCACCCCCTTCGCAAAGTCTTCATACGTGCAAGCACCACCACTGACCTCCCCCGCGTTTGGACGCCTTTTTTTTCGGCACTGGTTCACAGATCTCGCGAGCCTTGGTTGGAGAAACCTCTGGATCGGAGACTCTTGCAGCGCCTACGGAGCGGTCCTTTTTAACTGTGGCGATGCAGCAACAGCTTTTGGGAAGTTGCTGTCTTTCAGCGAAGCGAGTCTTGCGGCACCTTGCATTTTCCCCGAATCCCTTCGGGTTTTTCGTGGGATAGTGTCGGGATAACGGGTATCGCGCGCCAAGTGGCTTTGCTCGCCGTGTGCACCCCCATTTTTCCAACTGCCTTCGGGAATTTTGCGTGAGATTATACTGCTGCAGGGGGGAGGGACTTTGAGCTTTCGGCGCCAGGTGTCGCACACGTACTTTTAGTACGCATCGGTGGGTGTACCCCTTTTTCCTCCTGCCTTCGGGCATGTCGAGTGATATTTAGGTGGTAATACGGAGTAGGCATCTCCTACCCGCGCTAGTACTACAGGCAGTATGCGCCGGTGTGGACGGGGTCTGGGCTAAGACCCACATTTTAATCTGGAACTTTGGCTTGAGATCAGAACCGTTTGTAACGGTTGGCACCATGTGTCTCGCTTTCGGTGTGCTTTGGGAATAATAAAATACCGGCCTTCAATGGCGTTTTTATTTATTTATTTCGCCTTTCCTGTTTCTTCGACGGGTACGCGGTCAACCGCCCCGTCGGGCCTCGGCCCGCCTCTAAGGGGCGTGGCCAGGCCCGTACGCCTTCCCTGTCGCCTGGATGGCAGAGGGGATCGTGTAATTATCATGTCATGAATACCATCCATTTCATTGACCCTTGGCTTGATTTGTCATACACATGCTGGCCCCTAACCGCCCACCACCATGCTGAGGTTTTCGCTGTTTGGGCCCCCACGGAAACCGACGACACTCCTCTATGGAGCAGCCTACTTTCACCGACCGCCCGTGCTACCGCGCTCCGAGAAAACCCTACCCCGGCCTAAACTGCCGCGAAGGCTTGCACCCTTTAAAACAGTGTAGACATCCGTCCATTTTCGCGAGCGACCGTACCCAGTGACGACGGTGCGGCGTACCGACGTTGTTAGGCACGCATGACCCGATGCCGCCGCGATGACAACCCCTCGCGCTCGAACAACCAGAATAACCAGAGACAAGTATCGCCGCCGCTCGGGCCGCTCGCGTTGGCAACACCAAGGCCAAGGTCAGCAGAACAGACATATCGACGACTACAACAAACACGAAACAAGGTAACCCGTTGTCTGGGTGTACAAGGAAACCCGTTGTCTGGGTCTGGCAACCCGTTGTCTGGGTCTGGCCACGATGGTGATGTCCCGCTCTCGCCCGCCTCTTCGCCGCTGTCTCCGCCTTCGGTGTTCGCAGCGACGCCAGCGCTGCCAAAATAAATATATACTTCGTACATAGCTTTTGTTTATCAACACACAAGCACTGAGTTCACAAGATACTCGTGTTCCAGGCTCGTCCAGCGCTCAGCGCCGACCTGCCTCGAATGCTGCCTCGCCTGCTGGCCTTACGCCCAGCACGTCGTCCCGTATATTCGGTCGACGCAGCGACACAGCTACACTTGTAGGCCAGCACGTCGTCCCGTATACCCGGTCGACGCAGCGCACAGTCACACTTGTAGGCCAGCACGTCGTCCCGTATATCTGGTCGACGCAGCGACACATTGCTTCTGCGGCGAGCCCATGGGCTCCCTCTCCGCCTGTTACAAAGTTTCATGGCACTATGCCCGCGACGGGAGCCTGCGCCTCGAGCGCCGCCCCCCTCAGCCCGGGTGCGTGAGACCGCTAATTAAGCGCTGCTCCGTCGGTGACGGGAGCCTGCGCCTTGCGCGCCGCTCCCCTCAGTCAAGGTACGGGCGACTGCGCTTTTAGCGCCCCTCTGCCAGCGACGAGCCTGCGCCTCGAGCGCCGCTCCCCTCAGCCAGGACACGAGAGCCCGCGCATTAGCGCCGCTTCGCCAGCGATGGGAGCCCACGCTTCGAGCGCCGCTCCACTCAGCTACGGCATTTTTTAGGCGACGGGAGCCTGCGCTACGAGCGCCGCTCCACTCAGCCCTTGGCACGAGAGCCTGGGTTTAAGACTCCGCTCTCCCCAGCCACGCGCCGCGCAGCACCAAGACTGTTGCGCCTGCACGTCGCTCTTTTCAGCGAGGGTGTCCCCCTCCTTCATCTCCCGGCCATGTGGTGGCGGTCGGTTTGAGGTGCGGGAAGGCCGGCACCGGAACCCCGAGATCTCGGTCGAAGCTCGACTCGGCGTTTCCTCGTAATAACGGGGGCCGCTCCACCCTTTTTTCCTTTCGAGGAGGAAGCGACAAGATTAGCTACCTTGTCCCCCTTCCCCGGCAGGCCTACAGGGAGGAAGCCCTCTCCGGTGGACACTTTGTTGCCAACCACCCGAGCCCCGTTTTTGTCAAAGTCGTTTTCTGGGTCTGCAGGCCCCCATTCGACTTCGCGCACGCTACCCCGCGTGCGCAATGCTCCTTCGGTTGCAGTGGAGCAGAAGAAACCTGACACTGCCCGACGAGCCCGTGGTGACTCCACGGCCTCCGGTCAGGCCAACCGGATGGGATTCCTGTCAAATTCGGAAGAATCGCAACTCTCGTCAAGCAGAACGCGCTCAGAGCCCCCTGCCCCCCTCGGTTCCAGAGAGAAACCATCGGGCGCAGTAAGAGAACCTTCTGGCCATTTTTCGCCTTCGAGCGATGGTGTCACCGAGCCAGTATACGTGGGATCGGACTTGTCTCGGGCACCAGGGGCCCAGTGTTCTCAGAGAAGTACACTGCTGCCCCCCCGTACCGCTATAGCGGCCACCGGCGGTTCGGCACCGTCGGTCTGTGACCCTACCCTTGAGTACTCAACGGAGCAGGCGGTGCTGTTCTGGCAACCCCCCTCCTATTTTTCACAGTGGTCCCCCTCGTCCTTTGTCGTTGACGACTTCTCATATTCCTGCGCGGAGCAGTATATGATGGCTGAAAAGGCTCGCCTTTTTCACGGCCACGACGCAGCGGCTCGGGTTATGTCCTCGCCGGACCCACACGAGCACAAACGCATCGGTCGAGCCGTGCGTAACTTCGACGGCGCCACCTGGGACCGCGTACGGGAAGACGCCGTCCTTGCAGGCACTTTTGCCAACTTCACGCAAAACTCGGCAATGAAACAGCACCTTCTGAGCACTGGCTCCAAGCTTTTGGCGGAAGCCAGCCCTTTTGACACCGGTTGGGGCATCGGTCTCCGGGCGGACGACCCCGAGGTCCAAGATCCCCGCCGGTGGCAAGGGAAGAATTTGCTCGGGAAAGCTCTTTCCGCCGTCCGCGACACTATTCGCGCAAGCGAGGCCGGGTTGGCACACCCCGCCTCCTCTCATCAATTTTGCACTCCCTCCTCGCCCGACGGAATTCATGAGACTTCTCCAGCGCCGCCTCGCCCGTTGGCGATGGCTCGCGCCTGCCCAGGTCCTCCTCCGGATTTTTCGAACTACTTTTCTGACGCGCCAGCTGACCACAGCTCTGAGGTCTTGGCAATCTCGCCGGGAGTTGACCCCTCCCTCTCGCTGTCAGAACAAGGGCCGTGTCTCGTCAGGGGCAACATTACCCTCGATGACGCATCTTTTACCACCAAAATCGCGATCCACAGTGGAGCAGGCGCTCTCGCGCCTTTTGATTGCGTCGCTCTTCTTGACACCGGCTCCCCACAAATCTTCATCAGGCGCGACGTACTGGACTGCATGCTCTCCGTTGGGCGGCGTCGCCCGCGTGTGAGCAGAAAGGCGTCTCGCGATCTTCGGGAGGGTTTGGCGAATCGGCCCCCCTCCAAACTTCGACGAGCATACGTCTGAGCGTCCAGTTTTTCCGAACAGATGAGCCTACGTGCTCCCTCGCAGTTTGGGCCTGTGTGGTTCCCCCTTCGGTGATGCGGCACCCGGTGCTGCTAGGCCGCGACAGCTGAATGCGTTTTAGTCGCCGCTCCTACCGCTCCTTGCCGCTCCGCGAGCCGGATCTTCGAGTCTTCGGTGAGCTGGAGCTTGTTCACTACGCTTCGACAAGCGTACCGGCTTACGCCATAGACCCCGTCGCTTCAGGTGGAGGCTTCCACCTCCGGTACGACGGCAAAACGGGCGCCACCCTGTCCGATGAACCACAGCTACTCGCAGTCAACTTGGTACGCAGCAATGGATCCCCGGCGCTCACTGGGCACTACCTGGTCGATATGTTAGCCCAGCCGATTTCCGCCCAGTTGAGGAGCACTTTGTCACCTCCGGACGACAAATTCTCCCCCTCGTTGGGGTTGCAGATCTTGAGCCTGGCGATATCCTCGGTGTCGCCCACGCTCCACTCATGAGCGTCCCATTGGGCGCTCTGCAGCACCCCCCAGCGTTACCTGAGGTGTCTCCGGTCTCCGCTGTAACGGCGCCACCCTCCGCGCCAGTGACACCCCCGGCCTCGCCGTCGCCGGCCCTGCTTGAACGCTTGACACCGGAACAGCGCTCTTCGTTCCTGCGCGTCTGGGCGCGCCTCCCTCAGCATCTGCGAGCAGTGGCGTTTGACCTCCACGGCCCAGACTGGACCCCGGCAGCCATCGAGCAGCCGGGGGGCGTCCTGTGCGAATTTCCTGACGTTTTCTCCACGTCCAAGACGGATTTTGGTTCCTGCTTCCTGATGCCTTTCGTGATTACGGTCCCGGAAGGTAGCGCGCCGGTCACGTCCAGACCACACCGCATAAATCCCATCATGGCCAAGGAAGTGGAAGCCACTCTAAATCAGTACCTTGCGGCAGGGCTGATTCAGCACTCGACTTCTCCGTATTCGAGCCCGCTGGTGGTCATCCCGAAGAAGACTGGAGGCGTTCGGATCACTGTCAACTACAAAAAGCTCAACCAGATCAGCACCCTCAGCCAGCTGCCCATTCCCCGTGTGGACCAAGTCCTCGACTCTTTGGGGAAAGGCCGGGTGTTTTCCCTATTTGATTTGGTTTCTTCGTTCCACCAGATCACCGCGCACAAGGACACCGTCCCTCTTACAGCTTTTTGCACTCCCACGGGCCTCTACGAGTGGCTCGTCATGCCCCAAGGCAGCAGTGCCTCGCCGGGCTGGTTCGTCAAAGTGATCAACGAAGTTATCAAGGGATTGGGGCAAGTGGCGGCCTACCTCGACGACGTGATTGTCTTCGACTCCGACCCCGTGTCCCACGTCAAGACGATACGGGCCCTCTTCGAGCGGCTGCGCAAGCATAACCTCAAGTTCTCCCCCTCCAAGGCGCGCCTGGGTGCTACGGATGCTGATTTTCTGGGCCACTCCATCTCGCCCGCGGGCGTGCGTCCAAACGCAGACAAAGTGTCAGCTTTGACGAAAATGCCCATGCCCCGGAACATCAAGCAAGTCCGCGCCCTGATGGGCGGAATAGGGTACTATCGCAAATTCCTGCCCGACCTGTCCAAGCGAACCCGACTGATCACCACCCTCCTTCGGAAGGGGGTCAAGTTCGTCTTCACGCCACCGATGGAGGTCATCGTACGCGAGATTCTCGCTGAACTCGCCACCCCCCCCATTTTGGTCTTCCCTGACTGGGAGGCCGTAGCCGACGGCTCCCGACCCTTCCACATATACTGTGATGCCAGCATCGACGGTTTTGGTGCCGCCCTTGAACAAGAACAGCCTGACGGCTCTGTACGTCCCATCGCCTACATCAGCCGGGGCACCCTCGACTCCGAGAGGCACTGGACACCTCTGGACTTAGAGGCGGGCAGCATCGTCTGGGCCATCAAGCGACTTAGAGGCTACCTGTGGGGTATGAAGTTCCTCATTTTTTCAGACCACAAGGCTCTCGAGAGCATAGGCAAGGTAGGAGCCCACAACCCTCGCGTACAGCGATGGCTTGAGTTCCTCACCGCGTTCGACTTCACACTCAAGTACCGCAAAGGCAGCGCCAACGGAAATGCTGATTTTCTGTCCCGCTTGCCGGAACCAGCCACGGAACACGACCGGAGTGGGTCTTGCAGCCTCACCCCTGCCGAGGACAATGACATCTTCCTCATCCGAGCCTGCGGGCTCGTCACCCGCTCTTCACCAACCCCTGGCGTCGGCTTGGGTGGGCTGGTGCCCGAGCCCCATAGTGGGGTTTTGGGTGGGCTACCCTTCACCTCCTGCGATTTTCGCGATTTTCGCACACACGGGCCACGTATGAGGATTGACGACCTCTCTGCTCCTTCGGGGAGATTCGTCGCTCGTGTATCTGCTTCCGTCGCCACCGTCGATAGCCGTCCGGCCCGTGGGGAATTTTCACCTGCCGCCAACACCGCTTTCGCTTCGGTTTTTGCCATTCCCTTAGAGGGCGGCACGGGCTCTGCAGAAGCCCTCGCTGAGGTGACAACGTTCGCCCAGCATGCTCCTCTCCCGACGAGCACTCCACAGGGAGCTGATTCCGCCGCGATCACAGATCCGGCCGCGTCCGCCCCTCCGCCGTCCGACAAACCGGCGCCTCTGACGGTTTTGCCGCCCTCGGGCCGCATTTTCACCAGGACGCGTCGAAGAACAGCCGCTGCCACGGGCGCCGCACCGCCTGCTGTTGACTATGGTTTTGGGCCCGGCGGGGCCCCTCAACCAGTTTCCCGGCGGGCTACCCCCCCGCCACAAGCCCCTCGGCCACGACCGCCTTCGGCCGTCGTCATGGCCCCCGCTCCGGTCGCCTCGCCTGTCCCGACGGTACCCATTCCGTCCGACCGCGACTGCGCCGAGCCTGAGGGGACTCCTATTTTAAGACTTCCGACGCCCGCTGGCATACCATCCGTCGCAGAGACGGACTTGGGTGCCCTCAATGCAGCTGCCGAACTACAGTTCGGTGATTCCGCAGCGCGCTACTCGCAAGCCGACTGGGCCCGGGAGCAACAGGCTGAGCCCGCGTGTCACGCCGCCGTACGCTACATCATTCTCGGCCGGCCTGACGCCTTGCCAGCCAACGTTTTTTCCTGTTTTCCCTCACACCAACGCCCCTCCTTCTCGGAGATACAGGAACTGGCTGACAAAGGACAACTGCACACAAGCGACGACGGGCTTGTCCTCCTTGTTCGACGGACTTCTCAACCCTTAGCGCCTGACGCCACGCGCTCGATGGGCCGAACAGCCTGCTTGTTGAACGACGAGCCCCTGCGCATTTATGTGCCGCTGCTCATGCGCCCTTGGGTCATGCAGGCCTGCCATTCCACAGCTTCCTGCCACGTGGGAACCGCACGCACCCTGCGTATGCTCGAACGTTTCTACTGGTGGACCGGTATGAACATCTGCACCAGGTGGTGGCTACGCCACTGCTTGAAGTGCCAAGCGCGCGAAACCTCGCGGCTGACGGTCCGATGGCCCGTCATATCGATGCCCCTGCCTGAAGGGCCCGGCATCGCTGTCAGCGTCGACTACTTCGGCCCCCTTCCGACTACGCCCTGAGGCAACACTTACACCTTGCTCTTCACTGACCGCTTCAGTCGCCGCGCCGACATGTTCACCGTCACCGCCGCCAAATTCACCGCTGAGGGCACGGCCAACATCCTCATCAACAAGTATATCCCCCTCTGGGGGTGCCCCCGCAGCATACTCTCGGACAACGGCCTCCAATTCTGCTCGAAACTTTCGCACGTCGTCTATCAGCTTCTCGGAGTTTGAAAAATCGCCACGAGCTCCTACCACCCTAACGGCAACGGTGGGGTGGAACAGCAAATCACACGATGGTCCAGATGTTGGCGATGGTCGTCAACGAGCTCCAGAACAACTGGGATGAAAAGCTCCCCCGCGTCGAATTTGCGTACAACAATTCGGTCAGCGCCGCCACGGATTTGGCTCCCAACGAGGTCCACATGGGTCGGCTCCCTCGCCTTCCTCTCACGAGTTTTGAGCGCGCGGGCGTCGCCGGCCACCAGAGTTTGGCCCGCGACCACCTCGCGTACTGCGACTTGGCGACGGACCGCCAGCAGCGCGCGTACGACATCGTTCGCGAACACCACGCCCTCACGGTTGCTCGTGTGAACCGGCTCAACTCCGCCCTCTCCGACGCCTTGCGTCCGGTCCCCAAATTCATCACTGGCGGCTGGCCGTGGGTGTACAATACGGCAGCCACCATTCGTCAGAGGGCCAAGACAGACACGGACGCCAAGGTCCTCAAGGCCAAGCTGTCGCTGAACTGGACGGGGCCCTACAAAGTCCTTGCAGTCGGCCCCTGCTCCTCCGCGGACACCCCAGACAAATGTCCTCTCGGGGCTAAGCTCCTATATCTGCACCTACCCTCCGACATGCCCGGCGCTGATGCTCGCAAGCGCGTATCGGTACAGCGCTGCAAGCCCTGTGCCAACCCCCACGACCACGGCGACATGCCAAAGTATTTTCCTGCGGGGTTGACGCAATACGTCCTCAACAACTTCTCCAAGAAATCCCCCCCTTACCACGTCACCGAGGACGACGTTTCCACCCCTCTCCAACGTCTCGAAGTGGAGAAAAATACGGGACACCAGTCGGTTCGGGGCAGAGGTGGTGTCATCGCGGTGATGTACGAGACGCACTGGACGGGACTGTCTCGCCCGTCTTGGGAACGGGAAATGAATCTCCGACTCTCTCGCCGGGAAATTTTGCGATACTGGGCCGGCACCCCAAACCAGCACCGCCAAACCAACCGCCTGTACCGTCGAATGAGGATTGGCGCTGCCCAACGGGAGCTTTCTCGGAGTAACGGCGAACGGCTCCTGGCCCCCGGCTATGGTTATGTACCGCACGCCGAATGGCTTCGTCGGTACAGTGTCGCCGTGCTTCCCAGCGGGGCCCACTTCTGGTACAAGGGCGACGACGGTCTGTGGTGGCTCGGGAAAATCAGCGCGACTACACCAACGGACAGAGTTTACTTCGTTCGATGTTTGGATGACCCAGGACCGATCAAGCTTCCTCTTTCTCCGGCGCGCTACACGACTTCAACAGGAGCTGTACGCTGTTCTTGGTGTCTACAAGAACACTTAGCTAGCGCGTTTACGCGGGGGGTCCAGCGTAACGTAGATGAATCACGAGGCGCAGCAGTGGACAGCTGTTATTTTTGCGTCGCCGCTGCGCTCGATTCTTTTATCATGTTGTTTCAGGGGATTGGGGCGGAACCTCTTTGTAGTTTGTATTTGCGACGTTTTCCGAGTTTTCGGTTCGGACTGTTTTTCTTCTCAGTATCGCCTACCACTTTCTGATATTTTTCTGGGGCGGATTTGGAGGTAGTTTTAGCGTAATTCGTCCTGCCGACCCCCCCCCCGCTCAATGCCAGGGCGGGTCTGGGTAATCGAGCCACTAACTTGTGGCTCAGGACACGCTTTCTGAATGTTTTGGGCCGGGTTTCGGGGAAGTTTTTCAGTGTCTAGTTTTCCAGTCTTACCAGTTCTACCCAGCCCCCGCTCTCGAGACGGGGGGGCAGTTAATGTACAATGACTGCAGGATTTTCGGTTCCAACGTTTCTTGTTTTTGACGTTCCTTGCTCGGCTTCGTAGCCTTGCCGTTTAGAGGTGTGGGAGTGGGTTTTGAGGAGCCGCATCTTCGACTCATGTTTTAGCTCGTGGAATCGGGGTTTCCACGAATTTATCTTATTTCTGCATATACGGCTCATCAGGGTGGGCTAGTGTTATGGTACTGTTGGAACCATGTGAAAACGTGGGTAAATACCTGGTATCGGGTATTTAGATCTTATTGGTAATACTTGGAAGGCGTATCTCAGATGGGAACCAGGGGGGTTCCCAGATGTCCTTCCCCTTTTCTCTCAGTCTTTCATCACGCAAAGGGAATAAACCTGCTCTTCTTCTATCTCTAAGCAAACAACACACGTGAGTACCAACGAGTACCCGTTCCATAGGCTGACCTGGCTAGGGATACCCTGTCCTCCTACATCTGGGTCCCTCATAATTGCGAGAGAGATAATACCGGCGAAAACAAAAAAATCGTGGGAAAAGAGCAAGGGCTGAGAAAACATAACCAACCTGCGTTATTACGAGGTTATCGTTGAGGTATGGTCCGTGCAGTACAGTTTGTCCAATCTGTTTTCGGCTAATAACTTTTGAAATACGACGAGTTGCAAGAAACGCCGAACAGAGCCGTGATCACCAGAGCTGAGCGAACAAATATTGTTTGAGCAGATTTTTTTATCGGCCGCTCTAAAATCAAGTAAGCTCCGGGTTGTCGAGGGCATAATCATAGCCAAAACTATTTTTTACAAAACAGTGAATATTTCGAGGAATATCGTTGCGATGAGAATAAAAAATAGGGCAGCGGCCAAAAAAAGGTATACCTGGTCCGTTTGCGGCCAAAAACAGGTACATACTTAAAATGAAATAAAAAACGCACTCCACGTGCCCTGCCATTGGTCCAAACCTCGTTGTACCTGTTTTTGCCTCTTTAAATACCAGGCATACCTGATTTTGTCTACTCTGATTGACTTTCACCTTTTTTTTGTCGTTTTTAAGCCAATCAGAGGCCCTTCATAGTTCCACCTTATGCCCCCTACAATACAAATGCCGGCGTACGCGGAGACCCCCTCCTCCCTTCGCACCTCGCACCACACGCCACTCGAGCGACACACATATCTGCCTGCACACCTCGGCCGAAATTATACGAGATAGAAGGCTCCCCTTGGGGATTGTGGTCAACTTGGAATACCAGGGGTGTCGCAAGCTGAGAAGGGAGAATACAGCAAGCAGCAGGCGTTCGTTACTCGTACTATTAATAGCAGCTACTCGTATACGTAGCCACCGGGCGAGCACGAAGAAAATGAAAAAGCTCTACTTAGCGTTGCAAGGAACGGCAGGTTCGTGGTGTGCGTTTTAAACTTGATTTTAGTATGTACCTGTTTTTGGCCCCGAACGGACCAGGTGTACCTGTTTTTGGCCGCTGCCCTAAAAAATATCAGATGACCTGTAGCTCGATGAAAGGAATCGCTTGGCGACCTTTATTTATACATCTGTTGGATGGAAACCTTGTAGGAATGAAATATAAATGAGGTTCCGGGTTTATTTTTTTGCTTTTTTCTCCTTCAGTTTTCGTTTTTTTTTCAAATCGGAATGTCATCTCACCTGCAGAACGCCGAGAGCTGATGAAATCCGTTGTTTAAATAGTCCAGTGCTAATTACACTCTTCGTATTATTGAAATAAAAATAAATAAATATGTTTATGTTTTTTTTTAAAGTAAAGATGCAGATAATGTTCTTTTTTTTCCAGAAACAGCTGCGCGGAAGAACAAGCGTTATAGAGGTACTTTTGAAAATTTGATCGGTTATGTATACCCGGAGAAACATGTACCTAGGTGGTGTGGAAAATATTAGAAAAAAAAGCTGCAAGGAATATACGTCGTATGATGTATACATAGGAGCATACTGCTGTATAACCACTAAGGCCAAATTTCACATGGGATAAAATTGGAGCTGTGGCCGCAGATCACTTCCTTCTCTGTGTCGACGGGTCGGATTCTCTGATGGCTCCAGCACTTTTGTGACCACGGGCCGTGATCTTGCTAGATCAGACTATAGGGATTAGCAACTGAAACGAGTTTAATGTGAAGAAAACAACAACAACAACAACAACAACAACAACAACAACAACAACAACAACAACAACAACAACAACATATACGTATCATACGATATGACAAAAAAAAACATTTTTTTATGTTTTCGTTGTTTGTCCCTACTCGTCAATATTTCATGCCATTATCGAGATAGGTTTTAAGATGTTGGGCAATGCTGGCTGCTGTGGACATGTGTCGTATATTACTGGCTGTGCATGCATGCTCTACTATTAAGACTACTTGCTGGTGTTGATGCCATTGGCAAACATGTACTCAGAGGTTCGCAGGCCAAGCTGCAATAACTCTGAAGTGGAAGAAAATAAACGAAACACTGCGTACAGCAATTTATACGAGTACTAATATTAGTACACATCATAGTATACGAAGCCAAGCCTACTCCTAAAACAAGAAAAGAGTTAACCAGGGTACATACACATGGAACCAACATATCATGCGTATACTACCTGGTATACGTTAATATGCATCAAAGGATAGTACAGCTGCTGTGTGTATACGTAGTACCTGGTAGTACCGGTACAGTACCTCCGTATACGTATACGCGTATATCAGGTACGTACGTACATAGCGTAGAGGAGAGGAGGGTCCTGTTGTACCAGGCGGTTAGCTGTTGGGCTGTTCGGTCACAGCAGTGATGGTTAATATACTACTATGAGTATACCGTGAATGCGCTGGGCCGTTGGATTGGTATTGCCGACCACCTCTGTAGCGATAACCTCGCCGGCGGCGAAAACCGATGTCCCCCTTTTTGTAACGATATAGGGGGGGTGTACCCCTTTTTGTCAATCGACCATTTAACTACTACCACCCCAGATTGACCACTATTTCCCCCCACTTGACCGAACATATACCCTTTTTGACCACATATGGCAGCCTCAAAAGCCACTACAAGTGTGTACGTATTCATATACGGCTCCAGGTCGCCTCCCGACAGCCCGAAAATGCCACGGCCGGAACAGCCAGAACTTGCGAGCAGCCGCGACCGTTTGTCACCGAATAAATCAGGCCACACAAAAAATATACGAAGCAAACATGTTAAAGACGAAAAAATGAATATTCGCTTTTTAGAAAACAAGATGGAACAACCTATTTTCATCATTGATAATTGCCTTTTCGGATGAGAATTATAATCGATTTTAGTAGTTTGTTGTTTATTAAGAATTGAATTTCGCTCACAATCAAAATTCAAAATTACTGCTGATTTAAGCTTGATTCTACAGCAGTACATGATATTTATGTGTGAAAATCAGTGCTGATGCGTTGTAATGGTAAAAGTTATTTTTTGTGGTCATGGAGTAGAAAGAGCAACCAGAAATCGGTACTGACGTTGTTTTTGTCACTATCGTTTGTTGGGAAGAATCACGAGGGGGGGTTGATGACATGATTCTACCCACAGACATAGTGCATAATGATGTGGTTCGTTATCTAACGATTTGACTTGGTTTCTGGCGCTGAAACTAACCACCCGATGCACCCTTTGCTCAACGAGTCAAACTGCACCCTCACTCTGCGGATTTATGAGATGTAGTCCATGCCGCGGTGACGTTGAGCCGCGGCGGAAGACAAGCGTCGAGTCCGTGGGATAGGGAGCAAGAGACGGGGGTTGAGCGCGTGGGGTTGGGGTCGTTTAGTAGCAATGGCATCGAGGCATTACCCGTCGTGGGCGTGTGTGCGCGGCTCCTGAGCTAGATCAGGCAGCCCGCCGCAGAGGTAAGCACTTCAGCCGGTGTCAAACCAACTGGTTGCTGCTCGAGCTTTAGCTCTCAGAAACTCATATAGAAAGAAGAATGGCGCTCAGGCCAGTGTGTTCATGATCGCTCTTGTCCAAGAGAACAGGATGAAGAGGAGGAGGAGAGAAGAAGAGGAGTGAAGGAGAGTGCGTGTGCACGGCCGATCGATCACGGAGCTCCCAAGTCTCAAGACCCCTCGCATGCGGTGAAGACTAAAATTCGAGCAAAAAAACTCGGCTGGACCCTAAACGGTATTTCGGGGTTCTCCCGCAAATATCCGAGATAACTTATCCAACAGGGTTCCACCGCATACTACTGTGAACCGCCATTGGACATACCGCTGCTTGCTGCCGTTGCACTCTGTACTGTTGCTGTGGCCTACTCGCTACAGGCGGCTATGTTACCGATCAGCGACTCGGTATAGACTACTGGCTACTGCTGGGTAGCATGGTAGCTATCCTTAATACGACCCCTCGATGGAGGTGACATAATCAAACTTGCTACATTCAACTATCGAATTGGATTACCCAATATCTAGGTTATAATGCACTCTTGCTCAATTATTAATGCAAATGTCATAACCTACTCCGTTATGTTCCCGAAAGTTTCAACTCTCGTTACTTAGTCAGTGTACTTCTCTGTACTACTTGTCTGCATATTTTACGTGTGCATCCGGTGCCATGTCGCAACAAAAGTTAATTACTCCTTTGCGGCGTCGCAACAACATCAACCGTTCCTGCTTCGCTTCTGATGGGTGACCAACCCTCGTACAGCTATTGCAGCAACACGTACAACCTGGCAACATAAAAGGAATACTACTGCCGTGACAGATTTGAGGCATGGACGAGCATGCAAACCGCAAAAAGTATCACATGCAGACCTTGGAACCCGCGCGGGTTTCACTATACATATACCAGACATACTCGGCACGATACTTCTTCGTACGCTAACTACTACGACGCCGTTACTGGCGGTAGGTTTTACTTCTAAAAGGGTACCAGTTGAATAGCAGTGTTAACTATCATACTTTGCCCCTGAAACACACTCCAAACTGCCACGGTATTGTACTGCCCACAGGGTGGATAGACAGTTGAAGCCAGGTTTGTGTTGGAGAGAGACCAGACGTACTACTGCAAAAAACTCACAACTGCATCTCAAGAATAAACAACATTTAACTAATCAGTTTCTTGACCAAGAACGTTGAAAAAACTACGTTGCAGCCTACCACGCTTCTGCCTCCCCCCGTACAAAGAAGACGTGTGGTGTTGCTACAGAAATATCTCGCACAAATAGACTAGCAGCCGAACCACGTCTCTGCCGCCCTCCCATACAAAAAAGACGTGTGGTGCTACGTACTATGAGGCAAATAAATCTTGCCGTTATGTGGATGCGACCCCGCGATGCAGATGTCCCTCCTAGCAACCCAGATGACGATGTCCAGCGACCCCAGAAGAGATGTTCCAGCGGCCCTAAAGAGATCCAGATGATGATGTCTAGCGACCCCAGAAGCGATGTTCCAGCAGCCCTAAAGCGATTCAGATGATGTCTAGCGGCCCCAGAAGCGATATTCCAGCAGCCTCAAACGATCGATGATGATTCGGCGATTCCAGAAAACGTTCTCCTCCGGCAATCCCAATAGATAGATGATACTGTGGCCCAGTCCCGAAAAGATACTTCGGCGACCCACGATTCTGTTGTTAGTGCGGCGACTCCGGAGGCTCCGGCAGTCCCGTCGAACAGTGCTGTAGCGATTCTGAAAGTTGTCTTTTCGGCAACCCCAAGCACTTTGTTTGCAGCGATCCCGTGAAACATTCTCCCGGCGACCCCGCGTTGATAATAAAGGCGACCCCTGTTGTTGTGGCTGGCGGTCCCTGTTCCATCTTCACTAGTTAAAATACGAAGCCCTTGTCGAAGTCGTCGTCAAAATTAACGACCGGCTTATGTTCCGTGTCATCGGGGCGGGGTTGGGCTCCCATCGCAGCAACCGTGTGCGCACTACTCGCCTGTGGGCGCGGAGCCCCTTGTGCGTAGCACTCGGCGTCATTGTGCGTGGTCGTCCTGTGCGTAGAGCACCACTTCTGCCCAGCACTGCCCCATGATCCAGGTTTCTTCTCCTGGCCGACGGGCTTGCTGTTTTTCCCGTGGCCCTTGGTAGGTACGGCACAGCCGCTCCTGTAGTGACCCCCGCCTTGCCGCAGTTGTGGCATATGATGGAACTGGGATCCGATGATGCTGGTGCTGCTGTCATGGCCATGCCACGCCCAGCAATCCTTCCCGTTTTGTTTCTCGACAGACCGTCAAGGTAGAGGTGACGTAGTGCGGACTGAATCTTCGGGAGATCGAAGTCTGGATCCTTCCAGGTCATCAGCTTGACGTCCCGGTACTCCTCCGTGAGGCCTTGCAGAACGATATCGGTGAAGTGCCTGTCCGTGATAGGTTCCTCCATTTCGGTCAGTAGGTTGCGCAGTCGCGTGAGCTCGTTGATGTAATCGTCTGGGTCATGTCCCGGCGTTAAGCTCGTAGTCGCGATTGCCTTCTGTGTGGCACGTATCGTCTCGTTGGTGATCTTCAGGTACTTCGACTCCAGCTCCTTGACAGCCATTAATCTGTTGCCGCGAGTTCCCCGTGCTCCCTCTGCGTGCTTCGTCACTAGCATTTGCCGCCGGTTTCTCGGTGATCAAGTAGAGGATGGCAAAAAGATCCTGGTTGACTCTGTCATACGCGGCTTGGCGTTGCTCGAGAGACTCTTGCGAGGAAGCTGTCGCCCCCGTCGTCGTGATGCTGGGCCTGGCTTGCCCCTCCAGTATGCGAAAAATGTCTGGACGGGCGATACTCAGCGTGAAGCATGTCTTTTTGTACCAGTCTTCAAACTGTTCGGGGTTCGTACCGCTGAAAGGCTTGATACCCCTCAACGCGCTTGAACGGCTTCCATGCGTAAAATCGCCCATGTTTTCAGCAGAGTTGTTTCTCTCGTACGTAGCAGCAACGACGAAGTATCCGTACTCGGTTTTAATGACCCCGTGCTTTTTTTTTGCGTGCAGGCGCTCTTACTCTACCAGCAGCAGCAGTGCAGCAGCAGTGATAGCAGTAGTCTCGAGCCAACCCCGTCACGTACACACGAAAGTAGCGGATTCCGACGTAACCCAGCGGGGACCCCGCTCTCTCGACGAAATATACTGTGTAGTCGTAGTTGCACCGCCTCGTACGAAACGTACTCCAATCAAAATAATTGCGCCGCTTTGTACAGCAGCACCAGATACGTACTTACTTATTTGCCAGGGTCAACCCAGAAGCGCAGCACAGTAGTACTCGTACTCGTACTCGTACTCGTTGTTCACAGCAGTAGCTCCAGATGGCAATGATCTTGGTAGCCGTGTGCCGTCCTTTATATCAACAAGAAGTTCCGGATAGCGATGATCCTGGCAGCCCTGTAGTCGATGTTTCTTCTCCTTTTGTTGTCCTTTGTCTTCGTACAGCAGCTCCAGATCGTCTTGATAATCGTAGCAGCTCTGTGTGAAGAATCTCAAGTGTTGCAGCAGCCCGGCCTCAGTCGCTGTCGTCTCTCGATGATGCGGATGGCTCGCGGCTCTGCTGTGCGTACGTAAATCGAGGCTCATAACCTATTGAGGCATTACTCGTCGTGGGCGTGTGTGCGCGGCTCCTGAGCTAGATCAGGCAGCCCGCCGCAGAGGTAAGCACTTCAGCCGGTGTCAAACCAACTGGTTGCTGCTCGAGCTTTAGCTCCCAGAAACTAGAACGGCGCTCGGGCCCGTGTGTTCATGATCGCTCTTGTCCCAAGAGAACAGGATGAAGAGGAGGAGGAGAGAAGAAGAGGAGTGAAGGAGAGTGCGTGTGCACGGCCGATCGATCACGGAGCTCCCAAGTCTCAAGACCCCTCGCATGCGGTGAAGACTAAAATTCGAACAAAAAAAACTCGGCTGGACCCTAAACGGTATTTCGGGTTTCTCCCGCATATATCCTGGATAACTTATCCAACAGGATTCCACCGCATACTACTGTGAACCGGTATTGGACATACCGCTGCTTGCTGCCGTAGCACTCTGTACTGTTGTTGTGGCCTACTCGGTACAGGCAGCTATGTTACCGATCAGCGACTCGGTATAGACTACTAGCTACTGCTGGGTAGCATGGTAGCTATCCTTAATATGGCCTACAGTAGATTAAATGTGTTTGGATCGTTTTGTTTCAGTAGGAATTGACGAGCCGAAATATTTATGACGCTTGGATTGTAAAATGCTTGCATTGGATATACGAGTATAGTGGTATGCACCTGGTATACTGGTACCTGATATTTGGCATTCTGAATTGCGTACTACGACCTCTGAAGTACGATGTCAGAATACTATAAAATGACAGCATCAACAGCTGTAAATTGTCACCTATCTGGTTATGGCAGTCCATTTATCATGACCTGGGGTATGATTGAAAGACGATGCTTTACCTGGTATATCGAGGGCCTAAATGCTTTTTTTGATAGGAGGATAGTTGAATTATAACGCTGGACCGAGCAGTCTTGTACGTGAGTGCACGCATACAACGACAACGACGTTCTGTTTGTTTCCTTGTCTGCGGCGCTTATTTGTTATAGATCGCTGATGTTTCCGGTTTGTGGGTGTGGAGTTGAGTATGGTTTTGATTTTATGATTGAGGGATTTTAGAGTCACAATGATATCGCAGAATTTTACTATCAACCATGCGATGAATGTTTTGTCGTCTACCGAGCAGGGGGGAGATAGTAGCTGTACTCGGTAACACGATGAAGATTTTCCATCGCAGATAGTCGAGTCCAGTTGGGGGTTTATCATACGTGGGTGCGGATGCACGCAAGGCTACTGACCGGACGTCTGTTTCGGAGCAGTTATGCGCGCTGGTGTCTGTGTATGGTTTGATTATAGGACGTAGATGTCTAGAGCATGTGTCTAACGGATAGTTTGAGATTAACACGTACGGTCGTCAGAGCAGCATGCCGACTTTCTCGTCAAACCGTTGCATGCTGAGACGTTTCGCTTTGACCGTGACTCTGTGATGAACTTGTTGTGATTCCATCCACTGGTTCGTGTGTTTGTTTGTTTTCCCGCGGGTTTTGGGGAATTTGGTGTTGGGGGAAAATAGTAGGAGTTTTCAATGTGCATGGAATGTTTTTGTAAAGTACTTGAAGAATTTATGTTCGAACTCAGGAGTTCTTAAGGAAATGGAGAAAGCGTTTGGAGGTACCCATGCGTTGAATAAGGTTAATACGCCAATAGAGTATGCCGATGGTCTTAATGAATCGTGCCTAACGCTTTGGCTGTTGGTTTCATTACGCACAACGTACAGAGGAACCGATTACTGATACCTATAGTACGTTTGGATTCAGATGCGGATTGTTGTCTTCTTGAATACTTCCGAGGAGAGTGTCAAGCAGGGGGGCTGCTATGATTTGATATGAGGTGTTCTATATCAGAGATGTTCTCTTGTTGTGCTCTTACAGAGTGCACAACAGGGGGGCCGATGCTGTCGGGCGGTACGGTATCTATGTGAAGACGGTGTTATTGACTGTGTTTGAATGTTTTTACCAGCATACTTACGGTTGTTGGATTTCCCCCTTCCCGTAGTTACTGTCTCGCTATAGTTTAGGAGATATATACTGGAATCGAGATTGAGAGATTTCGTACCGTTTTACGTTGACAATGCTTGAGGATGGAATCTGGGATTGCCGTTTTACCTTGGCAATGGTGAAGAATGGAATTTGGGGTTGCCGTTTTACCTTGGCAGTGATTTAATATGGAATTTGGGACTTGCCGTTTCACCTGGCAATTGGTGATAAGCTATTCGGGACCTATCGTATCGCGCACCGAATAGGGGGGCTGTTTGTGGTATGCGGTTGCTCGATACTGGTTTCCCGTTATGTGGGGGTTTCATACTGGTCTACGGAGATTGGGGTTTTATATGGTGTGGCGAGGCATTATGATCTGAGATGATGGATGCCTCGCGTGAAGCTGTTTCTCGTGGGGACAGTCGCTGATGTTAAGATACGACCCGGGCTTTGATGATAAGATACTGCCCGTATATATGTGAGGGTGGAGCGTGACGGAAAGGTACGGCTCACTCCTGTGCGGTGTTTATGATGGGCCTTTGACGACATGTACTGGCTCTACTTGTGAGTGTATATTTGGGTATTTGGTGATACGAGTACATTATCTACTACCTTCTCCTTGACGACCCATGGTATAGGCACGCGGTTACAAAGAACGCGTTCGACAGCGACGTATACAAACATATGTGTTCACTGATGGTAGATGTCGATCCAACAACACACACAAACACGCACAGCCGTGACAGGCTCGTAAAACAGAGGATATAAGGGGATTCGTATTTAGGGGCGAGGTAACTCGCCCCTAAATCCCGATTTTCATGGATCTTCGATGTCTTGAGACTGCCGATGCCGAAATGTATATGTTTTGCCACCGACGGCTGTCACAAATGGCAATAGTTGACAAGTGTAAATTTTGAGTGTGAGGGAAGTACACCTCTTACAATACAAAACCAAATATTTTCGATTGCCATTCTCATCGGAAAGGCAATTCTCCATTAGGAAAATCGGCTGTTACGGGATATTGAGAAGACGTGATCCGTAGGTCGTGGGTTGGGCCCTCGATGCTTTGCTGGGTGCTTCGTTGTAGGGCGGGAGGGTGTTCGGTGCTCGGTGGACGGTGCTTGATTGTCGGGAGACACAAGCACAACAAAGCGCAACGAACTGTCGTTAGTCTTCTTGTGAGGTGCCTTCCTCCTTTGTTTCCTCGTATCCATCCTCGAGGCCGCTACGGCGTACGTATGGCTTGGATGTGAGCGGGCTGGTGTGTTTGTTCTCTCTTGCACCCAACAAGCAAGCACCGAGGACTCAACCCACGACCTATCGACGATAACGTGTCTTCTGGTTTTTATTCCATGATGTTTCTAAAAGGTGATAAATTTGTTTGGGCAGCGGCCAAAATAAGGTATACCTGGTCCGTTTGCAGCCAAAAATAGGTGCATCCTTAAAATCAAGTCAAAAACGCACTCCACGTGCCCTGCATTGGTCCAAAACTCGTTGTACCTGTTTTTGCCTCTTTAAAACCCAGGTATACCTGATTTTGTCTACTCTGCTTGACTTTCACCTCTTTTTTGTCGTTTTTAAGCCTTTCATAGTTCCACCCTATGCCCCCTATACAAATATCTACGTACGCGGAGACCCCCTCCTCCCTTCGCACCTCGCACCACACGCCACTCGAGCGACACACACACATATATATATATATACAAGGCTTTCATTTGGAGTGGTTGTAAGATGGGAGTTGATATTCTTACACGAATATAAATTGGCTGTAGTCGAGTTTGGGCCAGTCTGCCAAAACTTGCAGTTGTATGGGGGTATTAGCGTGGCAACAATGAACTTGCAATTTTACATATTAAACGCTAGCCTACAGCAAACCGTACACATGATGGGTGACGCAAGAACATTACAGCAGTAGTAAGGTTCCCCCCCCGTACGCAGTAACTTAACACCCCCCCCGTACGCAGTAACTTAACAGTGGTTGCAGAGCACCAACAAACAATACAAAGCGGCAGCCTATTTCGTGTGCCCGAACTCCGAAAATGAAAAAGTAACTCTAATTCCGGTACGATTTGTTTTTTAGGATATGCAGGGTAATTGTTGTGTTGTTTTGACCAGATTAAATAATATTATTATAAATACGTCAGCTGTGACCAGATTGTACTCCCGAACCGTAAATAACGTGCATGTCTGGATTTGTTTTTTAGAGGCACTTTAAAAATCAGAGCGGAGGTTACGGGGTCAGGATTCGAGTAAAAAGCAATTTTACACTCTGAAAGCTATACGAAATGAAACAGCCGATTTTCCTAATTGAGAATTGCCTTTCCGATGAGAATGAAAATCGATTTTAGTACTTTGTTATCGTTTAAGAGTTGTATTTCGCTCACGATCAAAATTTAACCTAGAAAATATGTTCCTCGATGGTAGGTATCGATCCACGAAAAAAAAATTGAAATCGGCCTTGACAGGCTCGAAAAATCAAGGATTAAAGGGAACTTGCATTTATGAGCGAGGTCCCTCGCCCATAAATACAGATTTTCTGGGATCCTCGATATCTTGAGACTGCCGATGCCGATTTCGTTTTTTTTTTCGTCATCTACGGGTGTCACAACTGACAATAGTTTACAGTGAAGAATAACACTGTTAGGGAAGTACATCTCTTACAATTCAAAACCCAATATTTTCGATTTTCATTCTCATCGGAAAGGCAATTCTCAATTAGGAAAATCGGCTGTTATATGTCGAAAGCACGTCCACTCGCATTTTTTTTGTTGGATAATAATCGCGGTTCAAACTCCAACTCAGGGACCGCCAGCAAGCGAGGAGGAGCAGAGGGGAGGGGGGGGGGATGACAGACCCACACCGATGGCGTGGAGATGGAGCTTGGATGCGGCTTAGGACTTAAGAATAGAGCGTGAAGAGTGCAGATTGGGAAGAAGTAGTGAGCAAGGACAACAAACGGAGTACTATTGTTGATAAATCTGGGCGGAAAGTAGACATAGAAGGATGTTAAACTTTGCGCATCGGTTTTCTTTGTTTCCGTGGTTTTCTGCTTTCGGGAATGTTATGAGTGACCAATGTTGAAGCTCATGCTGCACATTGTCGGATGGCAAAGATAATAATAATAATAAAATTATTATTATTATGCTTGCCATCCGACACTGCTGTGCAGTGTCGTTCCAAAAACGGCTCAGGGAACAGAAAGTGAAGAACTCTCCAGATAAATTATTGTTGGATAATTCTTGGATAAATTATAAAACTATTATTTTTTTCGTTGGATTGTCAAATAAACATAAGAAACAATACTCTCGGGCGAGTACGTACAACTATCGAACGGGGCTACGAGTACAGCTTGCAAGTCGAAGAACCTATCGGCTATGTCGTTGTTTTTGACCAATGAACACTCATGGCGGTCTACCAGGGTATGTATGCTGGCATATGGACTAGTCGACAATGTGTACCTGTTTTTTTCATCAGACCCGAAGAGACAACGATTATAAGGGCGGTGTACGTATTGTTTGATACAGTACTGCTGTATATACGTGAGTACCCTGGAACGCGTCGTACTTATTATACATACGGGTAAGACTTGTTTATTTTCTTGGAGCAATGACTATTATTTTATAGAGGATTTCCCCTGAGTTTCCTGTCAAATAATACTTTAAAATGCGTACCTCATGCGCAGACGGAAAGTGCCAAAAACAGCAACCTATTCACCGGGCAAGTGATTTATGTACGCTACTACAGGAATATCTGATGGTCGGCGATTTGTACCGCAACAGCACAGCAATAAACGCATACTCGTATGATCTTCCGCCTGAGCTACCGTCGCAGAAGTTGTTTGAGTACTGCTGCTTGCTGTGCTGCAGTGCAGCAGCGGCAGCAGCAGCAGTAGTACGCCATGAGCTCTGCCTGGTAGTCTGTATGATGGTGTCTCTCTACGCCCACAAAATGCCGGTTGTGCAGCTATACATCATGAGCTCTTCTATCTGATAGTCTGTATGCTGGTGTCATTCCCTGGTGGTGCTGCACGAATGCCGGCCATCGGGCGACTACAGCAGTACGCCATGGTGATTACGCACCGAAGCGCCCACTGCTTCCGCCCGTTGCTGCTGCTGCTACTGCTGCTGCACACAGCCCCCGCGCCCTGCTGCACTTAGCTTCCGCGCCCACAGCCACATTACTTAGGCATGCGCTATCGCACCAGCAGTTGACCTTGTGCTGCTGATGCACATCATCAACTCTGTATGATGACCTGTTTTACGATATCTCCGACGAAGCAGTTGGTGGCGAAGCGCTGCTGCTGCTGTTTAAATGCCGGCCATGCTCTGCCGTGCGTTGCCGTCGTTGCCGACAAACTAAAGTACGGACTATAGACTAGTCGTGCTGCTGCCAGCAAAAAGGGAAAAGCTGAAAGCTATTTTAAAGCTGTCGATCGAAAGTTGGGCCGTTCGTCACGAAGAAATTAGGTGTATTACGGTCCACTCGTAACTAACGACCGACCCCAGCCGACGTAATTGTCATGTTATCTATATATATCTGCCTGCACACCTCCGCCGAAATAATACGACATAGAAGGCTCCCCTTCGGGATTGTGGTTGACTCGGAATACCAGGGGTGTCGCAAGCTGAGAAGGGAGAATACAGCAGCAGGCGTTCGTTCCTCGTAATATTAATAACAGCTACTCGTATACGAAGCCACCGGGGGAGCACGAAGAACATCAAAAACTCTACTTTGCGTTGCAAGGAACGGCAGGTTCGTGGGGTGCGTTTTAAACTTGATTTTAGTATGTACCTGTTTTTGACCCCGAACGGACCAGGTGTACCTGTTTTTGGCCGCTGCCCAATATATTTCGTATGAAAATATTTTATCTGTATCAGACACAAACGATCGCGACCACTCGCAAGTTCTGGATGTTCCGCGCGTGTGGTCTGTTCGGGCTGTTTGTTGGATATGTTCGGTCAAGTGGGGGGAAATAGTGGTCAATCAGGGGTAGTAAATACATGTAGTAGATGTGTGGGGTTAGGGCCCATCTTAACGAAGACAACAGAAAATTCAATTTGGAAAATAAAAGCCTGCGTACCAGTATTTGGATTTGATTTCGCAAAAAAAACTGGTTTGCGTCCTATAGGGCATAGTGAATTGCTTGTTCAAATATTTCCGAAATCGAAAAAACGCAGCATGCGTCACAACGCTCAGTCAGGTGAAATAAATCGACGAGAGGAGACGAGAGAGAAGGCATGCGTCGACGCGTGCGCGCCGCCGCCAGCATACTTTTTCTTTCGGCGGCCCAGGCTAGGAAACTATCGCTCTCAGGGTATCTTCGGTGGGCGTAGGGATCCCTGAAACGCCACGGGCGAGACAGGGACGGCGATGGTGTTATCGAAGTCTTGAGCGTATCATGCTGTTTTTGGGTCGATCACTCGATTTTTTATCGGGTTGGAGCATCGAGCTGGTTGAAAAGTTGGGATTGCGACCGCCATGATTGTTTTTGAGGCGCCACCGCCGGGGTACGCTGTGCTATGGTCTGTAAGCGTGGGCGCGGCTGTTGTCCCGGTGGCCTCGGGTTGTGGTTCACGTGTTGTCGCCTCGGTCGTGGTCATCGATGCGACCAAGAAATGGCCAGATTGTACCTAGGGCGTTTGCCCACCGTAGACAGGCCGGTCCAAGCCGGGCCAACTCCTCAATTTCATTTGACTTCTACCCAAAAAAAGGTCCTAGGACCTTCTTGGTTTTTCCGTCCAATTCAAATTGATTATACCCCAAGATCCTAACCTTTGGTGCTGATGCGTGTGTTGACCAATGACAAGCGAATTTGAATTATATTTTTCCAAATTTAATTTATGTTATATTCGTTAATATGGGCCCTTAGGGCCCGTTTTAACGAAGAAGAAAAAAATTCAATTTTGATTTTTTTTAATTCAAATCCGCTTTTCATTGGTCAACACACGCACCAGCACCAAAGATTAGGATCTTGGGGCATAAAAATTGGTGCTGATGCGTGTGTTGACCAATGAAAAGCGAATTTTTATTTTTATTTTTCCAAATTGAATTTATTTTATACTCGTTAATACGGGCCCTTAAGGGCCCGTATTAACGAGTATGAAAAAAATCAATTTGGAAAAAAGAAAAAAAAACGCTTTTCATTGGTCAACACACGCACCAGCATCAAAGATTAGGATCTTGGGGCATAATATTTTGGGGCATAATATTTTGGTGCTGGTGCGTGTGTTGACCAATGAAAAGCGAATTTGAATTTTATTTTTTCCAAATTGAATTTATTTTATACTCGTTAATTCGGGCCCTTATGCCCCCCAAACTTGTAGTCAAACCGGGGGATCTCTTTGCGCCCTCCTGCGCCGCGGTCCCGATAGACCCAAGGACGATATAAAAAGGGTGCGCACGCTCGGGATGGGCTGCGGGCATCTTGCCAGCGCGTCGGAATTGCATTTAAGACAGGTTGGGGTACGTGGGAGCGTCCACCGTCGGTGTATTTAGCCTACACCCCCGAAAGGCCCAAAAATCAGAGGATTTACCCCCCTTTGTCCATTTCCCAAACACAAAACTGGTAGCTAAGCAGATTATCCCATGAGCTCGAAGGTATCCAACAAAAGCTCTACTTTTAAACATCCATCGGTTCCAACGGTATTGGTAGCTCTTGAGTTGAGGAGCTCCATTAGTGACAAAAGTGACAAATGATTCGGCTCGGAAACGAAATATACAGCAGTTCTCACTGCGCCCGCCGCCTCACCCCTCACCTCGTCCTGGTCATAAATGGACGACCCGCGGAACAACCGCCCCCAGCCCCTTTCCCGGTACCGACACACAATACCATCCCAATCAACAGAAGCTGGCAGCAGGACTGACGCGGTATACATATTGACGGGTGCTCTACTTCTTCTCGGCAAGACTTCCACTCTCAGATATTCCTACCGGCACCTCTGTTTGCCCACAACGAGGTACTCCACCTACCAGGGCGGCTTCGGCCGCAGTAGGTTGTGGAGTAGTACCAGAGTACACCATCAAATATAAACAATCAAGAAATATAACCGAGCTATTCGTTCGACCAGTACGTAGTGTTTCGCGCCCAGGGATAGGTCTCTATCCTGTACCTGCCCGATCAACCGCATTGATCTGCTCACAACGACGCGGACAGATGGACGTGCGCCAGTCTTGGGGGCAAGTTCAGTGATATCTTACGAAAACCATCACATATGGTGCCACACCGTGTTACCGTATCGCTGACACTATCCCGAACAACAAATCCCACACGTCCGTCCTCAATGCCCACAATAGATGGAGGCTTGCCAGCATCAACGATAGCTAGCTAGAACAGCCGAAAGAAACTATGGCTTCAAGGGATCACAGCGGTATAGTAATGGTCCCCGTGTAGTACCGGTATGCTCCAGACAGCAATACCGGCACTATCACGGCGAACCGCATCACCCCACACACTCCTACACAGGCACAAGCGGGCAACCGGCACTTTTTTTTTTTTTTTTTTTTTTTTTGTCCATCCCATTTATTATCTTCGCACTTCCGTCTTTCTCCCTCCCTAGTCGTAACTCAGATCCGGGGTCACAAAGTAGGCTCCTCTCCCTCCTCCCCCACTACGGTTCTTGCCTTCATTTTTATCGCGCAGAGGGTTCAGCCTTCCCAACGCTCGTCGACTTTCATCGAATTTTGCTAACTCACGCTCTCGCGCTTTCTGCTAGTAGTCAAGATATTGTTTGCGAGAAAAAGTGCCTATGAGCATGCACTCGGCGGGGCTCGAACTCGCTTTCTTGACGCTTACAGGCTTCGTGGTTACCTGCTAGCCCACCGGGGCACTATAGAGGGACCACTATCGTACAGCTGGTCATGTGGGGGCGACGGTCTAACACCCGACGTCAACTTCCGTCTCCGACTCAGATTCCTCCGACAGACACTCTTCTAGCAAGGTGGTCATGGCCCGCAGCGCCACCGGAGGAGTCTCCCCTGGGGCCGTTCCGACCGTGTTGTCGTTGAGGGGCCTGTGTAAGACAGCGGAAGGTGAGGTGTGAGAAACCTCCTTCGTGCAACCCCTTCCCGCGGTTTCAACGACAACCTTCGTCTCTGCCTCGACAGATTCCCCAGATGAATGCTCTTCTGGCAAGGCGGTCATGACCCGCGGCACCACCGGAGGAGTCTCCCTTGGGGCCGCTCCGACCGTGTTGTCGTTGGGGGGGCAGGATGGGGCAGAGGACGTTGAGGTACGAAAAACCTCCTTCATGGGACCCCTTCCCGCAATTTCAACGACATCAACTTCCGTCTCAGCCTCGATAGGTTCCCCAGACTGATGCTCGTCTGGCAAGGTGATCACGGCCCGTGACAGCGTCGGGGGAAGAGTCTCCTCTCGGGCCGTTTCGACGGTACCATCGTGGTTGAGATTCCCGGGTAAGGCAGCGGAAGGTGGGGTGCTAGGAACTTCTTTCGTCGGACCCATCTCCGTAGATTCCAAGACCCGCCCCTTACTCTGCGCGTCGACAGGTTTCACAGACTGATGTTTGTCTGGCAAGGTGGTCATGGTCCGCGGCACCGCCGGGAGAAGAGTTCTCTGTCGGGCCGTTCCGACGGTGTCATCATGGTTGATCTGTCCGGATAAGGCAACGGAAGGTGAGGTGTGAGGTAGTTCTTGCCAAGGACCCACCCCCACAGTTCCAACCGCGCTCACCACCATGTCCACGTCCGCAGGTTGCCCAGACTGGTGCGCGTCTGGCAAGGTGGTCATGGTCCGCGGCACCACAGGAGGGGTCTCTTCTCGGGCCTTTTCAACGGTGTCGTCATTGGGGTGACCGGGTAAGGCAACGGAAGGTGAGGTGTGAGAAACGTTTTCCCTGGGACTCCCCCGCGCAGTTTCTACGACCTTGGCGTCTTTGCGAGGGCCGTGCTTTGGGTAGGGCGGTGGCTGCTTCCCTTCCAGCTCCAACCTCGATCGTTTCCGACTACCCACCACCTCAGATGAACAATCGGACTCGGTACTCGAACCGTCTACATTATGATCCACCTTGGTTGGTGCACCCTGTGCTGGCCCTGTTCTCCCCTGGTCGTTTCGCAAAAATCTCTTACGGATGATCACCATGCCGTCCTCGGCATGCTGCTTACAGTATAACGCTGTCTTGCTGCCGCGTGCATTAAAGCTCGGCTGTCTCGTGCAGGAGTCACGCGAGCAACGCTTGCTGCCGACGTTTACCATGCCGGCCTTGGCATGTTCTTTGCAATATTCCGCCTTCTTTTTTTCCTTGGTATTAAAGGATGGGTACTTCATGCAGGAGGCATGTACACAACGCGTGCTGCTGATGTCAACCATACCGTCCTCGGCATGTTGTTTGCAGTATATCGCCGCCTTTCTGCCCTTGGTACTAAAGGATGCGTACTTCGTGCAGGCGGAATGTGCGCAACGCCTGCTGACAATGTCGACCATGCCGTCCTCGGCATGTTGCGCGCAGTATGCCGCTGCCTTGCTGCCGACTACATTAAATATCGGCTTCCGCGTGCAGGAGTAAACAAAGCAACGCTTGTGGATTATGTAATCGACCATGCCGGCCTTAGCGTGTTGTTTGCAGTACACAGCCGTCGTGCTGCCCTCGACGTTGTGGGTCGGTCGCTGCTGGCAAGAGTCCTGTAAACACCGTTTGCTGACGATGTCTACCATGCCGTTTTCAGCATGCTGCTCGCAGTAAATCGCCGTCCTGCTCCCTTTGATATTGAAGTACGGATATCTCAAGCATGAGTCGTGCAAGCAACGCTTGATGACGATATTCACCATACCGTCTTTAGCGTGTTTCCGGCAGTAGGATGTCGATTTGCTGCCCTTCACGCCAAAGGTCGGTCGCTTTTGGCAGGTATCGTGTAAGCAACGCTTGCTTACTACATTCACCATGCTGTCCTCGGCATGTTTCCTGCAGTACGCCGCGGTCTTGCTGCCCTCCAAGTTGAAGCTCGGCTGCTTTAGGCAGGACTCATGCAAGCAACGCTTGCTAAGGACGTCAACCATGCCATCCGCAGCATGTTGCTTGCAGTACGCCGGCGTCTTGCTGCTAACAAAATTATAGCACGGGCGCTTCGTGCAGGAGGCATGCGAGCAACGCTTGTTGCGGACATTCACCATTCCATCCCTAGCGTGTTCCTTGCAGTACGCTGAGGTCTTGCTGCCCTCGACGTTAAAGTTGGGCTGCCTCATGCAGGAGTCGTGTGAGCAACGCTTGCTAGAGACGTTCACCATGCCGTCCTCAGCATGTAGCTTGCAGTACACAGCCTTCTGGCCCCCCTCTTTGACGTTGTAGCTCGCAATCATGGCGCACTGATGGTACTGGCAACGAACCATTCTCGCCACCGGGTGGGTGATGCCGCACTGTAGTCGAAGAGCGAGTACGACGGGACGCCTCAGGCAGCTCAGGAGGGAAGGTGAACACGGCTCAAAGCCTTGTGGCTGGCTGGTGTATGCACACCTGTCATTTGTGGAACCGGCATTGTCGACGAGGATTGTGAGGGTTATCGTTATGCTGGTGAGATTGGTGCTGGTGCTGGTGCTGGTGCTGAGTGGTGGTGGCTGGTAACATGCGACGATAGGGGTAGCAGCTTTTTTGCCGAAACATCTATGTTTGAATGTTTGAACGGCGTTCCCCAACTGAGGAGCTACCCAACATCGCAAATCCCATTACCTGGCTACAACAATATTCGAACGAGACCTACGATCGGCCGTTTTGTTTGGTCCAAATAAGGTTTTAGGGGAGATATAGAGCTGCTCAAGTGAGAAGCCTCAGAAACAAATACGGTAGGCACTGTAGGCGCTACCTCTACCATAGCACACGACATACTAATTTTGCCCAACTTTGCAAGCTGTAGTTTCTCACATTAGGGCATGGTCCAAGCGTGGCCGCGCTCGCCAGACAACAAGACGTGGAGAAAATGGTGATTTCGGTGAGGTACTGCACCCTGTGTGGAACAAGCCGACCGCACGGATGGCTACTCGGCTACCCATACTTTGGTCGAAGGAAATGGGAGTGTGCAGTGTTAGGAGTTAAGAGTAGGTTTGGACGAGTACTACGGTAGGCTTGCATCCATTGCTATCTGTGGCCCCTCGCTTGAATACAGTATACCAGGTAGGGGCTAATACCCCACCCATAACCTGATTATGCGGCAACAAGACTGAACCCGAAGACCAATCCGGTGACCTATTTAATAGGAATATACGAAAACAATGTAAAACACTGCTGGTAAAATACTGATATTCCAACGATAATGGGTACTCGTATAAAATACCTCCTCAGTCAATGAGCCCCCGATAGTCATACTTATTTAGGCCAAATGTGAGACCGCTCTCATAGCACACATGTTTCAGTGCATAGTTGAATAGGGACGCTTCAAGTCAAGACTGCCTTGATACGGTGCTAAGCGGACACTCGTAAGTCAAAATTCATTAGAAAAAAGTAACGAATGACGCAAGGGTATGTTCGGTAGGGTACGCGCCAAAGTATACCCGGGGGTATTTTCACGGTAAATACCCCACTGAGCCATATCGGAGTGTTCAGCACGGCGGGAATATGATATACACTATGCGGTGAGGTTCGGTACAAATTCGATTCGCGATACTTCGGTAAATTCGGTACAGGCTGGTTCAAGCAAAATGCCCAAAATATCGTCAAACATGCTGCAGCATGCAATAGCTACTCGAATGTCACATATTTGATGTATCATGCTGGCCGTAATAAAGAACGGGAGGGGATGGAATACCCAGTTTTTTTGTGTTAAGGGCCAAAGTTTGGCGGTACCGGCAAGATTGTGTCTCGACCATCCACAGGACGAAAAGGTCAACAACAGTCGGGGGTTTCCGTAGGAAGAAACTATTTTGTTTTTCTCTTTTTTTCGGACGAAACGGTTCTCGGTACTTCAAGCCATGTCTGAAAAAAGAGTTTGAGCAAACTTTCGAAGAACTGACTGCGTAGGATAGGACCAATTTTGAAAAAGCATTAACGCTTACAGTCGGTTCCATACTAAAACCAAGCAATTTCGGAAAAAGGGGGGAAAATCCACATTGTTTTCAACGAAAGCTGAGACGTCTACACGTTTATTTCGAATTAGACACTGAAATATCGCACAAACCTTCCGCGCCATTTTTGAGGGAGGGTTTGCTAGATATCTGGGGTCTTAGAAAGCCCAATACTCGTAAACACCCGAACACTCCAAATAACTGGCAACACAAAAAAAAAAAAAAAAATCCATTCACCCCCCGATGCGTTCTACAATAGAGGTACTGTAGCAGTTTTTGGCCAGAATATTTGCGGCGTGAGAGGGCTTCTCAACTGAGGAACTACCGAATAAGGCGTATGCCCTAGAAGGCATGCCTTAGCGTTTGTTTACGTTCCAGACCTACAGTAGGCCATGGAGTTCGCTCATCGGGTGAAGGTTAAGTCTGCATTTCTTTGTAAGGCCAGTTATCAGGTGACCTTTACAGCTCCTCGCGTGAGGAGACGCACAAAATAGCAGGTGCATCTCTACCGTAGCATGCATCCCTCGGCGTAAGAGCGCGGAAAGTGTGTTACAAGTATCAGGGGACTAATTAAAAAAACGGCATCAGCTCCTGATGTCAAAAACATGTCTGACCGAATACCTGAATCAGCTCGTACAACTGCCATACCTGTACATGACAGATCGGAAAGTTCGGTACAACCTCAATATCGGTACCCGACACGTCGGTAAGTTTCGTACACACACCAAAAACACACCGGGTACCGGTATACCCTACCCAGCCCACCGTTGGAGTGGTGATAATTTACTAATTCGGACAGGTGATTCGCGGGACGTCTTCCGTCACCGAGGTTTTGGTCCTATTGTTCAATTGTGAATCAGCAAGTATTGTTCGGTAATCAGCATGTAATGTAAATACTCGTGTAGAGGTAATGCAGCATTACCTGTATAAAACAATTGCACGCAGGATCGTATCATATATGCCCGTATATTATTGACAAAAAGGATACCTGGTACGGAATTCGTTGGAGCTTCAACCGTTTAGGACGCACAGACGCAAACGTCGAATGCCAGCAAAGCCATTTCGTTTGGTGGAGTTGGGTTGGGTTGGGTTCGGTTGGGTGGGTGGACAGGTCAGTGGACTGGGTGGGTAGATGAGTGGGTCGGTGAGTTGGGTGGGAGCGGGCACCTGCCACACAAGGTGAGTGGATGGTAACCAGCAGCAATGTTGCCGGCGGTGAAAAGCATCCCGCACGCGTGACTGCTGTGCTTCTGCGAACTGGAAATAATACACACACAGGACGGACAACAACACAAACCACACGCACACAGCAGACAGGCCACCATGCCAACGCCCAAACCAACTACAACTGCACTGGCTGGTGGCAGCGCATACACGATGGCTGCCATACTACTGTAGTGCATTCTGGGGCCACAGAGAGCTGGGCTCTGACATGCTCGCCTGCAGCTTGGAGACGGCTGATTGTGATTCACTCTGATATCCCGTGAAACACAAGCATAACACACAAGATAACACACACACTCGCACGCACTTCGCAGTGACTTTTCAGGTGTCATTCTGCGTCTATTGGAAGAACATGACGACATCGTCCCAAAGCCACCGCCTTTGTTTTTGTGTGCCTCCCTTTTGTGCTGGAATGCCGGCTCTGAAATCCATCCCAGGGCAGGCGTTGTCGTCCGTGTTCTACGGTAGATACTCGATATTCGTCAACTATTTGGTGATGTTGACTTTTCCATTTTTATTTTTACCTTCACATAGCGTGTAGAGGGGAGCGGAGGGCTCCAGACTATCTGTTTTTGACTGGCTTTGATCGCTTTGCGGACCCTTCGGGTTCCACTTTATTTCAGTATACCTTTTTTGGGTAAGTTAGCCTGTGACCACGGGAATCGACCGTGTCAAGTGTTGGATTAGTACGGACAGATGGAGGTACTGGATAGAGAGACCGGCACGGTTTTTAATGTGAAGACAACAACAACAACAACTCTCTCGTCATAGCACATGGCCCGAGCTACACATACGTACTGTGATGCACCACTGATTTGCCCCTTCTGCACGAGTGCATTCCTCGGGATTTCAAAAGCAACCGCGCAGTCATGGTACATGCTACAACAGCGGTACAGCGGCAGTACAACAGCATCGGTGCTTCAACCCTGGCCTTTGTGACAGCCACGGTGTGTTTGTGTTCGTCTGTTTCACCACGAGATATCGGTACATACACATACTGGGGGTACATGCAAACTCATGACCACGCCCGACAATTTTACAACAAACAAACGTCGTCGAACCTCATCCTCCTGTCACACTGTATAGCAGCAGTATAACTGCAGTAGTACTTGGAGTGAATAAGAAAGCCTTTGACATCGAGATCTACGACGAGATCTCCGCAGAATCGTGCCCTGTGAGCGTTTTGGCGCATAGCCCACCGGCAGGGCTTATGTCTTCGCGTGTTTTTCCCTGTATGTTATCTCTGAATATCCGACCCATGGGGGGGGGGGCGGTTGCCCGGCCGGCGTTGCAGTTGTGGATGCCTACGCGGGAGGTTGTGTACTTGGATCTGGGAGATACGTGGAACGACTCCAAAACACATGCCACCCAGGACTCGTTGAGAACTGCCACCTATAAGCATTTAAGCCGAGAGATGAAAGAGCTGCTTATACTTTGGTGTCGTTGCTCGTCTGTCTCGAAGGTGTGTAGGAGGCGCGGTCGAACCTTTTGCACATAGGCAGAGTTGTACAACAGACAAAGCATGTGTCAGGTTTGTTACTAAGTTACGAGTACACGTATGAGAAAAGCAGGTTTGAGACTAAGTTACGAGTACGCACGTATGAGAACAGCAGTTATCACATATAATACGAGTCCGGCAGTCACTATTGCTATCTCCGTGGGCAGTGTGTCGTAGAGCGCCCTCAACTCTTGGCAGCACGTCTGATGTTCATCCTTCCCCACAATACTGCTAATGAGTGTAGAGCGCTCTCAACTCTTGGTATTACGTATGACCTCTGTCCTTCGCCATAATGCTGTTAACATTTTCGGCATCACGTGGGACAGCGACCGGCGGCCGTCCAGGCCGACGGCGAAGCCCCTTGTATTAACCAGGTAATCTATAACCGCGGATGGCGCCTTCAACAGTAGGATACCCGGTAGGCAGCAAGGCATTATTTAGCTGCTGCGCTGTTGCGCTGGCGCAATATTTGGGTCGAAATAACGGTTTTGCGCAACAGGCGCCGGAAGGCGTGTTGCACGTCGGGACGCGCAACATTTTTCGCCGCAGGCGAAAAAACAAATTAGGCGTAAACAGTTTAAAATGCACTTTGTCAAGTGGTTTTCGGGTTTTCAGGCATATATCCACGCATGTATCGCATTGTTTGGCCCCCGGTGGCTCCTGCGAGGGGGGCGGCCGCCTTCCGGGGGCGTAACGCACCATAGGGGTGATGCTCGTGTTGCGCTTCGCGCAACAGACGTCAGACCCCTGGTACTTGGTAGGCAGTAGGCAGTGCCTGGTACGTGGTACGTATCATACATACGAGTACGTGGTACAGGACACCTAATAAGAAACAGGCTAATCCGAAATCCAGGCTGAGATTTGGAGTAAAATAAGAAATTCGGGAGTCGTTATCTTGAAATTAGTGTAGAAAGCACCCTCTCTCAAAAAAGAATTCCAGCCTGGACCAGATTTCCTGTTCCTCATTACGAGTACGAGTACAAACAGTACAGAGTTCGTATATAACATAGTAGGATTGTGATTTTTTTGCCCGGCGGCGCGTTTTCGCGCCTCGCCCTCCCGGCCGGGCTCGCCGGCGCCGGGCTCGGCCCGCGGGGGGCCGGCCGGGGAGCGCGCCCCCCGGGCCTCGCCCTCGACCGCGGCCCGTGGCCCGCGCGGGGCGCTCGCGAAGCCGAAAAAATAGAGTCGGTTCCGCGGGGTACCCCGTCCCACTCGGCCGAGCCTACCAGGGCAACGTGAAACCCGGTCTCCCCGCGGCAAGCGGGTGATTTTGTGATTTCGCCATGTCGGTTTCAACACGACGAACAAAGGAGGGCACACCGACGTGCACATCGAGCGGCATCGAACATCTGCACACATGCAGCACCAGCAGCGACGCGACAGCATCTCTGACATTGTGCAGGCGTATGGTTATGACAGGGGGCCATGAGCATGCTGCTGCATCAGGTGTGCCTACGACGAAACGAGGGATCTCACCGCACCGAGTTTTTTACCGCACCAATTTGTCCGAAATTGTTGAAAACGTTTCGTAATTTTTTTGAAATCCAAACGGTGGTAACATTTCCGGGCATAATGGTAAATGTAGGGTACCTGGTAACCTGGTGCGTACCATGCGTCCTCTACGTCGTCAGATGCAACCACAGCAGCAGCAGTGTCATGCTCGTAGGGGTGTCAATCTACCGAGTGGTGCTGCTTCTTGCTCTTGCTCTGCTATATTGCGGCGTTCAGGGTTGTTGTACCAGCATACATAAGCACACATGTGCGCACACACCAGGTGCGCGTACTCTACAGCATTACGACGTAGTACACCAGTGTTGCTGCTGCTTCCTGCTGCAAGTAGTGGATACACAATTAGTGGTGTTTCCTGCTGCATACTGCTGTTGTTACTCCTATTGTTGTACGATAGATCGAAAGGGACAGCATGTACCTGTACGTGTGTTGTTTCAGGGATATTGTGTCAGCATACGCACAAACGTGCGCACACACCAGGTGTACATACTCTACAGCATTACGACGTATTACGGCAGTGTTGCTGCTGCTTCCTGCTGTAAGACTTACGCAATAAGTACGTGGTGATTCCCGCATACTGCTGTTGTTGTTACTCCTGTTGTTGTGCGATCGATCAAAAGTTTGATCCTCACTTACGTACTGCTGTACTGATGCAGCACATGGTGTGTGGGTGAGTTGGTGGGTGGGTGGGAGGGTGTTTGAGTGGGTGCGTGGGTGGGTTGGTACGTGGTTGAGTGCTGTCGTGTCTGCGATGTCCCTGATTTGTGTTGTATTACCTTTACCCGCCAGTACGATACAGCAGCCCCATGCTTCTCGCATACGCACTACTGTACTGCTGTACTGTTATAGCGCGTGGTGTTTGGGTGGGTTGGTGGTTAGGTGGGTGGATGGATGCTTTGGTGGGTAGGTTGATACGCGGTTCAGTCCTGTCATGTCTGTGGGTGGGGACTACGTTTTATTTTCTCTTTTTCTCTTGCATGCACCTGGATTGCTAGCAGGATAGGTCTTGCATGTCGTATATGGCATTGCTCTGTCTGCTCTGCTTACTGCACTGAGCGTAGTATCTCTGTGTCGTAGTTTTGTGACCACAGAACTGGTACCTTTTTAGGATGATGAATCGGCACGGACACTGGGTGTGCTGGATGTCGACGGGTAGAAAGGAAGGTTTAATGTGAAGAACACACACACACTGTGCTGCCCCCGCTTTTTGTTTTGTTCTTCTGTTGGGCCGCTACAAGGGCTCTGCGCACAGATGCCGGCGACCGGATGGGAAATTTTTCATAGTGGAACAACCCCTTGCACCTACAGTACCTGACCATCTGCCCCAAGATACGTACTGCTATTTGTTCTTGTCCGCTATATACCGGCCCCGCTCTGGCCTACTACAATGATAATTTTATCAGGGCAGTAACCAAAAACGGGTATACCCGGTCGGTTTTCACTCAAAAACGGGTACAGCCTGGAATCAACTAAAAAACACGCCCAGCGAGCCACGCGATTGGCCGAAAGAAAATTGTACCCATTTTTGAGAGATAACGTCCCGGGTACAACTTTGTAAATGTCTATTATGCTTGGCTTTCAACCGTTTTTTTTTTTTTTGCTCTAACCACTTGCCTACAGTGTGCCTCGCTCTCCACTGCGTCTGCGACCGCTCTTTCGTTGTTTCATTTTCTTCCAAGCTTTTTCACAATTCACTTAAACTCTATTCAACCATTTTACGCACCTGGGTACGTACGTCTTCGGAGCGATACGACCATCCACCTACGTATATATGATACGACTGATGTATTTTGACTGTACTCGTAATATGACTGCTGCTGTAGTATAGGGTGTATTCCAGGTACGCCCTGAGACCAAGTAAAACACACATATATGCTTGCCGCCAGAACCCTCTGCCTCTAAACACCCCTGACCCCTGATCCTGCTCCCGATCCCACCCGGACCTGAGCCCTCCAAACATAATCTGGACGCGTCTAAGTGTATAGTTAAGCGCCGACAAGTGTGCCTGGTTGTCACTACCCCTCAGAAACGGGCACGATGTGATTTTGGCCTATCTACCCCCTGATGGCTCGTGGGATGTGGTGTTTTGACTCGATTCCATGCTGTACCCGTTTTTAAGTGAAAACCGACCGGGTGTACCCGTTTTTGGTTATTGCCCTTTTTTAAAAATACGACAGCTGTGAGTACGACCAATTGAATGGTTAGAACTCATTTTTTCAAGCTGCGTGCTACTATACGTCAGACACGTGCTTAAGTGTGCTGGTATTATATTAAAATCTGTAGGTTTTAATGGTAAGTCGTCCGCGCGTATTCTATATTAATTCCTCGTTGAGGATACAGGCCAGTGACCCCCCTGGATGCTGCCAGGGTCAACAGGACGATTTTTCATAACCAATCTGTTTACTGATACTATATAACCTGCAGGAGGAGGGGGGTTACATGGCCATATCACGTCGAACAACAAGTACATCGGTATCCTACAGTAGTTGTATCGATACAAGAGTATAGTAAGAAACCAATTGACAAACCGAAAACGAACACACACATACACGTACACTACACACACACAACACACAATCTGGGGCCGGGTAAATGCTGACGTGCTGACAGTACATACGAGTACGTACGTACGAAAACAGTTTCAAGTTTTACAGCGATAATAGGCAAACTTACGTCGTACAGCAGTAAGCTTATAGCAACAAGCAGCTGTGGAAACTCCCTGATTATGATGCAGGAACAGTGCAGGTGTCCAGCGCCCGTCTTGCAATCCGAGGTATTGCTGCTCATCAAGTCTTCAGGTAGTATATATGTGCTTGCAAATCGTTGATCAGGCGTGCTTCATATAGCGGCACAACCTCTACGAGTACATTGTTGAACCGTAACATGTTATCAATTGATTCGTCGAAACGTAATGACGGTGGTATACGACGTACTCGTCGTACGTATATACTGCTGTACCAGAAAACACAGCTTTTACGATGGGGATTCGTGTCAACAACTCCATGATAGAGCTCGACGGTGTGATACACCAACCATCAGTCGACCATCGCCAGGTGTACGTATACGATACATCTTGCCATAGCGCTTTTCTCGTCTACGAGTCGCCAAGCGTACATGACGAGCACACGACCAAAGACCAAAGGCTCGATGCGGCGAAAAAGAAAGCAAAATAGTTGCAGTTTTTTACCCACCCAGACAACGCTGGATGGATGCATCACGTGAGTGTTCTTCATTGCGAGTCTTTTTGTACGAAGCATACTCCGTACTCCGTTCCTGCATGTTGCTGCAATGCTACTACCACTGCTGTACAATTCCTGCCTACTGCTGTTAATGTTTACATTTGACCCCTACCTGGTACGTAGACCATCAGTTTACCATCGCCAGGTGTATGATACGTTTTCGGTTTCATTTTTTGGGGCAACCGAAAAAATATACCTGGCATATCACACGGCAATAATATTCGGTTAACACACCAACCGCCTGCTGCTGTACGCACTTGTTTGCGAGTCGTTGTGGTCAAACACATCATTTATCTGGCATATCACACAGCAATAATATCTCTTGTGGTATGCCATACATATACTCGTGCATGTCAGCAGGATGCAATTTCTGCCCTTGCAATCGGTTACCTACAAGTATCCGCGCTCAAAACCTCTCGAGCGTTTTGGCTGTCAATTTTATCTCACACCCAACACTCCGTGTGGATAGGCACTTATTGAGCATGCCATATTCAATACTCGTATATACGTGTACCAGCACGCATATTCAGGTGATGATATACGCGTAGCATACACAACAGTACGTATAGAGTACATATAATCTTGATCTCTCATACGAGATATATATACCAGGTACAGGTACGTTATGTATAGCCCTGGTCGTATATGAGCACGAGTATGTTGAAGTCGCGAGTTTTTTGTATTTCTCGCTTTCTCGCGTTATTACAGTTAGGGAAATTGTGAGGTCCCAAATATGGACGTTACCGGCTGTTTCAGTGTCCGGTATTCGTCACAAACAAAAATGGAAATAATTTCTTTCCGACCAAACCACAGCCAAGCAATTGAGGTCAAACCCAAAGTCTGAAGCCATTTCAGCAGACACGCTATAAAAATATGCGAAAAATCGTGTGAAAACCAATTTTGTTATCGTAGAAAAATTATGCACAGCAGGCGAGCACAGCAGCAGCAGCAGCAGCAGCAGCAGCGGCGCAGCAGCCGCTGGAGGAGACGGAATGTGGTGTGGTATCTCCTCCTCCCCTGCCACGCGCGCCTCGTGAAGTAGTCTCAGTCCATTCTCGGCGCCCCAGCGCCTGCTTCGGGCTCCAGCATTTCTGCTTAGCGATGCAAATTTTTTCGGTGATATCATCAACTTCTTCCATGTCCAAGCTCAACGCGCCTTTCTATTTATTTATCACAAAAATATATATACTGTGCTGGTATTATATATATATGCTTGTAGGCTCCGCCAGCAGCGTCTCGGCCGACCGAAGTTGAGCAACAGCCACGTCGCGCGCACGAGCGACACGTTGTGGCCGTCGCTCAAGCGTACGTGTAGTAGCCGCGGTGGTCGCGGCGTCGCGACGTGCGCTCCCGCACTGCTACACATGCCAACTTCTCTCGTGTGGTTGTTCCTGTCCGAGGCAAAATATCTGTGTGCTTTTTTCTTTATTTTCCGAAGCTTCTTGCGTTTGTTTTGTTTTTTTTTAGCGAGACTTGCTATAAGTAGCAAACACCGTGAATTTTTAACAGTGGTACTTGCTGTGACGTCTTCGATTTCGATGCGCGTCTTCGACTCTTATGTGCGCTGAACTGATTAACTTTCTGTAGCTACACTTCTTCATATTCATTCGAGTCACTCTGCTACGGTCTGCATATTACTGAAAACACTGAAAATCACCCTTTTCGAGTGTTTTCAAAGCCCTTCGAAGCGGAAACACATTTTGATGGCAGTCGGAACGTAGGAATACGTCGTTTTACAGGTCTCCACGCAGTAAAATTCTCAATGTAGACGTATCAAAAGTTATCTTGATGCCATGCAGTAGGTCTGGTTACTATATTCAAGTTAATTGGGACTCAAGGCAGTCCAAAATTTGACATTTTTTAGTCTATCAAATGTTACGTTTGGTGAAAATTTCATCTATTTAATCTGCCACTTTTTTGTGGTGTTAAGCACCTCACAATTTTCCTAACAGTAGCAGTATGTCGTTCTCGTATACGTACAGCAAACAGCAGTAAAATATATTCGCATTACGTTCAGCAAAAACAGTATCTGGTATATGCTGCAGCAGTACAGCAAGTAAAAGCAGTAGCAGCGGGCAGTGTAGCAAGCAGCAGCAGCAGCACAAGCAGAGCTACTAATTGTAGTACCTCGTACATGCAGCAAGCACCAGCACCAACAACTACTGCTGCGACATACGTAGCAGTTAACGTTCAGCAGTAGAAGCAGCACACTTCTGCTTCATGTACGTAAAGCAAAGCAGTACAGCTAGCAGCTAAGGTTACCTAAATATTACTACTCGTAGCAAAGGGTACATTTTCAGTACAGCTAGCAGCTGAGGTTACCTAATATTACTACTTGTAGTAAAAGGTACATTTTCCGCCGTCCAAGCGAAAAAAACACAACGTTCTTGTGGTAAATTCGTACATCATATAAAAATGGGCAATAACCAAAACAAGGGTACACCCGCGCCAGTAGGAGTCAAAAAGGGGTAGAGCATGGGATCGAGTCAAAACACCACATCCCACGAGCCATCACGGGATAAATTGGCCAAAATCACATCGTGCCCGTTTCTGAGGGGTAGTGACAACCAGGCACACTTGTCGGCGCCTAACTATACACTTAGACGTGTCCAGATTATGTTTGGAGGGCTCAGGTCCGGGTGGAATCGGGAGAGGGTCAGGGGTCAGGGGTGTTAGAGGCAGAGGGTTCTCGCGGCAAGCATGTATGCGTGTTTTACTTGGTCTCAGGGGGTACCTGATAAAGGTTCCACCATATTTCCGAGTATGTTTTTTATCCCCAAAAATACAGGTGCAGCTCTAAAAAGGTCTACATTCATGAAACGTAGCAGTACCAGATATTTCATAGCGTCGTATTTATGTACTACGAATTGAATACAATATGATATGCGTATGATGCAATATCGCATGCTGTTGTAGTATGTTTTCGATTCGTCCTTGCGCCACTCCCCTAGGCACGTCCCGGAGGGGAACCTTGTACGATGTACCAGTATAGGTGTTCTGTACTGCTGCTGTACCAGGTACGACGTACATGTGATACTTACATTTTCACCTGGTGGTACCTGGAACACGTCAAGACCGAACTATAGGTATATATCACAGATATAGACAACATCGATCTACAGCAGCTGGCGGCCTTAGCGCCCCCTGCCGTCGAACGTGGGAGGCTGGGCAAAACAACTCACAGCAGTGGTCCAGAGGCAGTACTCATACCGCAAGCAGTGCAGTAGTAGTACGTCGTAGTAGTATACGTAGAGCAGTACGAGTAACCCCGTCAACAGCAGTACAACTATTAATACGATGCTCGTCTTACGATACGAGCACAATCCAAGAAAACCAATCCACAAAGCCAACTCCATATAAATGCATGGCCCACGGCGTTTACAACACTGCTCATTCATACCTCAGGCTCGGATATCCGGTATTTCTCGAGTCGATCGATGGGGGGAACTGGTGTCTCATTCCCATCTCGGCCCTACCCCAGGGGTATAGACGGGTTTCCACTATTCTTGAAGGCTTTACGATTGCGGGAACCAACCAGCTTGCAGTTTGTCAGGCAAGAGCACGGTGGCACAGCACCCACGTACATTAGGGAGCCGATTGAGTGGGTCATCAGGACTCTCCACGAAGAAAGGCAGCGCAATCAACCCTGTGTTTTCCGCACCGTGGATTTTGGTGGGGTTGGTGTCATCATGGTTGGCGGAGGAGACTTGGCAAGGGTTGCAAAGGGTGCAGCGAAGGTGGCCCGAGCATTGCTTGACAACGAGGGACCTGCTGCTGGTCGCCAAGTACTCCGCCTGAAGGAGCATAGTGTAGGACTCGCCTCGAGCCTGACAAATGTGGGTCCTTCTCTAGACTGTGGCTGTGCGGCGATGGTGCTTGATAGCGAAGTGTCTTGTCGTTGCATGTACTGTACTAACTGCTGTGCTAATGTGCTCACCTTTTATACGTACTCGTAGAGCTGTTTCGTGTCTGGTGCGTAGTGCGTACTGGTTCGTTTATAATATTCTTGTGATTCGTATCATACCGCCGTGTACCTATACCTGGTATTGTGTGCTCTGTCTGCGTATGCACCCGGTTGCTCGTTCACTACGAGTACGATTACTGCTGTCGCGGCTGTAGTCCTGGTTGTGTCAGATCTCAGACGGCAGACATCATACATTCTGACTCGGTCATACTGACTGCTGTCTATATACTGCTGCTACGGCCGGGTCGTGTCTCCGCGTGCGTGCCTGGCATTGGCGTGTTCCAGGCGATTTCCTTGGCAGTCGCTTCCGCGCCACACCATCACCAAGCGCATCAAGACCAAGACCACCCTCCTACCAATACGGCCGGGTCGAGAGACAGGGCCGAAGACATGGCCAGCACCGCAGATGCGTCAGCAGCGGTAACCGCAGTGGGATCCCCATGGGAGCTGGACTCTGCCGAAGGTGGTCACCGCAATGTTAACACAAAACGCACACCACCACGACCGTACACACGCGTTGTTGGTTCCACGACACCAATCACCGCTGTTGCTGCAGCGCCAGCCAGCGTGAGATCGGTGGTTGCGTCGGAAATTGGCAACCTACAGGAGCAAGGTTCTACGTCACCTGTGACTGGCGACGCGTTGCAACCGTCGAGCGCAGGTGGAGATGCTGGTGCGGCAACACAGGAGAGCAAGACGTCGCCATCGTCTGCGTCGTCTCCGAAAAGCTGGTCTGATGCCACTGATGCCACCGCAGGTTCCTTGGGAAAAGGTGCCTCACCTTTGTCGTCTGCGCCCAATGGCAGTGAAACTCCAGACGACTCGGGTCCGTGGAAATTTAGTCAATCTACGGCTTTTAGCAGTACTTCGGGAGAGGCCGGTGGCAGCAAGGTGAGCCTATGATATCAGAGCATGTTCCTACAGTAGTTCGGTTTGCAGCAGTACCAGTGCAAGTCTATGTTATGGTACGATGGAAACCTCGCTCTTTGTAAGCACGCATTGCGCGTCATCCCTGCTACGTAGATATACGAAAAACATAACTACCAAGGTATATACCACGGCCTGTAGGTACGAGTAGCTGTACCAGTGTACCGGTTAGGGTATCGCGGCGGCTGCTGGAAACTGGAAACTGCATACTCTCCCCCCCCATGAGTCGATCGAGTCGTAGACAGCAAGGGCTGATACTTCCGAGGGGGCATGGAGTGAATTGACACACGACACGAAGTGAGACGTGGAAGTGTGGAGGGCGTAAGCTTTATTTTGACCCATCCGCCGAAGGATTAAAAAAAAAAAAAAAAAAAATCAAACTCCCCGGCACTTGGTCGGAATATGGTTTGAATTAAGTTTAAAATTTGTACCTCGAAATGCAAGTATTGCTTTACCGCCGTGCAACCGCACCGTGCAATGCCGTAAACAGAGTAAGGGAGTGCACGTATGGTAGGCGGTACTGGTAGGCAGTAGGCAGTATGCACACACCTGGTAATGTTATCATCATTGAAACGTGCATGCAAATGACAGGTAAATGGGGCAACAGCGGGGGCACGGCAAAACGGCATGAGCAACTCCAGGACGCGCACTGTCCCCTCCTCCCCACTAGCTCGCGTCTTCGGCTTTGGCCAGCTGGCCGCGGGGCTGGCGATGGGCACAGTCGCGGAGGCGGTACGGCAGTCTGTCAGGGGCGGCGAAGCCGACGGCGGCGCCGCTGACAGCCGGAGCAGAAAGCATGGAGGGACGGTTAAGCAGTATGTCGTTTCCGACGCTAACGCGGAGCGGCTGGCGGAGAGCCTTTGTCGAATGCGAGGGGCGGCGCTGAAGCTGGGGCAAATGCTCTCAATACAGGCGAGGAACGTTGCTCAGTTACCGTAATACGTGTCATCAAAGCCCGCTCGTTTATTTTCTTAAATCCTGCCGCACCGGTATTTAGTTTATGGTCCTGTTTGATTGCATCGATACGGGTACTGCTGAAGTGTATACCTGGTACCTGTTATATCTTCGAGGTGTTAGATGTTGTCGTCGCCGGCATACACGGTAGATATAGTACATGTACTCCGATTACCGATCACCACTGAAATTTAGTCAATCCATCTGGTAGAGCAGTTGTGTCGCTGTTATTTGGTTGATGCGTTGGAGGTTGTCTCACCACAGCAGTACTAGCAATACCCACAGTCCATGTGGCAACCAAAATAAATGTGTCCGGTACAGCAGTACAGTAGGACCGCTGTAGTTTGCGGTCGTTTCCTTAGATGCATCAGGGGACAAGAAGGTGCGTATGGATTTCGAAAGTTCGGTGTAAAACTTGACACCGGGAAGTTACTAACTGGTTTTCCGGCGCACATTTCCCGGAGCTTGTTTGGCTCAAATGTTCGAAAGCTTTGTCCCGTGGGTGGTGGGCGAAGACCAATGCGTGACGGTGTGTACGTTCCTACAACGGCTGTATGTATTGTGTAGTAGTTGATCTTGCTTGAAATGGTTCTGCTGCGTAAAGGCTGTTCTCTGGACTGATGTGCTCTCGTGTGGTGATCGGTGTGTTACGTCTGGCATGTCAGTAATGTCTTAAATGTCTGAATGTCTACACGATGCTCATGGGGTGCGCAAAGACAGGAAGGTTGACCGCTTGCTGTGTATTCCGGTGTGCCTGCGATATGATCTACTCATGCGCAGGACGAAAGCGTGATCCCACCGTCTCTTGCGAAGGCGTTGGATAGAGTCCGACAGGGCGCGGACGTGATGCCGGCGAGGCAACTGCACAGACAGCTAGAGAAAAGCCTAGGGGTGGACTGGAGAAGCAGACTTGCTTCTTTTGACGAGACCCCAATCGCTGCGGCGAGCATTGGCCAGGTAAGGCAAGAACGCTTTCGTCTATCAGTGACAGTTTTAAACGTCACGTGTATGACCAGGAGGGGGGAGGGAACCGTGTCCACCAGCTTTAGTGTGGCACCTCGCCGGGAACGTCCCACTCGTGTCTACGCTGTATGTTTATGTGTATATATGTATTTGCATGGCAACCATTTGTATCATCTCGATTACCGCAAAGCTAACCCTAGCCCACAATCTCTTCGCCTTGAACATGGTTGGACCCACTGTACAAACGGGGAGAGTCGTTCGTGTACGGTTAAAAGCCGGGAAAACCTAGACCCCTTTTCTCGCGTGTATGTGTATTTTGTCTCTCTTCGAACCAATCTTCGGACCAATCTCTAAACCAATCTTCGCAGCAGGATAAGTTTTGTCGAATGCTATCATTCGCAAAAACGGCACATATTACAGTAGGCACATGGTTCAGCATCGCCTTGGCATTTGTTTTGTTTCAGCTTTATGTTTTTGCTGCGTAGGTCGTTTTGACATGAGCGCACAGTCTAAGCGATGGCCACAAGGTAGTTGTCCTCTCCCCCATATGAATAGCATACTCATATTGTTCAGTTTATGGAGCGATGGAGCGACTTGGTTCTGTGCTTCCGACCCTCGTCGACTTGTGTCGAGCTGCTGTGCTTAATCTGGCTACAAGTATATTGACCGTGTCCGGGCGGGTGTCTTAAGACACTCGTGTTCAACGCAGTGTTCCTGAAGGTTGAAGTCAGGGGTTCGAGTCTCCGTATGGAGATTTGTATTCCCAAATGACACCAACTGCTGCTACTCTCGAGAGCGCCTATTCTAGCGAGGGTATGATATGGGCACAATTTGACAAGAGTCGATGAGGGAAGAAAATGCTGAAATCTCCTCGCAAAAACAATGCAAGGCACGTACCGTAGTGGGAAGGGAGGAGAAGACTCTACTTTGTGACCCCAGATCTGAGTTACGACTAAGAGAGAGAGAGAAAAGAATGGCGAAGATGATAAATAGGGGGGGGGGGCAGGAGAAAAAAGAGGCTCGCTCCATAAATTAACGAACCCACAACCCTTCCGTCGAGAGTCGAACTGTTCAACACGCTTGGCCAAACCGCTCAAGAATGACGTATGCTATATAGCATGTTGTGTTTGTGTTACAGTACCCCTTTTCCTGCTGCGCTGTGCAGAACCGTGCATCTACACTTAGGGTACCATACCCGATTTAAGAGCGCCCCGTGACAATCTTAAACCAAAACAAGCGCTCTAAAATACACATTGCTCGTAATCTGTAGTGGGAAATATATAGCTTTTAGTATAGGCGGGGCATGCCGATTTGACCGCTCTTAAATCCCGAATGTTCTAATGCTCTAATGCTCTTATCTTGGACACTCTCTCTTAAATCGGAGTATCCACTGTAACTACTCTACATTTACAACTAAGTTTCCTCGGAAACGGGAGCGCTGTAGTGCTGTAGTGCTGGCGTAGTGTGCCAACGGTCCCGCAAGAGTTGCATGACAGGAAAGGGTCAGGGTTTACGTTCGCATTTCCGGCTTATGGTGTGCGGATCGCCCGTGCCGGTTCTGTTCTGCTGTCCCTAATATTGCTATCCCTACCGTGTACCGTTTGTGGTTCGTGTGTTTTTGTGTCAGGTGCATCGAGCGCGCTTGCTGGATGGAACGGAGGTGGCCATGAAGATTCAGTACCCGGGGGTGGCGGACTCTGTGGAGTCTGACTTGAAAAACTTGCAGCGGCTTGTGCAGTTGACTAACATACTCCCGCCGGGTCTTTACATCGACGAAATCATAGAGGTAAATACTATCGATACCTAGTTTCTGTTTAATAATGGAAAATAGAAAACTTACACCACCCTGTCCGGAGATGTAAAGACGGCTTGGGTGTATACGTATGCATTACGTAGGGTTGAGGAAATATTGAATATTATTGAATTCTCTAAATTTATCTACCTTTCATTTTCGGACAGGGTGATGTGGGTCACCATGCCTTCGCGGTGTCCATGTATATATCATAGTTGTCGCTTTCTCAGAGATTTCCGGATTATTTGGGTGCTATCTTACCCTGTATGTGTGGGCATTAAAAACAAACTGCAGAGTACGCAGAGGTGTGGGATTTTGTAGGTTACCGTGTCCAGCAGTGACGGTGCCTTGTAGCATGCCCTGCCTCTCCATCTCCTTTGGCGCGTTAGTGTGCTGTTAATCAGAGCTCTGTCAATGCGGTATGTGTTACCGCGATCCTTCAGCTTTATATTTACCAGGTAGTCGCTTTCACAACCCTGCATGTGGAAGCAAGATGTGGTTACCTTCATGCTTGCGGCTGAGTCGTCACTAAATTGTTTTCTGTGCACGAATTGCGTGGAGCTGCTGTTGTGGCCATGTGTGCCGAGGCTTCCCACGATATGCGCTTCTGTCGTGGTATGCTCACGACCAGCGAGATCAAGCGCCGACAAGAATGTTGGCCCACTGCTGGTATCTGGTACCGTACAAAATATCACATTAGTCCAATAAATAACATCAAGGTTGCGGTGGCAGTGCAGCAGTGTAGTGTAGCAGTGCTTACGATATTTACCGGCCGACTCGAACCCTGCCCTGGCCGCGCCGTGTACTTTGTTAATCAGGTGGCCAGGGAAGAGTTAGGGGAAGAGTGCGACTACGAGAAGGAAGCAGCGAACCAGGTAACGCCAGACCTTTGCTTTGAATTGCGACGCGTTAAACCTTAGCCTTGAGTGAACGCGCCCCTTGCGTGCTCTGCCTTGTTTTGTTTTCCGCCGCTGCTTTAGATGCCGTCTTTGCGTTTGGGTAATGAGGAGGCTATCGTGGGGTAGTTTGCTGGGTCGTTGCGACATCCTTGCTGCGTTCGCCGACCTTGCTGCGTTCGCGTTTTTGTAAATAGGACGTCGGCAGGTCTTGTGTTGTGTCGTATGTACTGTGTATGTACTGTGTATGTATTACGGTTGCCGGTTGTGTGGTGCTGCACGTCTCCCGGACCGGGATGTATGAAAAAATAGCACAACAAGATGGGAATGGATGTACTTGTATTATCGTAGTGGTTGTTTTTTGTCAGTGACTGGGGTGCACGGCAGTGTCATGCGCTGCGCCCACCGTCCTTGTTTCGCTGGCCATGCTCTCCTTTCTGCTCTTCTTGCTGCTCTTCTTTCTGGGGATGTTGATGTTGATACTGATGTTGATGGTGGTGGTCATGTTAATGTTGATGGTTGCTTTTTTGAGTGACCGTCGTTGATGTTGCACGTTGCCGGATGTCGAAACTGACCGACAAAGTATTGGCCGTTTTGGCTGCGTGCGGTGTATCGTTGGCACAGGAGCGGTTCAGGGCCTTGGTCGAGTCGGATGATAAACTGAGCAGATGGGCGAGCGTCCCGAAGGTGGTGCCGGACCTTCTGAGCAAGGAGGTGAGGCTAGCCCAGTTTACGTCTCGTGCCTCACTTACTCGTTACCTCATGATGTTATACTGTTACACTCGTGCTTCGAAGTTCCCTGCTACGAACAAAGCGACTTGCTCTTAAATGTTTGGGATAGGGCATGCCTTGATAAGACATGCCTTACTTTTCAACTGGGCGATGGATGATGGATGATGGATGATGGATGATGGATGATGAATGACGAATGAAGCCGGAGATCCGCGTCGTCCGACCCTAAATCTCCGACGACAAACACCGTTTTTGTTCTGTACCGCCTGCCACTGGCGCACGTAGTTGACGACAAGCATGCCTTATTGCTAACCAAGCCAGCACGAGTTCCTAGCGAGAGCTACAGTATGTACGCACTCCTTCCCGGTAGTATGTGCTGTTCGTTGTGCATAGTACAGCAGTACCTTTGATAGGCAAGGTGTCACTGTTTTGCTCCTAATTTGCGGGAGATGGTACATAGCAGTACTATTACTAGTATCACTGGAGATGGTGAGTATGTTTTTTATTGATATGCCGCCGCCGTCAGTTTTTGTGTGCTCGAAGTCGTCGGAGACAGAGCTCCGCCCGGTGTCAGTTCTGCCGGACCTGCTGGGCCGATTATTGTGGTACTTTCGAATGCCTCGGCCTGGGACACGTGGACACTTATTCCTTTCCTACTGTAATACTAACTCTACCCAGATGAGTCGGAGGCACCATTTCAGTCATGCTGCAGTACTGCTACTATTAATAGTAGTAATAGTATATGGTGTGTAATCCAACTCATAGGAGAACACCTGTTTTTTTAAGTCCATCCTGGATTATGATTGCCATCGCCCCCCGTGTACCAATAGTACACTACAGCAATAGCCAGAACAATACCTATTTTTTTTCTACCTCGGCATGCTTCCCAACATGAAACATGAGTACTACGAGTGTACTGTTAATATGAATATGGTCTATACTACATGACCCAAAAAACGATTTTGAGTATAAATGTACCCGCAACTCGATGAGATTTCCCATCACACGTCGACAATACCATCACCAATACCATCGACAATACCATCGCCTATCCATATCGAAAAAATAATGGTAGTCATTACTGGGATTGCGAAGTTATTGAATATGTTGTCGTCTGTGACGCCAGTTATTGAATAAATCTCTTCAACTGCGCCCCCAAAGTACCCTAACCCTATACAGCAGTACCAAGACTACCAACACTACCACACCACCGCCTCTGCATGCTTAATGTTTCATTTCACGAATTTAGTGAATTGGATAGGCGCGCGTTACCTGGTGACTCGCGTTGTTCCTTTTACCCCGCGACGATATCGATATTATGAGACCATTACGTATGACACTAGTATCACACTATTATTACTATTTTGACACTCGTGTATCATAACACTATTATGACACCAATATCACATTATTTTGACTATTTTGACAATATTATGACACTATTATAACACCATTATCACACTATTAGTATGACGCTTGTGTGACAATATTATGACACTACTGTAGTATGACAATATTATGACAACATCATGACACCATTTTGTCTATTATGACACCGTTATGACTGTCATGGCACTGGTATGACAATATTATGAGACTATCATGAGACTATCATGATACCAATATGACATTATTATGACACCACTATGACAATATTATGAGACTATCATGACACCATTTATGACAATATTATGACACTAATATATGTATTACTTATGACACTCCCATCAGGTGCTGACGACGCATTTGGCACCTGGTGTTCCTGTGGACCAAGTCCTGCCCATGCCCCAGGTCAGATGCTCGCTCGACTATTAATCGTCGTTGTCGTTGTCGTTGTCCTGCTTCAATGCTTCAATGCTTCCATGCGGTGGCTTCCCTCACGGAATGCATCCATGCTATGCTACTCCTATGCCTGCCATGTGCTCTTTGGTGCGTCAACAGTCTAGTAATATGCATCCAGGCTACATAGCGTCGAGCCCTCGGTAGGTTTCCTGGTATATATATATATGTATACACGACAAGTCTGGCTTGTTCAACTCGCCTGTTTCCTATCGTCCCCGTTGATAAGCGCCTGGCTGAGTTTTCGCGCCGTATGGCAGACTTTGCATGCGGACATGTGTGGGTGCAGAGCAAGATTACTCTTGAAGGGCCTTCACTGACCCAGAGACCATCCCTATCTGCGACGTGTGGGCGTTGGTTCTTTTGAGCAGGAGGTTCGTAACCACGTGGCCAGACTCATGTTGCGCTGCACGATCAATGAACTGTTTGATTGGCGCTTCATGCAAACGGACCCCAACTGGGGCAACTTCCTCTTTGACCCAGAAACAGGTGAGCGCTCCCGGTCCTGCCTTGGGCTTTCGCCAGCTTGTTCCCGACATATCACATCCCCTGCTGTGTAGTGCAGTATTTACATACCATACAGTGTGTATATTTATTCAGAACAACATACCTTGTAGGATGGTTGACTGCAAGGGTGTGTGGCGATGCCGTGCCGCAGACTTTGTATACTCGTATTGGGGGGGGGGGGGTATGTGCGGCAGGATGTGCCGGGCCCAACTATTTGTAACTATTGGTAGACACGAGCCTGTGGGAGAAAACCACGGTCGGACACTATATATCATACTATTATACTAGTTTTAGTGTTGTTCCCGCTCTGCTGGAAACCGACTATCATGTGGCGGATAAAGTCGCGGGGAAGCAGGGTGCCTTTGTTAGTGGGCCCTGCCGCCGGCTAATTGTGCAGCACTGTCATAAATGGGATCAGGGTGGCAAGTGGGACGGAGCAGGGTCGGTACCAGCGTCGGCCTGTGAAATTACCTGACAGCCTCGTGTCTACAAAAATACCAATAGTTCCCGTCGGTGTGTACGCATACTTATTCCAGTAGATCGAAACGGCTGTGTTTTACTACAGTAGTACTGCTACTACTACTTACGATACTATTACTCCAAGTAATATAACTACTGCTATTGCTACTGCTGCTACTGCTACTGCTGCTACTATTGTTAACTACAGTAGACTATTAATAGTACCAGTACTTAAGTATTAATACTCGTGTTGCTAAATAGGCGGCCCAAAAAGTATTAACTCCCAATTTTGTAAGCAACTTAGTGCTGCCACGGTACATATCATACGTAACTGTATTTCTTGATTTTGGTGGCCGCAGGAAAGATGAGCCTCATCGACTTCGGAGCGTGTCGAGAGTACCGGAAGGATTTTGTAGACGACTACCTCCGGCTGGTGTGGGCTGCAGCCAACCGAGACGATCCAGAGATTATGCGGGTGAGACCAGGCGACCCTTGCTGTTTCTTGCTGTTGCTTGCTTACGTTGTTACCGTTACTTGGACGTGCAACACGCAGAGGCCGTCGGGGTGTTGATCTCCTGGTAATTGAAACGAATAAGCCCAAGAGGTTTCCCGTACTTGTGATGTCATATCATAGCCATATCATGTCACAGCCATATTATAGCTTGAATCGTACTCTACATGTTTGCATCTTAAAGGCCTGTTTACACCTGCATTTGGCTGGAATTTGTGAGTGCTGGAATTTCTGAGTGCTGGATGGTGCTTGCTATATGTACTATTTTACTTGGTTTTAGTATTAGGTTGGGAGGTCTTGGTTGAACATATGTGACGGCCGGACTGCAATGGTGCAATGTAAGAAGATTTATGGTGATATCATACTGTAGGATACTCTAATAGTCTCATAGTATAACATTAATTGTGGTACTAAATTACTGAAGTACTATTGGGCGCTCTTCCTAGACGCGACAGATGGCATCGCACTCATCGTGAGTGTGGTTGCTATACTTAACCAAGGCCTAAAAGGGTCATCATTTAATAAAACGCTTCCCATAAATGTTTGCGAGATGCGGTTAGCTGGGCTTCGTTTGGTGCCGCCGAAACCAGAGCCCCCCCCCCCCTTCCCCCCCCTAAAACAACGCTCCTGCAGGCGCGAGGTGCGCCGACGACACGCAACGGTGTGGCAATTGCCTCCACGCCCTTTTTTTGTCGCAGGCTTGTTCTTGTGGCACGCGCGGTCGTCGCTGCTGTTGTTAGGAGTCTCCCCACTCCGCACCCCTTAGGGTTAGGGTTAGGGTTATCACATCAACGCATCCTAAAAAAATATATACAAATATAGTTCGTGGCCACAGGACAACCTCCAAAAAACTCTCGAGGGGAAGAATACCTCGTGTACCATTTTTCGATGTGACCCTCCTGCCCGTCTGTTTATCGCGCGCCTTGCGTGTATTATATATGTAGGTGAGCCAGAAACTGAAGTTCCTGACGGGAGACGAGAGCTCGGCAATGATGGAGGCACACCTGCAAGCTGGCCTGGTCGTTGGAGAGCCCTTCGTCGACAGGTATCCGTACAACACACAACATACGGCACACGGTTGGTGTAGTTGGTCTACCTACTGCCTCTTATTTTGCGGTATCATACGAAGTACGTATATACGTTCGATATACTTCGGTATTGATAGCTGGGTTTTTTTGTTGCAATACGCATTGTTTACCCTGGTATCATAGTATACATTTGGATGCGCTCGTACGGGCTGTAGCTGGCGTTCGAATTCGCACCTCGGACAGATCATGTACAGATAGATCATGATATAGATCATCTAGTTCCTCCCCTACCGTTGTGAGAGGTTGTGCAGAATCTGCATACAACAGATCCAGCCCAGGAAGCATGTGCTAGAGCATACAGATTGTATGGGTCTCACCCGGCAACATGGGCTAGATCATACAGATCATACATATCATACAGATCATACAAAATCGGGAATAGAGCTGCCCTGAAATATCTAGATCAGGAAGTGGGAATGTCTATCTGATCTATCTGTGGATGATCTATTTTTAGATGATATGTAGATGATCTGTCGGAGGTGTGGAATGTTGATGTTCCCAGCTCCTTTTTTTTGCAGTGTCATAGTATATGCTGAAAGGTTGTCAAGTGTGAACACGAAACGCGCGCTTACGAAACCCGTGGCTGCGGGATTGGATCGCGCCGAGGTGGGTTGTGTGCTTGCCTTCGTGGCTGCCTTGTGCTGTCTTCGTGGCTGCCTTGTGCTTACCTTGTGCTTACCTTGTGCTTGCCTTGTCCTTGCCTTCGTGGCTGCTTTGTATTTGCCTTGTGCTTGCCTTCGTGCTTGCCTTCGTGGGTGGCAGTGGCTATGCACGTCGGCACGAATAGCGAGTAGCTACAGTAGCACCCACCAACACACACCAACACACACCAAACACCCGGAGGAATACATAGAAACAAGGCAGCCAACCGGTTGTTGTTTGTTGTACATACCCGTAGCACATATAAGTTGTGGGTCGAGAGTACCCTATATGGGTTACCTGGTATTTGGTTGGACTGAAATTAGGTTATCGTCGAAAAGACGTATTTTCAACTCGCCCGGCATGAGGCGAATATATTATATTATCCCATCTGACGCGTGTTCGTTGCTCTTGGTGCAGGGGAGAAGAGCCGTTTGACTTTCATGGCAGCAACATCACCGCCAGACTAAGCCAGCACGGAGACACATTCATGAAACACAGGTGAGGCGTTTACGACCCCCTACCCAGCAGGCTGTTGCCTGGGTTTTCGCATGTCGGGTGGCATATCTCCGGGTCGGGGCTGTTCATCGTACCTGGTACCTGGTATTGAATTAGTGTCCATAGTTTCTGCAAAATTATGCACCTCGTGTCTTTCTATTAATAGTGCATATCTCCACAGTAATACAGTAATAACAGATTGGCACGTGTCCCGCAGCAGCATGTTATCGTAACGTAAACGCAAGTGCTTGGTTTGTCCTAACCTTGCAGTTGGCAAGAGTTGGTTTTGACTGTCCAGCATGTTGAAGCATGCTGAAGCATGTTGAAGCATGTTGAAGCACGTCAGTCAAACTGTAGGGGGAGAGCGAGATCCACGCTAGAGCACAGTCGGTTGATGACATTTGTGTACGACAACCGCGCGGCATGGTGGCACATTTGGCTTACCTCCTTGGGTAGTTCGCCTACTGTAGTCACAACGGTCTTTAGTAGCAACTGTCTTGACTCTCAACAGTATTTACAGTAGTCTCAACAGTCTGTACAGTAGTCTCAACGGCCTTCACAGTAGGCTCAACAGCCTTCACAGTAGTCTCAACAGTCCGGACGGTAGTCTCAACAGTCTTTACTATTTCGTCTTTATTTTGGTCTGGTGTCTATTAACAGACGTGCATCCACGTTTTGGAAACAACGTATTTGGAATTAGAGTGGATTTAATTTTGCAGTATCAGTAAAAGGGTAGGCTGCAGGTACAGCTTTAGAAGGTAGACTACAGGTATGGTACAGATGCACTCTTCGCCTTGGTGTGACACATTCGTAAAAAAACTCCGCGCTCAAAAGCGACTCGCGTCTGCATGGAGCTTGAGCATGATGCCATTGTGATACTATGAGGACGATGTAAATTACTGTAAGGTGGAGTTATGAGATGGAATAATGGTATACTCCAAGTAATGTGATATTATACTGTGATTGTGCCCGATTGGCAGGTTAACACCGCCTCCTCGAGAGGCGTACAGCCTTCATCGCAAGCTGGCGGGGGCGTTTTTGATGAACATTAAGCTCGAGGCGACCATCCCGTGTAGAGATATATTGCAGGAGGTCCACGACCGCTACACATATGGATGATACGGATGATACGGATGATGGCTACTCCTATTAATATTAATGGTAGGAGAACGGTCTTTTGGGGTTACCTGTTGGCTTTGTTGGGCTCTGTGGGCCTCATTATGCTGTGTTATACTGTTTTTAGTGTACGGGGCGGTCAGTCAAAACCACACCGCAGTCTGGTATTGATACTGAATAGGTTACTATTACTAGCTTACTTGCGAATGGCCAATGGAAGGGGGGGGGCGACTCGGCCCAAACTGCTGGCGCTACGAATGGCATTTGCGCGAAGGATCGAGCCTGGCCTCCTACTATAGCGGCGGTGTTGGTGTCATGGGACAGACAAGAGGGGCATGTCATCACTCTGTCCTATGCTGCACCGGGGTGAGGGGGGGGGGGTACTACCTTGGATGACGTTGGTACAGATTGGGGACTACGTAGCGACACGTTTGTTATCTACCAGGAGGTAGTGCGCAATGTTAAAACATGTTTGGTGATAAGCTTTTAGCCTAAACCTCAACCGTAACCCTCAACCGTAACCACTTTTTTGGCGACAAGAAAATAACTAAATGTTGGCAGGTTAATTTGTACAGCAGCCAAAGGGTCGGCCGTTCTTCATCACGAATACAGGGCGGCTTTTTGCCAGCATGGACGAATTTGGCAGCTTTCTTGGCAACAGGGCCATCAAGAGCTCCATTCAGTTCCATTCAGCTCCCTTCAGCCCCCTTCCGTGCGTGCTGGCACACATGCTGATCGCGCTCTCCTTATGCCAGCCATTTACTCACAGATGCTGCACCGTGGGCGCGTTTGAGTTTTCCGCTTGATGTCCAACGATTACCACTTCCGTACTCTAGAGCACGTCAACAAAAAATGTCATCTGTTAGTACGTGGAGAGGGAGGGAGGGCAAAGGTTTCCGCAGCAGCTTGAAACGCTAGGCATAATCCTGACGGTGTTTCCTTTTGGGCGTATCGACGAGTATTATCAACGAACCCAACCGGTAGGATAGCTTCCCTCGTGAAAAAAACTCCCTTCATCGCCTCCATAACTCACTCATACGAAGTACGATACACGTGCTATCGTGTGAGTATCCGTACTCAAGCAAAAACCCCATCGCTGTCCGATTTTGTTTTTGCTGTTGTCCCGGTTGCGTGGAGGGTGAACTGTTAGTGTCATATCACAGTGTGCGGTTGTTGAGAACACGACATTGTCACAGTCAGGAAAACAGAAGAGAGCTTTTTATTTTTGTGTTTCTCGTGCCTGCTGCATCACAGGTACGTACCCTGGAGTTTATATTTTCCGTCTCATCTATTGCCGGTGCGCTACTTGTCTAGCTCCCTCCTGTCTCCCTTTAGGTAACACAGCGGGCGCTTCTTCCCCCCCTCCAGGCGTATGTATGAGTACCGTGCATTCCTTCACTTGTATACATCGCTATTTTTAATAGTAGAAGACTTCAGCATTTTCTTCCCTCGTCGACTGTCGTTGAAATGTGCGCACCCACGCCGTTTGACGCTTTCTTTAATCAACAGATCAAGTTTTGAAGGAGAAAAAATGCCTCTCGGGGGGACTCGAACTCGTCAAACCGACCCTAAAAAGAGAAACTATTAAATAATTACGAGGTGTAACCGCTATTATTAACACGTACTACCAGGTATGGTATAATTCAGTAGACCACGCCACCGGGGGCGCCATCTACATATTGTTCCGAATCACTTAAGGACGCGCATAACACCCTTGCTAAAATATTGTATTCCGTTGCAATGAGCCCATGACGAGCAGCGAGAAGGCCTTCATCCTGTTACACTGTGAGTTGCGTACGTACCTGGTACTAGTAATAGTATCCCTCCGTTTGACTTGATTATATATAGCAATGATGGCATATCGACCCCCCCCCAAAAAAGCAGTGGGGGCTTGCTTACAAACCGTACCGTTTCGAAAGAGCGTGAAGCAGTACAACTACAAGTACGTATATACCACCATTCTGCTTTCTGCTGTTATAGCGTGTCGTATGATACATGTCCCTACATTGTGCTCGCAACACATGTATGTCCTACCCGAGCAGCTGCTGTGCCTTGGCTACAGACTTCGAGCGGTTCGAGCGGTCGAATCTGCTGCAATTGCCATTTGTGTTGGACCTGTCTTCCCCTTTAAGGCATGTTTCCGAGTCCCGAAGGGGTTAATAACAACTGAAAAAAAGAACCAACTCTTGATTCCCAGTATTAATAGTTTCTCTCGGAAAAAGTGATTGGTGGCGTTTTTTCAAGGGGGTAAAAATATATCTTGTTTTTGTTTAGTGCCGGCAGCAGCGCCTCTGTGGGAATGAATGACAAAGAGCGTAGCCGACAATTGGACCAGAAAAGCACGCAGCATTCCCTCGCAAAGCATTTCATCCCTCAAATAATCCCTCAAAACCCGAACCGTGTACCAAAAGTGTCAAGCTTAATAACTCTTACCCACACGTTTCTACGATAACCCCCGACTATTATACATCTTTCCAAGATCGACGAGAGCCGCCTCTATTGATACAGTACCGGCCCTCCCATATGAAGGCATGCCATAATGCCATAACAAAAACACACACAAGAAAGTGAGCCACAAGGCGTGGATGTGGATGCCTTAACACTTCCGGGGAAAAGAACACATTCGGGAGCGATTATACTAAAGTTAGTGTGGAACGCTCCCGTGCTCAAGTAAGAAATCTAGCCAGGGCCAGTAACCCCGGATTCTTATTCGAAGGCCGGTACTGTACTACTAAGTACTACGTACTACTGGATGTGTTGAGCTGCACACACCGTCTACAGTAAATCGAGCTATGATACGGCGCCACGCTCTACACCCCCTTCTCACCTTCTCACGACGTACTGCTACTACTAATACCAAAATCACAAAATAGCGGCGGAGATCGCCCAAACCAAACGAACCAAACCAACATAACCGGATGACCAACCGCCCCGCCAGGAGGGGGCGTACAAACCAACAAGCGAAAAAAAAAGGAAAAAAAACACATCGTCGAACATAGGCTACCAGGTAGGCATGCGCCTATGACTCCGTTCAGGCGGAATCTCGACATCGACACGGGACGACTCCCGCCGGAAAAAATAAAAATAAGAACCAAGGAACCAAGGGTCCCCTCTGTTTTGGGGTGCGACTGCTGTCTACTGTACTGCTGCTGTCTACTGCACTACCGTAGTCTACTGTCCTACTGTAGTCCCCACCGACCGGCCCCGAACAAAACGCCAAACAGTCGCAGAGCAGCGTCGTGACAACTGCGCAAACGCGCCGGAACCGGACCAACCGACACCCTAACCAACCGTATCAACAACCGATACCCTACCATACATACTTAGTACCATACATGCCCCTATCACCAAGTTTCGCGACCCTACATATATAGTAATGTCAATATCCCGTACAATTGGGGAAGTGTGTATTTCTTGTCAGGGTCGCGTGGGAGAAAGAAAGAACCTCTGGGCTCTTTCCCCTATTTTATCATACCTAAGTCATACCCAAGGAAGTGCCGAAACACCATCAAAACATCCGGCAACCCCATCCCAGCCGTAAAATTATCAGTTTCCAGAGGAAGGCTCCGAGCAAACCATTATTATAATATCTATGCGTGAGTCCACCGCTCGAAGAGCCCAGGTTGACCCGTACTTCGACCTACCGTAGCCTGCAGTACCCTACTGTTGCCTACAGTAGCCTACTGTTGTGGCGTAGAACTTCGCGCAGCTACTGGCTAAGGGAACATCAAGCATAAGGACCTGTCGATCAAACGACTCGTCACTTTGACCTCCCGAGCCTTTCCGCGATCCATCTGTCCCAGAAAAACTGAGACCCCGCCCAGCTGCCACCGATGCTGAGCTCCATCGGTAACGCAGAAGGATCTGCCAGGTTTCTGGAGAAGCTACCGTCCCTCGCCCTGTCGCCCGCCACAACCTCCACCCTGCTCGTGCGGAGAACAGGAGACGAATTGCGCGAATTAATTTCAGGGAAACTTGGTGACATCAGGACGCGGAGTCAACAGCACACCATCACATTAATAGTTACATCATCATCATCATCATCATCAAAAATATCCCAACAGCTCTTACCGGTATATACATGCGTACGTATAATACGTAGCATGATGCAACTTCCAAGTGTGATATATACTACGCATCATGTTCGGTACAGCACGCAACAGCTACGTTGTACTAATAGTATAGCAACAGCACTATACAGCACTACCATAATGAGAAGTGCCTTACGAAATCGGGCATTAAAAGAAAATCGATTCGACTTTTCTACGAAACGTACAAAATAAATAAAAAATGTTTATACTGAAATTAGCGTCGGGCACAACCTGCCGCGCACAAAAAAATGGGCCTGGCTCAATAAAAAAATGAAGAGTGTCTTAACCCTTCTGCCAAAACGACTCGTCTCAAAATTCCAAGAGGTTTGTTTGCCCCTGAACCGTGGAGTGCGTCTCCAAAGGAGGCGCATATTATACGTAAGTCAACTAGTGTCCCATACGGTACTATTAAAACTGGATGCCAACGTATAGTCACCGCTACTTGCCAAAATCGCCACAAAAATGAAGAGGGGGGTCAATAAAGCGCAGTCGTCGCGACCAGTAGCGAGCGTATCGAATGGAGTCAGCGGTTTAGTGGTCGCGCTGGACTGTGAGTTGTCGACGAAGGGCCCAAGCATCGTGCTGGTGCTACTACTGGTGTATGAGCAGCTGATGAGCAGCGCATACGCGTCGAAAGTGGCCGACAAAACCCGCGAGCAATCTTTATTTTGGAGGGCGTAAGCTTTATTTTGACCCATCCGCCGGAGGATAAAAAAAAATAAAATAAAATAAATCATTCCTCTTACGTACGAAACAACTCTTCAAATGAAAGGGTAATACGTGTAGCATATGTATGAAATATCATGTCCGGGCTGCTGTGTGCCGAGGTGCGGAACAAACTCGTAGAAATAAACCGGATTACAGGCCCATATCGGTTAACATGCAACAGTTGCGTATAGCATAGCCTACCGCCCCCCTACAGTCCTGCACTACTTAGCCTGTACTCAGTCTACTCAGCGTACTCAGCCTCCCGAGTCACTGGCACACCGTAGGCAATGGGTAATTACATACGCTGGCACTGTTATTGTGGTCTCAACTACGGTTCGAGTAGTAACACTTAAAACAGCGCTATTAACACGACAAACAGGCGAAGCAACAACAACAAAATGCATCAGCCCTCAGAAGACTATCTGTATACCAGGTACAGCATAGCTCAATAGGTCAAGAAAAAACGTGAGAGGGTAGGGTTAGGGTCAGGCAAACGGACCCCAAAAGACGACCCAAAACCGGTAACTGGTCTCTTTCTTGCGGCATGATTAGAGCCATGACCCATGAATCGTTAGTCTCCTCTCCTCTCACAACACGGACTCGACGCAGCAATCGCAGCAATCAACCAAAACGAATCCTGCGCCCCACGGCTTGTGTGGTCGTTCGCAGTTCTGCTTGGGTCGGAATATTCCATGGTGTTACTTGCCTGGCTCTCATCTTGGGCGACAGCAGAGGCAGGGCGATGGACAGCGCCAAGGCAAGAGCGCGGTTGGGGTGGAGGATGCGTATGGCTTTCAACTTCGCGGGAAACGCCCCGCTCAGCATCCCCAAGCCCCGCTTGTAGTCGGCCACTGTAACCATGGCAAGGCAAGGCAAGACAAGACACGGCACGGCACGGAAAAGCAAGCGTTGAGAGCGAGCGACAGACAGAGAAAGAAAGCGATAGTGATCAGCACCTGAGCAACGTTGCCCCGAGCATCTGACTTCTCATATTAATATGAACGTCTCAGTGAGTGGCACCGCCATGTATCTACGTAGGACCAGGGCGTGCAATCGCAGTACGCAAGCGCACTAAAGCCAACCACGCCACGTCGCGCGAATCGACGCCGATGTTCGCCTGGGAGAGGTCGGGGCGTTTGGCGCTTACAACCCAGATGCCCCCGACCTCCCTCAAACAAAAAGAACGACGGCATCATAACGACATAATAACAAACGATACAACAACCAGAAAATAATGAGAAAATAACGACAGGTGTTTTTTCAGACACGACACACGCTCAACCAAATCACTTCAGCAGCCTGTCTGTATATGTCGTACGTATCATATGGAGGCATACTGCGGTAGAGGAGCTAACCCTAACGAAATGGGTGGCTTGTCTGGATCACGAGGCTCCTCAATTCAGGATCTGCCCAAAATATACTTCCAACTATGTCTACTTCCATTTGAGGCTTGCATTACTATTAATACTAATATTCTGTTTCTTCCTTATGCCAAACCCATGAGATTTTTCATTGTGTTGCGTGTAACAACGTTTCCCGAAGTCGGTTTTTGGTATTCTGTTTCTTATGCCAAACCCATGGGATTTTTCATCCTGTTGCGTGTATCAACGTCTCTCGAAGTCGGTTTTGGGTATTCTGGTTATTATGCCAAACCCATGAGATTTTTCATTGTTTTGCGTGTAACGTCTCTCGAGGTCGGTTTTTGGTATCCTGTTTCTTATGCCAAACCCATGAGATTTTTCACCGTGTTGCGTGAACAGCGCCTCTCAAAAGTCGGTTTTTGGTCAGGTGTATAGTCTACTCACTGCAGTGTAGGTCTCTCGAAGCTAGGAAATCGAGGAAATGTAGGCACCTTTTTCAACCCCTCTAACTCTAGAACACCTCTGGAATACCTCTGGAATGCCTCTGCGATGCCTCTAGAAAATGACGCGAGATAAAGGCAGAGACGGCGCCTTAGCACGAGTGGCGCAATCGACAAACGAGGTGCCTGGCACATGATATCAGGAACAACCGCACTCACAGACAAAATGCCTCAGGAGACCGAAGCCCACGCCCCTCGCATCCACCAAGAGCACGATACCCTTCTTCTGGAAGTCCTGCTTCTTCAAAACCTGAAGAGCGTAAAGCAGCAGCAGCGGTAGCAACGGTTAGCAACGGTTAGCAGCAGTAGCAGCAGCAGCAGCATTCGTGGGTCTCATCTACTGCGTTGACAAAACAATCACAACTGGAGCAAGCTATTTTAGGTTTACGTTGCAAACTGCACAACGTACCTATCTCATACGTACGTACGCTCAAGCTCACTTGTTTTCCTTGTCTGAGGTGTAAGATTTGCTTCAGCTACGATTGTGTCTCTACCATTTTGTTCAACTTTATTTTTAAGGTGTTGTTCCACTCCAGAGTTGTTGGAACCTGCCTGTCTCGTGTTGCCACCACGGACTATGGCGATGCCTGAAATGCTACAACAAAAACAACAAAACCTATGATACAGCGGTATGTAGGAGTATGCGCTCGGGCCAAAAAGTCGACTGCTACGTCAAAAATCGGCAAGGATCTGCCAGGCGCGTGCACGATTATGAGGGGGGAAAAAAACGTATCTGACATCTGCATGCTTCGAGGGGGGCTACCAAATAATAATAATAATAATAATAATAATAATAATAATAATAATAACACGGCACGGCTGTTGCCTCGGGCCTTATAACACATTATAATACATACCTCTTGCAGAACGTAGCACAGCATCTTGTGGTACGCCTCGGGCGACGCGTTTCTCATGTCCAGTCTGCCCGGAGAAAAGGTAATGATGCCTCGCCCGAACCTGGACAAAACCAGCAGCCAGCCAAACACAAGAACAAAAACGAGGGAACCCGAGGGGCGCAGGGTTAGTCTAGTACAGGAGCATGCTGCTTTTGGCGCCCACCCAGCACACACCCTTGCCTCGCAAAGCTTAACCCAAACAACACCCTCACCCAGCTCAAACTTCGCAAAATGCTCCACACAAACAAGCCTTCTTGATAAGCAATCAATAGTGATACTGATACTGGTACATATTTGTATACGCTCGCACGTATCATATGATGTGAATGATATATGATACGATACGATCCAAAGAGGTCGCGGAGATAAGGGCAAGAACTGCAGTAGCATCCTTAAATCATCCCTTCAAACCAACGCCAGGGCCCGGATTTGTTTGCTCGCCTAGGCATTTTATTCGGCGCAAGCCAAGCCCAGCCAAGCCAAGCCAGCCCGGCCAAACGGCTTCCTTGCCATGCTACACTGGTATACTGTGTATACTGCATATGTCTGGTACGGTGCAGGGTGGTATACTGTGTATACTATATATGTCTGGTACGGTGCAGGGGCTGCTAGCTCTACGAGATACCCCGCACGAAAAAGCAAGTTTGAGCAGAAGGTATAAAATACCTCAGGAAAGAGGTAAACGATCCCCTAGGCTATTATTCGTACCTGATATGTATTTATGTATACCCTGGTAGGCCCTTACCTTTAACTTGCAACGACTAATACCCTTAAAGCCTTAAATGGGAGCGCAACGATATTGGTTAGGCCCTCAGTCGTAACTACATAAATACCGTCACCACTATCACACGATGGCCATTGCTTTCGGCCTAAACGTACCCCCCCCCCCCCTACTAAGACCTCGCATAATGAACTCGAGTAAGGGTCTGCCCGCACGGCGTAAGTGTGTGAGTTTGTCACCTGTCCGTCTGTTCGGTCAAGGTGTGGACCCTGCTTCTCAAAGGCCCCTCCAGCTCGGCGGCAGACAGCACCAGGCCCCAGCCTTGCGTCAGCCGGAAGTTGCAGAAAGTGCTGCAGACCTTCGTCGCCTGTTGCATGTCTCCGTTCGCGTACTCCAAGCACTGCACACACACCAGCACACACAACAGCACACACCGTATGTACACGTTCGCGCGGTGTCAACAATGGCAATCGAGTTCGAGGCTTTGGGAAGCGATTCGCTTTTAGACGCCTTGAGGGTACATATATACCTATATCATACCAGCATACCGCAAACACTGCATACAACAGTATTACACACAGCAGCAAACGTTCGCAAACATCGTCAATGGCAATACACGTTTTTTAACAAGGCGAGCGAAGTGAGCGCAAGAGTATTACGAACGTAGCTGTTAGATTTGTATCGTTAGGGTTAGCGTTACGGCAAACATGCTGTAGGGTCAGGGTATGATAGCGTCAAGACGGTTAGGGTGAGCCTTAGGGTCAGCGTTACGCCTTGTACTAATCGTGCAAATAATCAAATAATCAGCCACAATAACAACTACACTAGTTCGGGCCCCAAAATGTGTACCAATATGCACCATTCGAAAGCGGTCAAGGACAGCTTCGGGCCAGGGCGGAGAGGATGAGTGCAGTTAAGGTGGGCGGTTTAGGTTCCTCTGGCGCCGCGAGAGAGAAGCGGTCGACAAAATATGCCAAACCAGTGTGCCTGGCACCAAAACAGGCGAGAGGTTGACGTTACGCTGCAAATACAAGCCTCGTAAGAGTAAGAGCACACACACAATGGCAATGACTATTAATAGTGCCACTTTGTCTCGGCATGTAAGGACCGTTTGGAAACTAATGTATCCCTATATCTTAGGGTTAATACCCTAACGCTCTTTACATTTCCGGACAGAACGATAAAAGGCGCCGGTAGATACTATCATATTATACGTACATCGACCTAAATTAGGAATGTTGAACCTGCCGAGCTGCTACCTAAGCCTTGCCGTCAATATTTTAAAGTGTCCTGCTCGTGTCTTCGCGGAAGCCTATGCTTTCGTGCGCGCTCTAATTAGTGCCAGGGCAGGAAGGGCGTCGCGCGAAACGCGGTTAGCGGCGGCACAGAATTGCAACTACAGCATCGCATCCAATCGCACTACGTACCAGACTGTCATACATAAATCCAAAACATCCCGTGGTATGCTGGCCCTGGGGCAGCAGCTCATGGCTCTCACACAAAAAACAAAACAAAAAAGTTGCATCATGCCAAAACAAAATTACACCACGCCGCTTCGGAGGCTAGTTTCGTTTTTAGCGCGGCACCACACCTGAAGAAGTAACCTGTCCCTCTCCTCCGGGCCAGCCGAGTTCATGAACTTGAGCTGGACGTCCGATAGGCCCGCTAGGACCTGCTTGCCAACCATGCCACGTGTGGGAAAGGAGAAAAGGCGTCAAACAGAGTTAGAAAAAAACAGTAAACGAGGGGGAGGGTAAAACTCTGGATGACAGACATGAATTACCTTATGTATGATAACCGCGAGCGGCACGAAAGCAAAATCGCTAGAAAACGTACCGAAACAAAACGGGAAGCGTGGTTACAGCTGACGCTGTCTCTTTGTTTCACCGGCCTTCTACCCGAGCGAGACTCGGTAAGCACGATGTGACCACGTTGCTCATCTTGGGGCCAGCGAGACTACGATCGGTGGAGATTGCAGTCGCCCAACGATACAGCAGGAAATCCTGTGCACACCAAAAAAAGCACGTATTGTTCTAAGAAGGTACAGCCCAGTCCGCTTTGGGGGCTAACCCGCGTTATTAGTAGGTACCCTGCAAGCCTTCTCGTCAAGAGCTGAGGATATGTTCCTTCAAAGGGGACGTCTCGGACTACTGTGGCTGATACAAAACCGCCGGAAGTGGAAACCAAACGCCTGGATGAGCTGAATCATCGCTGACTCGGGATCGCGGGTTGGTGGGACTATTGGGGGTTGCGATCGGCCGTGAGTGAGGGTCTTACCAGCGTCGAGAGCTTTCCAAGACCAGCACGCATGAGCTTCGAAGAGATAAACGGAATGAGGGCGAGAGGATTCCGAGTGGTAAATGCCGAAACGTCACGAAGAACACGGGGGTGCTCCACAGATCTTGGAATGGTCTACGTGATCTCCGCCTTCTCCGTTGACGATCTCCGTCTTACTTCTACGTGTGACGTGCTGTCGTGTTTTATGAGCCGCGCATGCCTGGCTGCAGTAAAAGCCAGCATGTGATATATTCACAATGTGATATGTTGACAATGTTGATATGTTTTGCCAAGCTCAATTTTTACGTTGTTGTGGCGTACACAACTGAATTACTTCTTGTGATGTAAATGCGTAGCGTCATTGTTCTTCGCGACAATCCGATAGCAGTTGTGTCGAAGGGCGACCTTGCACGTTCCTACCAGCAATTTCGAGATTCGATTTTAAGTTGCATCAGTGGCTGGAAAGCGTTGTTTGCCGCACCCACGTGACTCGCGAAAAATGGCCATGACCATACGGAAACAAGTGATGCACACATGCGGTGCACCTTTATTAATAGTCTAGTATGGTATTTCGTACATGGGTTAGGGGTAGGGTGAGCTTGTTTTCTTCCATAGAGACATTTTTTTTCAAGGCCTGTTTTGCTACATTACAGGAGGCAAGTGAGCTATTAATGATGTGATATACATGATGATGATCATCACCACCATCATGAAGATGCAAGCACAACAATGGGACCAGAAGGTCGAAAATCGGCACAACCTCATACGTGCAACAGCACGTATCACAAGGCGACGGCGCGTATATCTCGCCACAAACATAGCAATTGCACTACTTGCACTACTTGCGCACTGAGACTCCTGGCGACACCACATACCGTACGTCACTCCCCATGAGCGGTGCTTGTATTCTAAGAAGCACCCTGGGGATTGCTCTAAGGTTCAACCTAGCTGCAAAAGGGTGCAGCAAGCGCCATAGCAAGCGCCATTGGGGCTGTTGGGTCTTCGGAATTCCGGCCCGGAACATTCGACGGGAAAGTGGCCGCTATATCATATTCATAAAACCATATAATATGCTGCAATATGAGTGTCAAGTTTTTCGAAAAAGAACAGCCTGGTCGTACGTACACATGTATTACCCAGGAACAGCAGTACATGTATAGCCAACCAATAGAATCCATGTCTGCTGCCAGCACACGCAAGGCAACGTCCATGGCATATGGAAGGCGTTATGGTTCCAAGTTCCCATAGCTCCGTTCACAAAAAAGGGGTCTTCCACCAAGTGGCCATCGTGAAGTTTTGTAGAAGGACAGCGGGCACAAAGGGGTACACCCGCCCCACAGCAGAAGTACGGCCACAGGCGCAGGCGGGGGGGGGAGCAACTTTTTACGCGTGGTGCTAGCTAGCTAGTCCCAGTCATGTATGTAGCCTCTGCGAAATTGAGCAAGGCTCTCGCTGGCTTCGCTGGTCGCTGAGAGGACCACCGCCGGTGTGCGGCGTGTTCATATGCCCGTTCACGCGCCCACCCTGGAAATTGAATAGGGGACCTGCCAACCTCGCCCTTTGCTGCAGGGGAAAGGAGACCCGTGGGGTGCACTCAACGGAAAGGAAAAGGCGTGTCGACTGCAGTGCGCGACACAGGCACACCGCAGGTGGGTCGTGGCCCGAGCTTAACGGGCGTGATGAAACCTACTGTACTTACTGTACAGTGCTGTACAGTCTCCATCAACGATCACTTTTGTCAAATCTAACTTCTCTTGCTGCCTGTTGAGCTGTATTAATTGCCCTCGAAAACCTCCCAAGTCCAGCGGTTCATTCGCTGTGACTCGGGTTGGGTTCACAGGGCGAGCCTTGCTCGTGCCACCCCCCCCTCCCCCTTCCCCCGGCTCTAACCTTCACCCTGACGAGCATTCTTAGGGTTATCCATCTCATCCGCCTGTTGGGTTCGTCGCTTCTGATATCCGTCTGCATGCGTCGAGGTGTGCTTACTCGATACCCTAGTCGCCTACCTGGTAGGTGACTACAGCTGACATAATCTTATCTGGTACGAAGCGTTTGTACTGCTGCCCAAGCAATACGTTATATTTATCGACATTGCCCGCCTACTGTATCCTCGACGAGGCACACACGCACGCATGCCACACACGTCACAAATCGTGTAAACAAACAACACCCCGCCCAATCTGCCCATAATTCAACTCGGGGCTCACGACCAAGCAAACCCTCGTGACTGCTGTGCACTTTAATCTCGGTTTTCGGGGCGACCGTGAAGTATCCATCCGAGTCTCCGAAGTACCAATACAAAACTTCGTCCGTCCAATAGTCCGCGCATGCATGTTGCCCAAATCATGCATTCATTGATGAAATTCCCCAATGTATATCCTACTCGCGGTCTGCGCCCGTCATAATTTGTGAAGGAGCAGATTGTATATACATACGCACAATATATCGACGTGGTCGGTGCATGCACTGTACCTGGTAAGCGTGTTATTGCCATTGCCACACACGAAACTATTAACACACGGACACGGACAAATATTGCCCGTGACAAATGGCGAGTAAGTACAACACAAGTCAGTGAATCTCTGATTCACACCGGTGCATGTTATCGAGCTATTGCATGGTATTATACTATACCCTAACCCTACTGTATATAATACTGCTGCTGTACTAATAACAAGACCGGTATAGATAAGCCCAATAATGATTGTGCTTATTTACAAACAGTGTTTCTCCTTCGGCTGCACTGGCCGTGAATAACGGTGTCTTGGTTACAAGGGATAACTTTCCAATACTAGCCTACTGGCTTGACTCAGTAGGCTACTGAGTAGGCTACTGTTGTGGTACAGCAGTATCATAGGGCATCCCTTAGAAGTACGAGGGCATCCCTTCTAACAAACATTACGATATAAAATCGTGTAATGATCTTACCACAGCGACGTAGTGTCTAGACTACCGCTATCAACAGCAAACATCAGTATTAATAGATGAATACTGCCCGTGCATGGAATGTAAGACTGTTAATAGCACTATCCGTACATTCAACAGAGCGTGCAGAAATGTCAGACAAAAATACTATATAATATAATATAACATAATATAATAGGAATAATACTTTAGTTTCTCCCTATTAATAGGTGGCGCAGTGAGTGTGAGCCCTCTTTTTTGCCGTTTATTTACGTACATAGTATATCGCAACAGACTGAAAATTGAGAGCATCTCTCAGAAATGATAAAACTGACGTACCAAAAGGATGCCTCTGCCTGCTGTCGACTATCGACAGCAATCACGCAAGCAAGGCGAACCACCGAGACTTCAGTCGTGCCAAATACATCGCAATCAGATGACTACCAACCAATACGACGTACAGTCAGTACAGCAGTCAGTACAACAGCAGTACAACATTAAAAAAGTTGTGGGGCAGCACAACTCCACGTCTACTGGTACCAGTATCTACTTCAAGCAGTACGTCAAGCAGTATGTCAAGCAGTATGGATAACCCCGTCTACTGGTACCGGTATCTACTTCAAGCAGTACGTCAAGCAGTATGTCAAGCAGTATGGATAACCCCGTCTACTGGTACCGGTATCTACTTCAAGCAGTACGTCAAGCAGTATGTCAAGCAGTATGGATACCTTGTATGTACCAGGTATCAACCAATCAGATCACTTTCAGCAGAAAGGAAAGTAGAACAAAAACATAAAACAATACTCGCATAAAATGTGGGTCAGCGCAACTCCACGTGGTACCGGATGTCAGGTATAGTATACTATGTTATATAATACGTACAGCAGTACATACCAGGTACCAGATATACTCTTATAAACTACCACGTGGTATCATACTCCAAGTAAGGTATTATGACATCATGGCATCATATATACTACCACGTGATACGGTAAAGTGAGGTATACTGCTTTAGGCGAAACAAAAACATTAGGCCGGCACAGTTTGCTGTATAATATATACGAGTAAACTTTAGTACTCGAAAAGGAAACAATACCCCGCCACTGCTGTATTCGAAACAAAAAAAGACCCCGCGGGAGGGCACACACCGCATGCATACCGTGTACGGGGCCGTTTTTAACGGCACGTATTTCTTTTGCAGGTTGTTTTTACCAAATTGTCAAGTTTACGGAAATTTGGACCGAAAACAGCAAGTTTTTTTCCAAACTTCATATTTTTGGATATTTCCAGTCCTTCGTTGGCAAGTTATGGAAAAATGATTTTCGATTTATTTTCGATTTGCTATTTTGACTCGCTATTTCGAGACTTGAAAGAAAAAAAATCCGGAAACTTGCCAAATAGCCATTTTTTTTCGTATGATGCATGTCGTTAAAAACGGCCCTAACACGCAACATAGCACAATCTTTACCAGGTACAGCAAAAACTGTAGGAGCAATTTCCACCTTGTTTTCCTCGACAAAGGGGAGGTTACAAAGGACAATATGGGCAATAATAAGGCTATTATAGTAATGCTATATAGTAATGCTGGAATTAACGCTGAGCGGTGTGTGAGTGTGCATGTGTGCATGCTAATCGCGGTGGTACTACTGCTGCTGCTGCTGCTGATACTGCTGTATGATATGATACACTTACGTAATCAAAAATGGGGAAAACGTCACAGTAGTACCAAAGATGTACATATAATATCATGCTACACAATGCTACACAGCAGTCTTACTATCATGCCCATGCTCATGCTACAGGGGTCAACAGAGCCCAAGCCATCAGTGGTTGAGGCGGCTTCGCCATCGTGCTCACGGTCTCCCTCCATCTCCCCCCTCTCTCTTCTATGTTACGTGCGCTCCCTCGGCTCCACGTACGATACAGTAGTGACGGGTTTGCAATACATGTTGAGGCGTATTGTGGGACGTATAAATCACTGGTCATACACAATACGCAACGTACATCGCCCTGGTGGTCTAACAGGTAACCACGAAGACTGTTAAGTTGGAGGTTGAGGGTTCGAGTCTCTGTACGGAGATTTTTATTCTCAAATGACATCGTACGTCGAGAGGGCATATTATAGCATGGGTATGCACAATTCGACGAGAGGTGGCGAGGGAAGAAAGTGTTGACATCTTCTCGCGATAAAAATGCAAGGCAAGAACCGTAGTGGGGGAGGAGGGAGAGGAGCCTACTTTGTGACCCCGGATCTGAGTTACGTCTAGGAAAGAGAGAGCAAGGAAGGGTGAAGATAATAAATGGGATGAAAAAAAAATAATAGAAGCTCCCTCAATCAGTGTAGTAATGCTTACATTAATAGCAGTACTGCCAGTGTAGATATGGCAGTGCGTGCTGGACCAGGTAAAATACACATATAATACATGTAAAGTACGAGTACGTCTATATTTATACTATATGATTTGGTCCAGCAGTAGTACAAAAGGTAGCGTACTACAGAACGGCGAGGAATATTATGGAAGCAGTGAACAGCAACAGGCAGTACCAGGCAGTAACGGTTGCTCACCATCGGACAGATCAGTATCTGCTTTACGTAAATTAATAAGACCAACTATTATGGGAAATTTATTTTTGGGCCCTCAGAACTGAGTTTTTTAGCCAAAAATACGCGATTTACTCGGCGGCACGGCCAAAAACACCGATAGACTCGTCAGGATGCTCCCCGTAGTTTTCGTAGAGCTTTCTGACGTACTTTTTCGTTTCTCCAGGGTCGTAGTTTGACTGTTCGTCCAAGTTGCCAGTTCTGAGGACATGATGATTTTTAGCCAAAAATCCTCAAAGATCCAGTATTTTTGGCCCCAGTTCTGACCAACAAGCCTTATTTCTGGAAACTGATTATTTGTGATTAGTTGCGCCAAAAATCAAAACGAGACCCTAGAAAAACGGAGAACTGCTCCAGAAAGCCCTCGAAAAACTACGGGGTGGATCTTTAGGAGTGTATCGGTGTTTTTGACTGTCCAACGGAGTAAAACGGGTATATTGGGCCTAGAAATCAGTTCCTGGAGCCCAAAAATAATGTTTCCCATAATAGTTGGCCTAAGTAGATTATCTACAGAAGGTCCAATATTTTTGCAATATTTGACGGTATGAGAGGTTGTGCAACAGCCATACTGTATTATAGAGACCCCACCCGGCTGACATGTGCGCAAGAACCGTGTCATACAGATCATACAGATCATACAGATCATACAAGATCCCACCCGGCAACCATGACACACACTGCCGTGGAGATGCGCAGACTATAACATCAGTAAATCCGGGATACATGTTTTCCCCTCAGGTACAGATCATAAAATGGCGATCTGATCGATCTGATCACAAAATGGAGATCTTGATCTGCACGATGTGTGAACGCTTGTCCAAAGCAAGCACTTAAAGGCATTATAGTGATATTTAAAATATAATATGTATTATATGATAGCACCATCTACCAGCCCATACCGATGCATATACCTGGTAGTATGTATGGGCTATTGTCTGAGTCAAGCCCCTATTAATAGATTGATAGATTATGACACCAGCCTTCTGAGGGTAAAAGGGTTGACAGACTCTACTATAAACTGTAAACTGTAAACGATAGGAGCACAACCAACTCTATATAGTCTATATAGCCTTACGTAACCCAGTCAACCAACGACCCAATGCTTGCATTTTTAGGGCTATAGTCCTCTTTGTCTCAAACACAACGTATGCCAACCATTTCCTTCAGTAAATGGTAAGCTCAACCTTCCTGCTGCTACATGGAAGTATATCATATAATATCGTATAATATCGTGTACCAGGTATACCTGAGATAGAAATACCTGGTGGTATGGAACAAAGGGCTGGAGTCTTCTCGCGATAAAAATGCAAGGCAAGAACCGTAGTGGGGAGGAGGGAGAAGAGCCTACTCTGTGACCCCGGATCTGAGTCACGACTGAAGAGGGAGAGAGAAAAGAAGGGCCAAGATAATAAAAGGGATATAAATAAATAAATAAATAAATAAATAAATAAATAAATAAATAAAACGATACAGCCGAGATGTGCCAGCGGGAAAAACCGGCGCTATAGCGGCAACCGGCGCTACTCCCGATTGGGGAATATATCGGTTTTAGTATTGAAACGGAAAACTGTGTCAAGCGATTTCACCGGCACTATTGCACTATACTCGTAGGTAGCGGGCAACCGGCGCTATAGAGGGACCACTACTCTGTATACAGTAAATCTGACTCTATCAGGCGGACTTCCTCACAGACATGCCCGACCGCATACAATACTGCTGTTACTATTAATAATGCTATATACAATGAGGAGTTTTGTCACGAAGCTGTCAAAGGTATTCGTTCCCGAAAGTGAGTGAGCTTATGTTTGGCTTCGGCTAATGGCGACCATCTTCCCGGCCCAGAACTCTAACCCTAACCCTACGGCAGTAGTAGCCCTACCCAGAGGCAGGCGTGGTTGGTTGGTGGGCCACCGGGTCGTTGTGCTTGAAAAGGCTCTTATAGTTGCTGTTCGGGCAAATGTAAGGAGTCCAAGGAACTAAGGAACTAAGCCTGATAGCAGCAGATCTACGCGAATCATATATACAATCGTACATTCATACTGCTGAAACTTCCAAGCTGTGGCGATCCACAAGAAGACCGGAAAAGAACTTCCTTACCACACCATAAACCCTGGTATGTATGTATGCTGGTATTTATGTATGCCATGTGTCACGGTAGTAATGCATTGTCTGCTCTGCTTACTACATTGCAATGTAGTATCTCTGATGTGTCGTGGTTTAGTGAGCACAGCAGAGCACAGCAGAGCACAGCTTGTGTCACAACTTGTGTCTCATGAGGATGGAAAATCGGCACGGACACTATTAATAGGTGTGCTGGATGTCGACGGGGACGGGTAGAAACAACGGTTTTATCTTGTGAAGAACACGCACCGTACACCAGGTACAATATAATATACCATACATTCACACCATACAGCATACTGCTGTCCCACAATTTACCAAGGGTATATTCGGTAGGGTATACCGGTACCGAGGGTAGTTTTGGTGGGCGTACCGAACTTACCGGGGTGTTGGGTACCGGTATTGAGGTCGTACCGAACTTAACGGAGCGTCGGGCACCGGTATCGAGTTCGTACCGAATCTTACCCGAGTGTTCCTAACATCCCAGTAGGGTATTGCGGCCGTACCGAACACTATTAAGAGTGTCGATCCTAGCGGGTTTCCTACTGATTTGTAGGCATGCATGCGATATGGATACTTGCAATAACCCCTTAACGGCGAAACCCGGGAGCTCGGAGTAAACTCGGTTGTAGAAAAAACGCCTGCTCATAGTATTGAAAAGCCGTAATATCCTGGATTTCTTCAAGTTTTTTTTTGTGTTCAGATCTTCAGCACTACAGCAGAATGACAGGGTTCTCTGATTCGGCGAAACGTTCGATCGAAAACCTCACAGCAGCATAACAAAGCAGTGGAAAAAACGAAATAAATAAAAATTGGGGTTTCCGGGCAGATAATGAGGCGCTTTTCTACCGTGGATAGGGGACAATCCGTCTAGACGGATGGAAATGTCTTAACAGACGGCCTTGACTGACTGGCGGCTTGACGGTTGCCCGTCTCAAGTGCGTAATATTTAGTCCCCAGTAGTCTACATCAATTCCGGTGGTTATGGTTACGTACGTACCAGGTATGTACTTAAACATAGTTGACGTAATACAAGGTTCCGCTTCGGGATTGTGGTTGACTTCAAATCCCGGCGGTGTCGCAAGCCGAAAAGAAGGGAGAACACCGCAGACGTGTGTTCCTCGCACCACCTATAATACTCCTACGTAGCCACGGCCACCGACCACCGGGCAAGTAACACCGACCAGCCCAAACGAAGAGTAAAGTGACACCGACCAGCCTACCTTTTTGCTTCATTCGTGCATAGAAATGGCTTAACCTGTACCCCAACCTGTACCCATAAAGGGCCTCTTGCCCAAGTAACAAGGTTAAGACTTGTCTTAGCCAACAGCACAGTTTCTTACTGGGTTATTAATGGGTGTGGTATATACTCTCTGCTTCTGCTGTGTAACGATGTAACGATATTCACCTCCCTCCGTGAAAGGTGATTTTCGCAATATGTTCCATGTTTTTTGTTGACAGCTTGGGTCACCTGGTCCCGACGTCCCTGTGGCCACATTTCAGTTTTGCCAAAGAGGACAGAGGGGTTCAACGGAGCCAGTTACAGCAGTATAGGCTGGTATAGGTACCATTTAAGCCAAAAAAAGGTAAAGCCCAACTTGAGTAGCCACGGAAAGGTGTCCCTGGAACCTGGCATCTTTCAGCCAACAAGAAGTACACGATAGGGCGCCGGCCAATGAGAGAGGACCAGGAAGCCTTTTCCCGAGTGCAATAATGCAGTATACAGTCAGTATACAGCAGTATACCTGTAAGTAGCCCAAAAGGCCTACTGTAGGTATACCTATTTTTGGCTTTTGCCCGAAAAAAAAGAAGAAAAATGCTGCTCGTATTATACGTACATTATCCCCCCCCCCACAAATTGACGCACGCTTCCTGAATTCTACAGCCTCAGATTGTGTCCCCCTCATACGGGATGTACATCTTGGATGAGGAGATATCCTCATACGGGATGTACATCCTGCATGAGGACATATACAACCCGTAAGTACGCGCGATCGAAGTATTACACTCAGCTACGAGCAAATATGAGTTTCGACGAAATCCTCGATCTCACTGCCGTGTTGTTAATTCTTGTTTTTTAAATATACATATACCCGTGTCTACACTCGTACATATATAATACCAGGTGTATGATCAATGATCAATGATACAATAATATCATATAAATGATGTAACACATATATACAGACCGGTCGCCTCGGTGGGCTAGTGGTAACCGCGAATAGAATGCTACTATTAATAAGAGTAAATAATGCTGGGGTTCGAATCCCACGTGGGTCGTACTCGTACTCGTACATAAGTACTTTAGAGTATATTTGCAGAAAAAAAAACGGAATCACTGCTGGGAGCGCCTATATATATAAATATATATATTAATATCAATATCATACCATACCATAGCAGCGTGGGTAAGCCTCATTCGACGCGAGTCGACCAGGGAAGAAACGGCTGAAATCTTAGTCTTCTCGCGATGAACAAGGAAGGCACCAGCCGTAGTGGGGGGGGAGGGAGGAGGAAGAAGAGAGGAGAGTATTTTGTGACCTCGGATCTGAGTACGACTTAATAATAACATACCCTCTGGTACAATATACTGCTGTAGGAAGGAGGAGAGAAAAGAGGGGCGGAGATAATTAATGGGACGGAAACAAGAAGAAAAAAAAAAAGAAGTACGGAAGTACGAGGCTGGGGGGGGATTGAAGTGATGGGTTTACCGCGTAGAAAAGGAAGAAATAAGAAATAAGTCGTCGTCGTCGTGCTAAATTACCGCTGCACTGCTTCAGTGCAACCAGTTCATGTTCGCCTACCGGTACTTGGAATACCGTACCTGGTAATCTGTAATGTATATATGATGTTGCCTTTTTTTACGTACCAGGTACGGTGTTTTTTCTTCTTTTTTGCCTTCCGTCCATTTCCTTCGCCTTTTCTTTCCCCCTTCCTCCTACAACTACTACTACTACTGCTGTGTACTATTAACAGCAGTATTATATTACATGAATGTTAATGTGAATAGTCAAAACTCTAATCCGGGGTAACATATGATAGCATAATAATAGCATAATAGCAGGCTCTCCTCCCCTCCTCCCCCCTATGTACCACTATGTACGGGTCGTGCGTTCATTTTTATCGCTGAAACACTTCACAAGAATTCAGCCCTGTCTTCCCTCGTCGATTCGCGTTGGTTTGTGTGTGCAATGAAATAAATCAACACGGCACGTCAATTGCTGTGTGCGTGTCTTCTTTTTCCCCGTCGACATATCGACAGCAGACATCAGTCCACATGCTCATTGTTTTCTACGACCTATTTAAATAGATATGATAGATACACGTTCTGTGGCCACCAAACTACACACAGCACACAGTAGCAGTAGCGAGTGTGCGTTGTAATGCAGAAAGGGGGGTGGAAAATGCAATGTCATGCCCTCGTACTGGGTACGGCAAACACAATATACCACGTGCAATATGCACATGCCAGCAACCTATGAATAGATACGGACTGCTGTACATGATGGAGAAAGAAAAACGGAATATGTACCAAAGAGAAAGAAAGAAAGAAAAGGTATGATACCAGGTACCATATATTATACCTGGTATGTTGTCTATTTTGAGTATTAATATATTAATATTAACAGTAGAGAGCAGAGGCCCTTTCGTGTAAAGAGAGCTCCCAAGATGAACCCGAATGAATCTATCATACTTTCGGTATATATATCGAAGGACATTATACTGCTGCTCTGCTGTACGAGAACGTACGCGGCGTACCCTAGACATAAGGCAACACAGAACAAGAGTGCACAAGCTACAGGTGTCGCGTATGATCGTATGCACCAGGCTCGTGTATGTTATATCATGCAGAGAACGAGAACGACCGAGTTACACGAGGTACGAAAACTTACATTCGTACATACGTCTACCTCGTACGTACGTATTCATATTGAAATTAATAGTATGTTGTTGTTGTTGTTGTTGTTGTCTTCACATTAAAAACCGTGCCGGTCCCTCTATCCAGTACCTCCATCTGTCCGTACTAATCCAACACTTGACACGGTCGATTGCCGTGGTCACAGGCTAACTTACCCAAAAAAGGTATACTAAAATAAAAGTGGAACCCGAAGGGTCCGCAAAGCGATCAAAGCCAGTCAAAAACAGATAGTCTGGAGCCCTCCGCTCCCCTCTACACGCTATGTGATCATATTATATAATATTAATAGTAAAAAATCAGTATGTTGTCATCCGGCGTTGGTGGGAGAACCCTAAAGTATTATTATTAATGATGGCTTATAATAGCTACGAGTACGGAATGCTTTTTTTGTAAAACGCAAGGAAACGAAGCAGGATACGTATATAGCACAAAGCAACATGAAACATGAGGTGTTGATGACAAGATCACAACTCTGCAACTCTACTAGTATATTAATATTAACAGCAAAATTTAATACTGCTGTTGTACTCGTATCATATATATATATATATATGTGTATACGACCATACAGCAATATTAATAGTATGCTATAAATATATATATATGTAATAAGCGCTGCCTTTGCGAAGAACACCGGAGATGTACGAAACAAGAAAGAGTATGCGTACGTACCACAGGTGAACACACAAACAATATCCCGCATTCGCTCGCAATGATATACCTGGTACCTTTGTATTTTGTATATCATACATACGAACGAGTACTGGATACTGCGACTGGATACAGTACAACACCTACTGGTTATATATAATACGCCGCACGAAACCCTGGGTATGGGTATACAATTTATCCATACCTACTGGTTATTACGTTATTACAATACGCCGCACGAAACACGCTCTGATACTTTACAAAACTCAGAGTAAAAACCCAGAGTAAAGTAATAATACTGCTGTAAATACGCGTATGATAGAAACCAAAGGAACACGCAATCTCTGGCTGCCCTCCGCTGAATAAGAATCAACGAAATAACGAACCAAGCAGGAAATATGTACAGAGCAGTACGTAGTAAGGGATAACCGAGGGACAATGCTGGGTCAACACAACAGCATCCGTCAAACCTCCAACACTACTATTAATAATGCTACCGCTGCTTCTTTCGTGCTACTGCTGCTACTACTGCTTCTTCAAAATCACCTGGCCCAAGCATGAAAGCATGCGCATGGTACTGGTACTTATTAAATAGTAGTATTATATCATAGCAGCATCATTATGGTAGTATGATAGTCGTGTACGTAGTATTGTCTTAATAGTCGTGTTACGCAAGGTATGTATGACATGTACCGGTAAACGAGCAAGCAGTGGTGGGGAAAATACTAAAACCGAAAACATTGGTGGGAAAAAAGACAGTTATTATATGCCAGGTATATAAAAATATGCACCAGGTGTATCATACATATAAATGCATACAAACACATATAGTATCATACCAGGTATATATACTCAGTGTATGTGTTCCAAGTATAATACCAGTGCAGTATGAATGTTCTGCATGCAGACAATGCGTGTACATCTATCCGTGTGGCACTCTGCATCTCTGCATGCCTCCCTCACTCCCTCACTGCTGTGCATCTCCACGAGTATACATAGCGCTGCAGCAGCAGCGGACCTCTAAATATACAATATACCATGTATAATATCGTAGCTATATTTTGTATTTTGCCGTAATTCCAGGCGAGGAACCAGGTAGTAAAATATACTGAAAAATATTCGTACATGGCATTTTCTGTCAGTAAATTGTAAAATATCTACAGCAGTACCTTGGCAGTACTCGTATTATATGATATCATATGTATAATATGTATAGTCACGACAAGAAATATTACCATAAAATGCAGACAAAGGAAATGCGAACCGGAAATGCAAAACAAACAAACGAATAAAGCGTGAGAGTCCTACCGTAATAAGTGATAGGTCGTCGAAGTCGTCTTACACCTTACACAGCAGCAGTGCGTACTGGTTCATACCATCGCCGTATCGTTTCCATGTCTCTTATCTATCTCAGCATCTCAGCCTGCAGCAGTAGGTGAAAAACAGGAACCAAGCCAGGGTATATATGGGTGGTAGTAGCCCAACCTCGAGTCTGCCTTGCAAAGTCTAGCGGCTGTGACAGTAGCGACGAACATCCTCACCTACACATATGATACTATCCATGAGGAGCATTCAAGCTGGTCACAGATTTTTGTACCGTCCCGCTGAATTTGATTGACGCTGCTGCTCAATAGAAGGCTGACTGCTGTCGCGCTGGTAAGTTTCGTAGCCTCGGTAGTTGTTTTTCTGTGTCAAACGTCTATTTTTGCCCCCTAGGGGGAGGGGAGGCTTCGATACCGAGCATGAGAGAGAGAGAGAGAGAGGTCGCGGCGGTGGCCGGAGCGTTGTGAGCCGTTAGCTCTAGATAGGTCCGGGTGGCCAAAGGGTGGCCAAACAAACCCGCCAGCTGAAGCTATCTGCGGAGCAACTGCAGCACTAGAAGCTCTCAAAGGCTACACTCGCCTCTATCCCTCCCACGAGTACTGCTGCTGTTGTCTTACATATTCATATAATATGCATAGCTCCTTTCTCGTACGGCGGTATGATACGACATGTACACAAGAGCACCGATAATTTATGATACAAGGTATGTTTTATTAAAAATAGGTAAAATGACTCGTACAAGTATTGCTATTCTAGAATTGGCCATTGAGGTACAACAGGTCTCGCAAATCATGATGATCCAGAGTTTTGAGCTCGCTTTAATGTCGTCGGGTTCGGCTACTATCATACTATCATATCAAAAGGAAAACAAATGCCTCGAAGGTTCATGCTTGATGAGGGTCCATGCATGATGCAAGCACACAGACATGACAAAGGCGATCAGAGCGGTCCCCTGCATTCACGCTGTTCGCGCGCGGACTAATCGACTAATCTTACCAGGCATTCAGCAAACACAGCGTGCCAGCGCATCGCTCTGGCACATCTTACGTACTCGTACCGTATATCATATGATTATAGAGTACATACATAATGTGTGTGTTGTCTTCACATTAAACTCGTTATTTCTACCCAACTACATCAGTACACGCAGTGTCTGTCCTGATTATGTACCAGTTTATGTATACGTCAACCCAGCGCAGCTACGAGTACGGCCAGATAGCAAATAGCAAAGGAGACTACACGGTACACGAGCTAGATAGAGTACACCTCATCTATCTTCGCAACTACCAGGTATCAAATAAAAAACAGCACCCAGTATGACTTACGAGTACGACAAATACATAAATACCAATACTACTGGATATACCATCACACCGATCAATCCTTTATCAAATCCTTTCTAAAATCACAACTGTAGTCAAATGACAGGAGAGTCATACGTAGCGTGCCTGCCAAATTCTCGCCATCCAGGATGCTTGCTGAAGCTTGCTGTTCTTGAGCGGGCTGTCGAACACGGAGCAGTCCCGGGATCACTGATCACTGCTGCGGTCGTGCCCAGCTTTTTTGTGGAGGCGAGGTTGAATACGAGATACCTTGGCACTGGTGTAGACTGGTGTAGACTGGTGTAGACTGGTGTATATGATACGGGCAGTGTTTCAGTCACACTTGAAGCATTTACTCTTTGGGTAGTGGGTAGTGGGCAGTGGGTACGTAGTGGGCCGAGCAATAACTACAATAACTATTATATTATATTAATAGTAGGGAGAACGCCAATTGTTTGTTGGGCGTATGTATGTTATGCAGAATGTATGCATGCTGACAGTCCCGCCAAAATGTCGGGGCCGCTGGAAACTGATCCATCATCCAACCAAGCTTAACCATTCGTAACCATAGTAAGTACAGTATACTTAGGGCGCTCATCTACTCCTGATTGGCTTGTGCCATTTAACGGCAGCATTCTCTGCGCGATGTTGTCGTCTGATATACGAGTATATGTACATGTATATGATCGTATGATATGGTGATACAGATATGACGCCCATATCAACCAACAACAAAAATAACAAGTATCTCTGGTAGAAATATTCATACCTCCGACCTGTTATGCTGGTACGCTGATATATACGCGATACATACCTGAGAGCATGCATTTATTTACGTTTTGTTTTCCAATTTCGCGAGAACTGCCTGTGACAGCAGCAGCAGTGTCATGCCCCAGGTACCATATATCTATCGGAGGCTTGCGCAGGCATCACATAAATAAAGAGTTGTTGGCCCTACGAGTAGCCGTAGTACCCCTGTTGATAGTAGCCAGGCTAAAGCAGGGGAAGGGATGGGGTGTTTTGGCGCCTCACCAATATACCCGCCCATTTGATGCCAGTTCGTCCGTTTGGCTTGGCAGCAGGTCATCCCTGCTCCCTCCCCCTCAGCTCTCCAAATTTCCGTCGATTGGAGGTTTTACGGTTTATTTACGACAAGAGACAAGAGGCACAGGTGCACATAGCGGTATATGTGCCACACAGGTATGATGCAATACGTGATACTTCTTCCAGGACAGTACGAGTATGACATGGTTGCCACAAAAGAAATATCAGATTAATATACGACACCCATTTGACCTTCGCGTTTCTGTCTTTGCTATATTACTATTCATATGAATAGTAGCACCCCCCCCCGCACATCCAGGTTCCGTGCATTATGCCCATAATGCATGCCCATGTTGCCCATGTTGCTCGTTTTGCTTCCGAGGGGGGTATTTCAACATTTGATACTCCTACATACATATGTACATATATCATAAGTATATATTTATTTTATTTTATTTTTTTCCATCCCATTTATTATCTTCGCACTTCTGTCTTTCTCCCTCCCTAGTCGTAACTCAGATCCGGGGTCACAAAGTAGGTTCCTCTCCCTCCTCCCCCACTACGGTTCTTGCCTTGCTTTTTATCGCGCAGAGGGTTCAGCCTTCCCAACGCTCGTCGATTTTCATCGAATTTTGCTAACTCACGCTCTCACGCTTTCCGCTAGTCGAGATATTTTTTGCGAGAAAAAGTCCCTACGAGCATGCACCCGGGGGGGGCTCGAACTCGCGACCTTGACACTAGCAGGCTTCGTGGTTACCTGCTAGCCCACCGGGGCGACCGTGTCCGTACATACGATCGTGCAACTTATTCATATCATAGATACAGCACAGCAGCATCAGTTCAGCTCGATGATATCAGTACATGTTAACCCCTTCAGAACTGCAACCACTTTTTTGGGACAAAACTACTTGGAATTAGTGTGGTTTCATTTTTGGAGTAGTAAAAGGGTTAAGTTAGACGATGAGCACTATATATGTTGTTTTTTAATTTTTTAATATTCCACTGGCTGTAGGCATTGAATAATAGAATAATACTACGTAACAACATAAATAGGTACCGTACACCGTACACACTGCTGCACATAATTGTGAGCAACTTCCTCCGTCACATTTATTTATCGATAGATGAAAAGAAACGAAATAAGTATGTACTACGTCGTACGTAGCGAGCTTGTCTTTTTTCAGCAAGAATGGTTAGAATTCACTTGAATACAATGAGGAGCTCGGTGATAAAATATTAGTCAGAGTTGCGAAATTTTGCACCATATCTCGTAACTTTGTAAAAGCCTTGTAACGTTGATGATGTGCTCTTCTTGCTTCTTTCTTTTGTTTTCAACTCTTTCGTGAGAGCTCGGCGTAAGTTATCGGAACAAATGCCGCGTTTCAATGCTGCAGTTTCCCAAATAACGAACTTCTAAATAAAGCCCTTTTTTCTGTTTCCTGATATCACAATCAATCGAGCAAAGTCGAAGGCCGGCGGCGCTTCAGTGTGGACAGGGGGTGGTGCTCGGATACTGATAGCTGATAGCACGCAGATCCCGCCGGTCCCTTGGAGGCAGGAGGAGGTGCGACGTCACTATCGCGCCATTCTTGGAGATATTCCTGATACATACATACCCCTCATACATACATTCAGATGTTCCAGTACGTGGCGCAGATAGACGGTCGAACCTGAGCGAACCACAACACGAAATTACCATTAATTAAAAAACAAAACTGAGAAAAAAATACTGTGAGAGAGAGGGAGATATAAAACGTGGCACTATTTAGCGACAGGGAGGAGGGAGTGGTGCAGGTTTGGAGGTAAGGAAGGGTAGCCTGTTGCGCCGTGGGAGATGTAGGAGTGAGATTGAAAGATACTCGGTGCGCATCGCTGATCACTGATGATGACAGCGAGCGGTGCTTCGGCTGAACTCGATTTAGATAAAGGTCAATGTTCCGTCAGGTTGGTTGTTGGGTATAGTACAGCAACAGCAGTATAGGATAGGTTGTGTGGCCCACGTTTGCTTCATCTGACAAGCTTCTTACTTTTTACACCACGTTGGCCGTTGCGTTCGTTCGTTGGTCAGTTGGTTGACTTTCGTGTGATTTTACTTTGCACTTATTAATACCTGGTACTTGTTATCACCACAATAAACAATAAACATAACAACTTACGTATGTGACAATAATGGCTTTCCCCCCCGATCATTCATGTGATCGAGGGGGAAAAAATGCATTTTCTGTGATACGACATAGATTGATGTGGATAGTGGATAGTTATATTCGGCAGAGATCGAGATCGAGAGCGGTCGTGGTGGTGGTGTGGTGGTGCGTACGAGGTGTGCCTGGCGATGTGGTGTTCCGACGGGTGAACACTAGAGATAGAACACCGCCGTGGCCTGCTGCTGCTAGAGATAGAACACCACACTATGGTCTGCTGCAAGTTGCACTTCGTTCGCTGTTCTTCGCTGCGTGACGATGATGATACCGGTATGTATATAGAATACACGTACATATCATATGATAGCATGAAGTATTTTTATTATAATAATAGTCGCTTGACTACTGCTGTGGACTGCTCCTCTTTAAAGATGGCGCACGCGACCAGCCCTCGTTGAGGTTCGTTGGTGGTACGTTTCTTGCATGTGTCATATTATCCGGGATAATAGACTATTATATGATGCAATCAGAATGTACACCGCAATAATGATGATGTGTAACGCGAGTAGAATGTATAATGAACATAACAACGAACCTACGAGTACTATTAATACTTCATGTTGCTGTACAGAATGAACCTAATCAAGATTGAACCTACGAGTATAAACTTCAAAAGATTAAGATTGAACCAATTAAAAACAAAAGTAACATTGTTTTATATATACATATATATGTACCCTGCTCACTGCTCTGCTGCCCTGCCTGTTACGTTATCCCATCGAATCACAGAAACAGCGGGCAGAAAGAGGCAAACGCACCCAACGGTATATCGCCTGATACGACGGTATGATGCATATGCATACGTAGGCGATGCTTCGACTGCTGTCGTGCTTCATGACGCAAACTAACAACTATAAATAATCAGGAGGAAACGTAAATAAGTTCAGCAATAAACAATACGTATAATCATGGGGATACGTAAATAAGTTCAGCAAGTCAACATGTAGTCATCATATAGGACTTTGCCATGAGCGAAGTTCCAGGTAATACCTGCTACTGCTGTACCTGGGACACGTATAATATGTATATACGTATAATATATACTGGTACGATATAATATGATATCATACCGGTAGCAGGTGCTCGATATCGTATCCAAAGTTTCTATATATGTATCGAAATAATATCGAACTTGAGAACTTCGATAAATCGGGAATCGAACGCATTTTGCACTTTTTTTTTTTCTTTTCTTTTTTTTTGTCCATCCCATTTATTATCTTCGCCCTTCCTTTCTCTCTCCTCCCTAGTCGTAACTCAGATCCGGGGTCCCAAAGTAGGCTCCTCTCCCTCCTCCCCCACTACGGTTCTTGCCTTGCATTTTTATCGCGAGAAGACTTCAGCCTTTCCTTCCCTCGTCGACTCGCATCGAATTGTGCCTACCCACGCTACTATTAATTGGCGCTCTCAGCAGTTGATTCCGTTTTTCATTTTATTTTTGCAAATAAACTCAAAAGTCCGACCCACGTGAGATTCGAACTCCAGACATCAACGTTCAGAAGCGTTCGAGGTTACCTCTAGACCATCGGGGCGGCCGATTAACGATGCACGCCTAAAACTACCCATTATATCATACAACGTGACGCTCCGTAACTGCGCACTTTGTCCTCATCGTGCCGCCTTTTGGTCCCACCGCGGCATCGCCGTTGGGTTTCTACATACATGGAGGCGTGCTATACCTGGTATAGGATAGGGTACGCACGTATATACGACTCTGTCCCGAAATATAAACACCGTTTTGATTGAATATTAAATTACAAAATGTGCTTGTATTTATCGGCGAGGGGGGGGGGGGGGGTGTACTCGTCATGTCGTGCTGGCCGTAGTTGCTTGACCATAGAGCCTCGCATCCCTACGTACAGCAGTGCCGGGATGGAGCACGTCGGGTTTCCACCGATGAGAGGGGGGGGGTACTCATTTGTTGCTTGCCTCAGTCATTTGACCATTGACCACGCATCCCTTTCGAGATGGAGCACCGTTCCTACTCCTACTAGAGACACCTCCAACAATTGGGCGCTCATTACGTTGTTTCCATATATTACAGAGAAACGTTTTGCTAATCGTACGCCCTTCCTGTTTCGCCGCCTGTGGCCACCATCTATCTCCTAAGATAGCGATCGTTTTAAGGGGGGGGGGTGGGAGTCTGGATTTTTCCACCTTCACCCTCGCCCTATAACCTTAAAACCCCTTACCACACCAAACCCGGTATAATAGTGTCTGGCCTGCGAAAATCTCGCATACCCGGTATAAACACTAGTATTAGTGTGCCTGGCAGGGTCGTGTCTACAAACATTTCATGTCGATTTGGGGGGGGGGGGGGGGGCGTACTCATTTGTTGCTCGCCTTAGTCATTTAACCATTGACCACGCATCCCTTTCGAGATGGAGCACCGCTCCTACTCCTAATAGAGGCACCTCCAACATTTGGGCGCTCATTACGTTGTTTCGATACATCACAAAGAATTTGTTTGCTAATCCTATCCCCTTCCTGTTTCGCCTCCTTTGGTCGCCATCTATCTCCTAAGATAGCGATCGTTTTCTCGCTACTAGTTAATGTACCAAACTTCTCCATGTCACATTAGTCTATTTTTCTCATTTCCTCTTTTAACGCATCCCGTTCCTCCTTGTACATTTCACATTCTCCCACTATGTGAAGTCTACTCTCTATTGCTTTGCCACATGGGCACATCTGTGCATCTACTTCCTCCGATTTGGGGGGGGGTAGCGCCGCAAAAGTTACTTAAGGCCACATTAATGACACATTAATGACACATTAATGGCACATTAATGACACATTGACACATTAATGACACATTAATGACACATTAATGACACATTAATGACACATTAATGACACATTAATGTCAAGCAGTGTCCCCCCCCTCAAAACGTGGGGGGGGGCAGTGCGGTATGAACTAAGTTCGAAAGGGGCTGCGAGTACTATTAATAGCATGATGTAACACCATGGGTTTATGTATATTTGTATGTGCGTGCGTCTGTTGGGACGGCGGGACGACATGGTGTCTTGTCCTGTGGTCCTCAGAAGCCTGGTGACGAGCTGATTGCTTCATTGTTTCTGGGCGATCATGACGAACCAGTCAACGCCAAGTGAAGCAGTCAGCTATACACTATAAACAACACTGTACAACAGTATACAAGAGTATTCAGCTGCTGGTGCAGCCGCAAGCACCAGCATTCTCACCAGTTGTTCACACGAGTTCTTCAACACTTGGACCTGCACAAAAAACAAAAAAATCGAGAACAGTCAACCGTATAAATATACAAGTATCACTGATTAATCATAACGCCGCTGCTAACCTGGTATACATACACTAAAAACATTATACTCACTGAGTGCTGGTATCATATTCATACCATAGTACCTGGTAAGTGACACGCTATTAACACTGCAAAACATCAACAATCATGAAAGTGTCGGTGTTGCTGCTTTTGCTGATGCTGCCTGAGAGGGATTTAGCTGGTGGTATCTTGATGGCATCATGCCACGCACGTACTCGTAGCCTTCCTCCTTGCGTACGCACGTAGCCGGCTCACTATATCATGATATCATGATGGATTGAAAGAAAATATGTCGGGAGACATGTCTATCTCAAGTTGCCTGTCTGTCCAGGCACATCCATATACCTAGACATGTGTGTCCCCGAACCCCCTGCCATAAAAAAGCCTGACTATCTGTGGGAACCCCTACTTTTTACATATTATGTGCTGCGGCGCTGCGGTAGCCGCGGCAGCTGTATAGTTTACGTATCGTGTATTTAGTATATTTTAGTGCTGCAGATCTTAACGCGATTTGATTTCAACCCAAAACAAATTGGCACATTCAATAATATGACGCGAGTCGACGAGGGAAGAAAGGACTGAACTGAAGTCTTCTCCCGAAAAAAATAAAGGCACGAACCGCAGTGGGGAGGGGGGGGGCTGACATGTGACCCCGGATCTGAGTAACGACTATTTATAGGAGGGGGAGAGAAAAGAAGGGCGAAGGTAATACATGGGGAGTAAAAACAAAGAAACAAAAACAGATGGTCAGGCGTTTCTAAAAAACCGGGGACTTTATATCATGCCCCCTGTTTTTGCTGCCCAGACTGTCTGTCTAGGTATGTGCCTTGACGCCGTCTGTCAAGAGGTGAAAGGCGCTGGCGTCCAATATCTTTGATTGAGACGCTGAGACCAAATCGCTCAAAGTCAAAGCTCCCAAGACCAATATGATATACAGCTGCTCACGTTTTGACGGTTGGTTCTGTATCATTAATATCATTGTCAGTATTCATACTGGTATCATAAAGACGTGAGGCGGCAATCAAATCAAGAACCGTGGTCAACGATATGGTCAACAGTGCAAAAGTCTAGAGGGATGAGCGTTTTTAACACTGAAAACTAGCAGGAAACACAGGTCGTACAGGGTGCAGGATACAGGATACGTTGCCTGTACGTATTAATAGTGCACAAAATATCAATATCATATACCTGGTACTAAAGAGTCTGTCAAATTATCATACAGCAGTACTGCTTGTATCAAGCACCAAGTGCTCACCCTGAGCGTGACACCGCGAAGCATGGTATGAGCATGATGATGGCATTACTACTAACGGTAGTACCTTATGTACATACTGTACCAGATACCAGGTACCAGATATGATGTAACACTTCGAGTAAGATAGTGGGATAACACAAACCCTCGGAGTATTTTCCAATCGAATTTTCTTCAAGAGCACGAGACTGTACACAAACAAGATGGTGCCTACGGAGGATTTTGCAAGCCGATTTTCTTCAAAGCCAGGAGAGCAAGCACAGAAAAATAGCGCCTATGGAAACATATCGACGGAGTATTTTCCAAGCCGATTTTCTCCAAAAGCAGGAGAGCATACAAGAAAAAAAAATGGCGCCTACGGAAAAAAAATCCACGGAGGATCTTGAAAGCTGATTTTCTCCAAAAGCAGGAGAGCATATACAAAAAAAAAAAAAAGTGTCTTCGGAACGATTTCGTTCGCCGAGATTCTTCCATAGGCGCACAGATCGGCGTTGGCACTCTCCCTTTTGTCGAGAAATCCCAACTGGAAATTCGCCTGTCGGGTTGTATTATCTTATGTGGTATGTGGTATACCGTAAGCAGTACTCGTAGGAATTATACATGACGGTAGCTCTCGGTGCATATAAATATGTGTCTTATCACATTTATGTACGCTAGAATATACGCTAGAAAGTGAATGTGCGAATTACAAATGATGAAAACCACGGAAATAGGATAGCAATAGGAGTAGCATAGCTTTGGGCGCCTTGCCTTTAACACCGCGGGCTATGCATGGCAGTCGGTGCTCCTCTGCTTCGTACCACTACGTACATACAACAGTAGTAGTACTGAGCGTGCCCTTCCTGCTGTGTGCTGTGGCTATTATCACAGGATGGAGATTTTTTGCTGGGTTTTGCATGATGACATGTTTGTTGTTGCTCATGCCTGATGCTGCTGCTGTACGCCGGGGGGGGGGGGATACGTTACGAAGAGCATCGGAGATGGCTTTTCAAAGGTGCCACCGGTACTGTTACTATTACTACTATTACTACTATTAATACTACCGGTACTATCACCGGTACTACTTGCTTACTGCTGCTGCTGCTGCTGCTGCTGCTGCTGTGTGTATTTTTCGTAATAGAGAAGGGATAAAAGGGCGGCAGCAGTGTCTGCTCGACAAGCACAAACAGCAAAAAACACCAAAAATATTAGCAACATGTTCGCGCGTGCATGCACGGTGTGTAGGATCTGGTTTGATGGTCTATATCAACGTTAGCAACCCCTTTCGGGCGGGCCCCTTTTAAGGGGCCATTTATAAGGGATATAAGGGATATCAGGGATATAAGGGATATCAGAGATATAAGGGATATAAGGCATAGAAGGGATATAAGGGATAACGAGCAATGCAATCATCACAACAATGTTACCAACCGTCTACAAGCAGTGTGAGCGCCTATGATAGCAGTAGTAGTACAGTACGGATAGGATAGGATCATGCTGCTATCATGTTGCGCCCGTGCCTTTCGAGCCCTCGCACTGAAACTATTGACACCGATGTATATCCCTCAGCCCTGCAGTGGCCGTAGCTGTAACCATGTGCCTGTAATAACGTAATAACGTACCTCTAACGTGTCTGTGGAGTATGTATTTCCTATTGTTTATTGGCTATTGCCGCAGCCAAGCAGAATGAGGAAGGCGGGACGGCAATAGATCGATCATCAATGACACACATATCACAGACCACAAATGGGAAGTAGGAAGGCACGACATACAAGGATACACAAGGATACGCAAGGTACGCACGACGGCGGTGCATCAATGGATCAACGGATGCATCATACCTGGCATGAATGAATGTATGAATGTATTAATAATATGAATGTATGCATAGATTCATTTGTAGACACGGGTGGAGGACACGAGCGAGCGCCCGCGAGGTCAAACAAACGGCTCACTCAGATCACTCAGTTGAGTCAGTTGAGTCAGTGGATCTTCTGGGGGACGCCGTACATACCTACTGTACCTAGCTACGCCACTCATTGTATTCTATACCTAATAAGTACTGCCAGCTACCCGGTGCCAATAAATAGTTTTTTCCAGCCCTCTAAATTCCGTCGACACAGAAGACAGTGTAATAGCAACAGCACGAACACCGCCAGCCAACTATTAAATACTCAATGAATGCTGGCGGGAGCGATGCTACACCAAACGCTGGTGGTATTCTTCTGTTCTCCCTCAACGATGGGTGTCATTAATACACGCACGGTGCGGGGCAGGTGTTATTAAATAGTAAATCATCAAATCCCTCCCATCTCCCCTCTACGTAGTGTCTGATTTGCGTGAATTAAATACAACTAAATCGGAAATTCAGCAACGACAGCCGTAAGCCATCGTCGAAACACATCATAAATTCTCGATGCAGACCAGGACGAGAACGTAGTCCAAACTCTACCCCCCCCCTGTGTATCACATCATCATCTAATACAATACCAAAATATGATACGAACGGCTAAATGCGCCAAAGAAAGAGACAAAATAAACAAAGAAATATAGAGAAAACTCGGCATAATACACCAAGGGTCCAGGGTCTCCACCAGCCATGTAGGCGTATTTGCAAAAAATAACAAAATAAAAAGTGTCGCCGTTTCCGTTGTGAAAACAGGCCTTAAGTCTTTCCACTTGTCAAAAATATTGTACCCTCGTCGCTCCGCGCAGTCCGAGCTTCGTCTTGTCGTTCCGTGGTTGGCGTGTTGCGGCGGGAACAGAACGACAACAGCAGCTGCTGCTGTTGGTGGCGGTGGTGGGAGCAGTCCAATGGCACTCCGCCAGCCGTAGAAAAAAAGTGCTTGCGGATTTCTTCTCATTTGGAGGTTTAGGCCGCGGGTCCGAGCAGTTTCTTGACATCATCTTGCGTGGACGGGGGTCCTGCATGTTGAACATTGTATGAACCGGGTGTTACAATATGCGCGATGCATGATAGATATTGGTCTATAATTTTTTGCGGCACTTATTGGTTGGTGGTGGGGGTTCGTACGCGGTTGATCAAGAACATTTGACATTCAGCATTTTTTTACGCGCAACTTAGAAGCAGCGCGGCAAAGAGGTAAGACAACATCGCGGCTTGTCTCTTGGCTACGGTAAGCAGCACTCATATAGTGCCGAGCAAAAACAGTGCGAGCACATTCCATGGCTTTCAGGCACATGTGCATACCTGCACGTTCTGCTGCAAGTACTTCAAGGAAAACATGGTGAGACATGCAAACAAAGCTCTGTAGCAAGCAGACGCAACGGATGACGACCTTTCTCTTTGCTTTACGTTGATGATGCATACGCCACTATCGACCATGCTCGAGTGGCTACAGTTCAGTTACTGTGTATGATAGTCGTGGTCGCCCGCATTTTGTGACAACATAAAGTACACCAACAAATATTGGGCAGCAACACGACGAGCAGACTAGCATCACGATGACACATACAGCAGTATGCGGCCAAACCAAACCGGCTCCACATAACAGCCACACATTCGCAAGCCAACACCAACAACAACAGAACAGTAGTAGTGCATAGTGCACACCGAGACGCCTCGCGTGTTTCGCCGCAAGGCCTTGGACCCCTCACCTTTCAAAGCGCTTGGCGTGTTGTGTCCAGCCTACGGAAGACTACGCGGCTGACTCCGCCCCGCATCTGACTCCTCTCCAGCCTCTGAAGCAGCCTCTGAAGCAGCCTCTGGAGCAGCCTCTGGAGCAGCCTCTGAAGCAAAGCTAACCTCTCTACTCTTAATTTTGTCATTTGTCCGTTGAGCATGAGCCTGTTCGATGTTCGAGACGTCATCGGGCAAATCGAAGATCGAAGCAGCGCTTGTTTGGTCACCGTTTCACCAAAAACAAAAAACAACAACAGCGCTCTTCTCGGCTCATGACCTCATTAAACCATAATACCTACCGTCAGTTTCAGGAGGTCTTCAAAATATCACGGGTCGGGTCGGGTCGGGTCGGGTCGGGTCGGGTCAGGAGGTTTCAAAACCTCACGGGTCACCCTGACCCGACCCGACCCGATCCGACCCGCGAGGTTTGGCCTGGCTCGTGACAGCCCTGAAAAAAAACGGCCGCAAAATCACTACGCTAAGGGTCGTTGTTATCGAAAAAGGTAGTTATGCCGCAATATTCCAGCTTTTTTTTTCTTCTTGATTTCCAAAAACAAAATGACCAAAAAAACGAAACTCTGAAAATTCAACCGGGTGTCAAAACAAGTTGGAAGGGCTTAAGTTTCTAACTTTTTTATTTGTTCCAGCATATACTTACAGTAGAAATTAATCAATAAAAAAGTGGAAACATTTCGACAAAACGTTTGCTCCGATCAGCACGGTCCTCAAGGAAAAAAAAGAGGTCGGTACGTATGGGTCACACCCACTGCGTGAGCCTTACCGCCGCCGCCGCCGCTTGGGCTGCAGCGTGGGCAAAGCGACAAGCGGCAAGGTGCAGCAGCGGGCGACTGGTACAGCCAGTCAGGCCAACCGGAACCTGACCGGGACTGGACCGGACCCCGACGCCGCGCCCGTGTTGCGAACGGTCTAACCTGCTTAAGGTGGCCAAGGCTCCCCGGAGCCTCTCCGGGTGGGGTGTGGCATGATGAAGATGCAGCACAGAGCAGCACAGAGTGGGCTGGCTCCCTCCTCAACGCCTCGCGTCTCAGGTCTCAATAACCGCCTCGCGCCTGACCTGCGCCCCCCCCCCCATTGCCTCCCCACGGCTCGCCCGGCCCTTCTTTCGTCGCCCATGGTCCATGTGGGTTCCTCGGCATGACAGGATCTCCGCCTGCGTGCAATGACGCCGCGGCTCCAAATGCTGGACCATGGCGCCGAGATGACTGTAACATACCATGCCAAACTTCAGCCGCTGCATGGGATGATATATAGCTGCGCGGCAGCCCGCGACAAACAACCACCACTATTGCCAAATTCCGCGTGGGTTGCCTGCCTGCCTCTCAGAGAACACTGGTAACGCACCTGCCTTGTAAGCTTGGGTGCGTTACCACCACCACCACCGCCACCACCACCACCACCCCCACCACGTTGACCAGTCCGCCCTCTTCCACCCATCGCCATCACGTGCGAGATACCACCATGATACCACCACCTCCACCAACAGCACCATCACCGCCTCCGCCCTCAACAAAGCTGCTCCGCACGACCACCACCATAATCTCCACCACCACCACGGCGCTTCACAGAGGTGTTCCGCGGCCCTATTCTGTTATATTCTACCGCTACCACGAGCTGTTCCGAAGCACCACCACCATTCACCGTTTCCACAACCACCGGCCCTAACAGAGCTGTTCCGCACGTAGCACCTATGGTTAGGGTTAAGCTAGGGTGTCAGCGCCGGCTCGGAGACCAAACTCGCAAAGGTTGAATTTTCCGGTTTTCGGCCAGGCTGAACTTTTCAGCCGTCCAAATAGCATGCTACTTGTCCCGGTGGAACGGGCGTCATGATGACATCATCACATATAAATACATACATACATCCGTGCACCGAGCTTTGGCCACAGGAAAGACAATATTTACACCATATGTAGTTGACCAGGGCAAGACTTTTTCAAAGCTAAGTGCTGAGCCACAGAGTAGTTGCCACGTTTTTTCGGTGGGGCCTATAACTATTAATAGTAAAAGCGGCTCCCATTGATGAACCCCACCGATTAATTCCACTTCGGGTGAACAGTTTCGTGGACGAGTGTTCTGCTCGCTGTCACATATTTTCGGTGGGACCTATAAATAGATAAATAGTACCATAGTACTATATAGCAGTATTTAGTCGTATTTAATAACACCTTATAATGATGAAGCATGCATGAAGGGTTTCATGGGCGAGCGCAGTGTTCGTTGTCACATATTTTCGGTGGGACCTATAAATAGTACTAGCGCATTCTACCGATGAAACACGTATAAAGCGTGTAGGGGTATTGTTAATAATGGAAAGAGTGGAACCGCCTGGAGTTGAAGAAATTATCCCGTGTCCCCTTGGTGTCCCCTTGGTGTTCCCTTCAGTGTCCCGTTTGGTGATGGCCTATTAAAAAGCTCCACCGGCAAAGAACCAGTCAGAAATCGCAACAGAAAAATAAAGACCACCCACTTGACCGGCCACCTCCTGCGCGGTACGTAGAGTACGCCTCTCTTGGTTCTACTGACTGTAGGTGCCACCCTATAGCCACTATAGCCACTATAGCCACTATAGCCACTATAGCCACTATAGCCACTAGCCACGCAAACTACGCCACCTCCATTCAGCCAATCCTATTGTTGGTAATCCTACTAAATACAATGGGCAATCATATTGGAGGCAATACTACTGAGGGTAATACTACTGTAAGCAATCCTTCTGAAGGCAATCCTACTGCTGTGGGCAATCCTACTGTAGGCAATGCTACTGCTGTGGGCAATGCTACTGCTGTGGGCAATGCTACTGTAGGCAATCCTACTGCTGTGGGCAATGCTACTGCTGTGGGCAATCCTACTGCAGGCAATGCCACTGTAGGCAATCAAATTGTAGGCAATCCTACTGCTGTACGAGGCAATGCTATTGTAGGGGGCATCCTAGTGGTGTAAGAGGCATTTCTATTGTAGGGGGCATGTGGTGCGTCGAGGCATCAGTTATGATAGCGCACTTGCATGGATACATTACATAGTAAAATACTACGTAGGAATTGCCGTATAGCCGACATATACCTACTATTACGGGGGACCATATTAAATACTAGTAAACAGTAGTAAATAGGACCTACGGTGCACTCAAAAACCTATATATTTACCCGTTTTTAGTAACAATATTTGGTCCTATTTACTGTGGTCCTCCGTAATATTATATTATACTATTAAATAGTAACTAAGATACCCAGAAACCGACCATTAAAAAAAAACGGCTGAGATCTGAGAATCACAGGGAAATACGAAATGTCGACGCGTTTAGCTTGAAGTATCTTGAATTTTGTACAACACACCCTTTCCCAAGTAAAAAATCCACACGGGGCCAGTAGCCCTGTTTCTTACCTGGTACTGGTACTACAGCAGGTGTAACAGTAGGACAGTAGGTGTGGCAGTAGGTGTCCTGTACAGTGTTGTATACTGGTGTATGTCAATATGCCAACGTAAGGATTGTTTTGTCTCTACTACTATTAAATAGTTCCATAAAGTTGTTTCAATTAAGGACAAAAACCAAACACCGAAGCATGATAATACTGTACGGCAAACCGCACCGCCCGCTGTCTTTTTTAGTGTACCGGCTCCGACATAACGCCAGCGTAACGTACAGTCAATATCCACCATTTGACAATACACAATATGCCATGGGTAAGTGGTGACGAGGAGAGAAGGGTAAACTCGATTTCGGTTCGAACGGAAGGGCGGCATACTGTCTGTACCAGCGAAACTCAGCAAGTTCGGACTTGTCTTTTCATGTACCGCATCTTCCGACCATTATAAACCTGGAATGGTAGTAATGGCCACTTAAGCCTGTTCTGCGATGCCAAGAGCGAGGTATTTGGTAACAACATGTCAACATGTCAACATGTAGTGGTAGTGGAGAGTAAGCCCTAAACGACGACGGCACAGACAGTTTAGTCATTCGCACTATTAATAGATTCATAGATTCATAGATTAGTAGGGGGGTAACGGACGGCACTTTTCCACACCTCGGCCAGATGATGATCTACAACCACCTAATAAGAAACAGGTTAATTAATAAGAAACAGGACAATAAGAAAGCCAGGACATTAAGAAAGCCAGGCCATTAAGAAAGCCAGGCCATTAAGAAAGCCCGGCTTATATCTAGAGGAACGTAATAAATATGAGATTCGTTATCTTCAAATTAGTGTAGAAATGACCCTATCTCAAATACTAAATCCAGCCTGGGCCAGCTTTCCTGATTCTTATTGGGTGTGTATACTGTCGTACAGTTCCCCACCTACCATTGTGAGAGGCTGTGCAGGATCTGTATGCTAGTAATAGTACACACCAACCCAGGAGACATGTGCTACTATTAGATAATAGATCGTGTAGAATATGCGCCTCCCAGACGGCAACATGAGCTAGATCATACAATATCGATTATACATATATATATACTGCCTTGAAATATCTACATGATTAAATGGGTTGTATATATTTGGATAGGCAAGAGTCATGAGTCCATCATCTGTCCGAGGTGTGCAAATTCCGAGAAAAACGCCATAAAGGACCATAAAGGACCATAAAGGACGCTTGCTATAACCGGAACTACTACGAGTAGAATAACCGTGAATTGCGTCGGCCCATATGTGAATTACGTACGCCCCGTCACCGGTGTTCGTTTTTTGGCGACGGACCATAACATACTTGAGTTGCTCATTAGGAGCGGCGTCTCCTGTATCAATAACTTACGTGCACACCAACTGTATACTGTTTGATACTGCTGCCTGCCGTGTATCTGACGTGGCGACAGAAATCCCCCTCGTGTCATGCATCTGCTCGTGCCAAGCCAAAGGTTTTGCCCACGCGAGTTTCTTATGCTTTTTCTGGAGCGAGCGAAGCCCCCGTCGTCTGATGCATCTGCTGGCACGCATCTGCTGGTGCGGAACCCGAGGTTTAGGCCGGTTTTGATTTTTGTGTTTGGTTACATCGTAGGGTTTTTTCCGGGGAGCTCGCAACAGCGCCGTATATCGAGCTTCTATAGCGCATTCAGACTTCGATCTAAAATAATAGTCGAGTTTCCAGCACACAGCGAATGAACATGCATTTATTAATAGTTGTTATTTTCGTCCTGTACGTCCACCCCTCGTATTGTCATGTTCACACACACGCGTCTTGGACTTGGGTTGGATGTAAAACTGCTCGTACTGCTGCTGTGCCTCGCATCACTCTGTAAGGACCGTCCGGATATACATATGATATGATATACGATGATATGATATGATATGATATGGTGTGATATGATATGATACGTATACCAAAAACGGGCAAACATCACCTACATTTCCGGAGAGAGTGGTGCAGTGCGGGGGCTATGAATGTGTTAGGAATTATGTATCAGTACTCGTAATCTTAGAGTAATCAGCAGAGTAATCAGCAGATAAACCAACGACACCCAGTGCTTTCTTACACTATGCATACCATACCTACTATACCACTATACCACTATAGTACTATACCACTATACCACTATACCATATACACAGCAGTCCGCTGCTGTGACGCTGTGACACCTACTGGTATGTATTATTCGCAAAAATGTTGACGCCGCCACTTTTGTCTGTCTTTTTCCATGTCCTAATCCTATTACACCACACCATACCATATTAAAAAAATTAAAAAACAACAGCTGTGAGCTCGAGAATTTCGTCGAAGCTCATCTTTGCTAGCTGAGTGTAATACTTCGATCATATATACCAGTAACAAGACTACTCACGTGGGATCATATTACTTCGAGGGGACTTATTGTACTAATCAGAGCCAAATATGGTTAGTAAGGTTATCATAGGGGGGTATATACGGTTTTGGAGTCCATCGTGGGTGTAGACAACATACTACTGCTGTACTACGTACATGTACTATTACTATGGTATCCCCCCCCCTCTAAATGTGAGTCGAAGCTGGACGCCGAAACAAATATCGAAAGTGATCGCAGCTTTCAGGCTATATACGTATACAATCACAAATTCGGGTCCAGAGTCCAGACTTGTCCGGCCCAAACCATGTATGCACTTTACATGTATATGCCAGCATTCTCGTACGAGTAGCATTGCAGAGTATGTCCAACGGAGAAGGCCAAATAATTTAACAACAAGAGTTTTCGTATCACATGCATGTGCGTACTCGTACAGTACCAGGGGTTTCCTGGGTCACTAGATTTTCAAGGACGACTCACTACTGTACGTACATACCAGGCCTTTCACACTTCACACTACTTGGTACATATACATGATGTGATCCTTGGAAGTATGACTATTAATACGTACAAAATATTTTACACCCTACTAGGCAACGGTTAAATGACTTAAATCACTCAACGCTCTATTTTCGAGGTTCCGCTGTTAACATACCATATATACTATTAACATACTATTAATAGTATATATATCATAGTTAGTTTAGAGAGCCAAACGGCAGCGGCTGCATGTCCACGGTCTAGTCTAGTCTAGTCTATTAATAGTCTAGTCTAGTCTATTAATAGTCTAGTCTAGTCTATTAATAGTCTACCGTCTTCTCGAAAAAATCAAGATTGGGATATGAGATACATGGTGAAGGATGTTGTGAAGGACGTTGAAAGATGTTGAAGGATGTGTTTTGTAGTGCAAGTGTAGTGCACGTAGGGCATACCGTGCACTGTAATCAAGTAATTAAGAGAATAAGATGGTAAGATGACACACACCCTGGTACAAATTTCCAGGCAAGTCTACTGCTGTAGTTTCTCCACAGGAGCATGCGGGGCACATACATACACCAAAATATTGGCTTTGGCAAGGTATGTTACCTGGTATGTATGTCATCATAGTCATAGTAGTCATAATAGTCATAATAGTCCAGAACTTTCCGTAGACGCGTCGCTCGGCATTGTTAGCGGCATTATCTATTAATAGCGGCATTATTGGCGGCATTAGTAGCGGCATTATTTAGCGGTATTTCGTAGCGGCATCATTAGCGGCATTATTGGCGTTTTCGTTCTCCTTGTTCGCGAGAAAAGCAGGTTATACACATATACTAAGTATACATATATACATGCGTCCGAGTGCTAAGGGTGTCTTATCTTTTCCTCTTGATTACAGCAGTATACATTCACCCATACACCTTATCATACCGGTACTATTATTAATAATAGACATAAGACAAAGACACACCCTTCATGTTCACCGTTATCTTCACCAGATCCGGCAATAAACATACCAGGTACACCAAAGCAAAGCATTCCGCATGGTATCGGTACATACGACATGATATCTGGCAAAAGCCTCAGTAGAGGTTACCACTTGGTTACCACTTATTCGACAGCCCTAGTTGGCACACACGCACACACTGGTGGACGGTCTACGGTGTATGATACATGAGTTTGATATTAATAATAGGGCAATGGTCATTTGGGGGTATACCCCCTGGTTTTACGGCCATTTGGGGGTAGGGTCAAAATGCGCCCGCGGAACGCGCTCCCGCGGGCCCAAACAGGCCTCAAACGCCATTCCGAAGCCCTGGCGAGATGCCCGAAGCCCATGCCCAGCACGCACACAACTTTTTGTTTTTTTTCAGGCACGTCCTTGAGCCTAACGGGACGGCGGCGCACGAGGGAGCAAACGAAGTCCCCCCTTTGACCACCTCTTGGGGGGGGATAACCCCACGTACCTACTAAATTTATCTACTCCCCCCGATTGACCACTTTTTTCACCCCGTTTGACCGAAACCATACCCCCTTTTGACCATCTGTGACAGCCCCAAAAACGACTACAGCAGTACGTATCCGCGTCGTCACCGCCCAACAGCCCGAACAGACCACGGGACGGAACATCCAGAACTTGCGAGTAGTCGGGATCGTTTGCCTCCCAAGAAATAAATATCGGCACAACTATACAAATCAAAGCTTTATAGACGATATGAAGATGTCGGCTCTTCTGAGAAAACATGACGGTGATGGGGGAATCAGAACACATACGAGTACGTGTATACTCGGTGTATGGGTCGTAAGTTGCTGGGAGCTTGGAGCTTGGTGCTTGGTTGCAATGGGGACTGGGGAATCAGAACACATACGTATATACTCGGCGTATGGGTCGTGGGTTGCTGGGTGCTTGGTGCTTGGTGCTTGGTTGCTGGGTGTGATCCTGGCGATCTGTACTCGAACACACCAGCCTGCCGTCGGGGATGGATACGTTGGGGACAGGAGGAAAGCACTTCTCAAGAAGACTAACGACCGTCGTTGCGCCTGATGTTGCTCGTGTCCCAAAGACCCCTCCCGTCCAACAACCCAACACCGCGCATCCATGACCCACAGCACCCAGGAACGAAGCACCAAGCACCAAGCACCCAGCAACTCACGACCCATACGCCGAGTATACACGTACTCGTACGTATGTGTTCTGATTCCCCCATGACCGTCATGTTTTCTCAGACGAGCCGATATCTTCATATCGTCTATAAAGATTTGATTTGTATAGTTGTGCCGAAATTTATTTCTTGGGAGGCAAACGATCCCGACTACTCGCAAGTTCTGGATGTTCCGTCCCGTGGTCTGTTCGGGCTGTTGGGCGGTGACGACGCGGATACGTACTGCTGTAGTCGTTTTTGAAGCTGTCACAGATGGTCAAAAGGGGGTATGGTTTCGGTCAAACGGGGTGAAAAAAGTGGTCAATCGGGGGGAGTAGATAAATTTAGTAGGTACGTGGGGTTATCCCCCCCCAAGAGGTGGTCAAAGGGGGGACTTCGTTTGCTCCCTCGTGCGCCGCCGTCCCGTTAGGCCCAAGGACGTGCCCGAAAAAAAACAAAAAGTTGTGTGCGTGCATGGCATGGGCTTCGGGCATCTCGCCAGGGCTTCGGAATGGCGTTTGAGGCCTGTTTGGGCCCGCGGGAGCGCGTTCCGCGGGCGCATTTTGACCCTACCCCCAAATGGCCGTAAAACCAGGGGGTATACCCCCAAATGACAATTGCCCTTAATAATATACCAGTGTACAAGACAAGGGGACTAACGCTAACCATTGGTGATTGGGTCCGATTGGCTTAGCCTTAGTCTTAGCGTTAGTCTCAGGTTTAGTCTTAGGATTAGTCTTAGGGTTAGTCTTAGGGTTAGTTCCATTCGTCTCGTACACAGTACACAGGGTGTATCAACCACTTAATCGTTTTTATCGAGTAAGTTATACTGCCTTGTTGCTGTAACATGATAAGCCAGCTGCAGCAGTATGAATACGTATATATATACAAGCTACCCTTGAATGCTTCTCGGTTCTCGGTTGAATTGGGACATAGAACATCAACCTCAAGGCCCCCTAAAAACGCGTATTTCATCCTGCCGCCCACGATCAAGATCATGAACCGCAAAAATATCACATAGCACGTACGTATAACACAGCACGTACGTATAACACAGCACGTACATATATATATATATATATACGAGTACTGTTGGAATTTACCGCACGCTGTCAACGATCTGGTATCAATTAAACAAGCACCGACATTGTTGTTATCATATACTCCCCCGTACGTGCATACGTCGTAATATATTTGGCAAGGATACGCCTATTGATAGGCACATGGTACATCAGTTTCTTAAAGGGACCTTATTATAAGTACGTTCGGGATTGGAGGTTTCCGACATACCGTTGCCGTACCGTACCTTACCTCACCTTATCGCGAGGCCCCAAAAAATAAAAAAGGGTGCTATTATACGATATATTAATATATAGTCCCAAATGTACCGCATACACCTCAAGGGGTCAACCACCTGGTATCAATGAAACACCAAGCACCGACAGTGTTGCCACCCACGCCATCCTATTAAACTAGTCCTATTAAATACTCATGTACCCTGGAACAATCGTACTGATGTTCGAGCAGATGTGTATGTGCGTACAGATGTGCTCCTTGCTGCAGGGTGAGCTCACCTCTTGATAAAGTTTGGTACTGTCATACTGCGGCGCTGCTTGTTCCTCCGGCGCTGCTGTGGCGGCGCCCTTAACAGCCTCCCCCGCCTCCGCTCCTCCCGCCGCGACATGCTGGCCCGCCGTGCCGTCCGACGCCTTCCCAGCAGGATGATGCCAATGTTGCGAATCGTGCGATTCCACCCGCGCAGCCCCGCCACCTTCTCGGTGAATGGTGGAAGCATTGCCATGAGATGGCGCGACTGAACCAGAATCGCCTTCGGTCGCCACCACGACTACCAGCGGCGGTGCTGGTGGTGGTGGAGACGATGAGGCGCTCCACAACGAAGGCTCGAATAAGCCCCACCGTCGGCCCGGGATGAGCACGATGACGGCACAGCATACAACCCACAGGACATAGCGCGCTTCCTCGGGGACGTGCATCCCTATCATCGTCGACACCGCCGCGATCATCAGGTCCATCTCGTGGTAACCTTGGGGGTCTTCGTCGAGGCCACGTTGGTGCGATTCTCTCGTGCCCTGCTCCGTCGATTCCGCCGCGTGGGTGCCTATTCCGCCGGTAGCGCTCCCTTCCAGCCCCACGGTAGCCCCGGTGCCGACACAGTCATGGCTGTTGCCTTGACCGTTGATATTACTGTTGGTAGTGCCGTTGGTGTTGCCGTTGGTAGTGCCGTTGACGTTACGGTTGAGTTTACCGTTGACGATGATGTTACCGTTGGCGTTGCTGCCACTCCTCTCTATGCGTAAAAGGGCACGCTGCATGCGGGCCACGTAAGAACCAGGAGACTCCGGGCAGGTGCCGCGCGCCGAGTGTGCAGGACTGGCCGCGTCTTGCACGCACAACCTGCCGAAAATGCGCATCATACAATATGTACAGAAGTATATACCAGGTTTATATGACGCGCATTTGTCAGAAATCGGAGCCTTATCGCCACAAGCATTGCATACACCCCTTTGTATATATTTAAAACACACTCTGCTTTACCCATTCATTTGCGTTTATTTTGTTTTGGTTTTTCTCTTGCCTCACAGTCTGTGACCACGTGACCACATAATTTGTACTGGTATCTCTCTAGGGTCAGGAATCAGGCCAGACACTGGGTGTACTTACGTAATAGTTGGGTAGAAAGAACGGGTTTAATGTGAAGACAACACTCACCGCTTTATTACGAGCGAATGCGAGTTTCTAATCTTGACCAAGTCTCTCGTGATAGGGACCCCTTGCGAGAAAGCGTCGACCGTTTTTTTACTTGATCAAACAGTTGAATCTGTCTGCACTTTTCCGTCGGCACTTTTCATCAAATTCTCATAATGTTATTCGTCTACTACGTGGTTATCCAACATATTCTCATAATTTTATTTGTCTAATTCGTTGCACTCTCACATAAAAAAAATAAAATTTTAGTCGTACACAGGTTTCGAAACGATGACCTTTGTGATGAGAAGCATCTGCACTATCTGTTACCCTACACGTCCAAGTCGATGTGAACATCCAGTTTTTATTTACTTCTATAGTAAACGCACTGCATCTCTAACGGCGAAAAAAACGTGGTCAACACGGTTTCGAACCCGTGATCCTAGTCTGCGCCATCATACGCGTGTACCGCCTGAAGGGAGGGCAGAGGGGGTTCTCGGGGCACGTCGTCGACGTTTTTTCCTGTTTTTTTCCCCACTAATGCACACAAGTTGACGACAGTTACTAATATCCTGCTGCGCGAGTTCCTAGCGACAGCTATACTATCTTTATGTAATACCAGGCACTCTACATATCTACATACATACCTGGTACCTGGTTGTAGTAAGAGACGTGTCTCAAAAATGTGTGTGTGACAGACGCTCGAGCCTTGTTATCACAAGCAGTGCGTACATCCAGCTTCTACGACAGCTATATGTATACATGCCTACTACCAGGTATTATATATACGGTATACAAGGTTCCCCTTCGGGATTGCGGTTGGCTTCAAATCCCGGGGGGGGTGTGGTAAGCTGAAAAGAGGACACACAGCAGGCGCGTGTGTTCCTCGTATATACCAGCTACTATAATACTCGTACATATCATATACCAGGTATATAACATATACGAGTATCTAGTATATAGCCACCGGTTAAGAACGAAGAACATAAAAAGCTCTTAAAAGTTATGTACGAGGAAGAAATAAAGTACGTACGAGCTGGTTCAGGCATATCACCCAAAATTTCGTCAGTCACGAATGCCGCATGCAATAGCAACTCCAATGTCACATATTTGGTATCATACTGACCGCCATAAACAGTGGAAGAGGGTGACGTCGCCAGTTTTTTGTTCAAGGACCTAGAACTGGCGCTACCGCCGAAAATGTGGCCCGGCCGATCACAGGCCTTCAAAGTGGTCAACAATAGTCAGGCGTTTCCGTAGGAAAACCTGTTTTCCCCCATTTTTTTTCTGAACGAGCCGCTTCCAGGTGGTCTAAGGCATGTTTGTACAAAGTTTCACGCAAATATTCGAAAATCTGACTGCGTATGATCATATTAAGTCATATTTAACGCCCAAAATCGATTATATACTAAAACTAAGTAACTACGAGGCGACGCCTATTTTTGCACTTTTACCGCATAAAAGTCCAAATGTCCACGCCGTTTTTTGGAGATAGACCCTGAAATTTGGTACACGTGTTTTATGCGCCCTACCCGAGCCTTTTACGAATGGGGTTTTTTTTTTTTTTTTTTTTCGCCGGAAATTTTGGATCTCTCTTAAGACCCAAATTTCCCAAAAAAATACAAAACAAGCAATATCTGACGAAAAAAAAAAAAAAAAAAAAACCCATCCGTTAAAGTCTCGGGTAGGGCGCACAAAACACGTGTGCCAAATTTCAGGGTCTAACTCCAAAAAACGGCGTGGACATGCGCCACTGAATGAATTTTGGGTGATATGCCTGAACCAGCCTGTATCTAGTATATAGCCACCGGGCGAATAAAGAGGCCAGTAACATCGACCAGCCCGAACGAGTTTACAGTTATTACAGTTAGGGTTGCTAATTTGTGTTTTTTGGGGCGAAAAAAGTGTTTTTTGGCCGTTCGGAGTTTGATATAATACATCATCGATGAACCAATCAAAACGTAGCGGAATGTCACACACATCAATAGAATAGGCTGAATAGTTCGACGGGAGTCGCTTACTGCTGCTGCTGCTGTTGCTGTTTGCTGCTGCTGCTGCTGCCTGAAACAGCAGCAGTAAGCGCGCTGTACACGCGGCCCCAACATGTCGATCGCGGAGCCTGCGGGCGAGATGCCATCAGCACCGAGCCCTCAACAACCGTCCTCCTCGGCAAGCAGCGCAGAGACCTCAACAACCGTCCTCCAGATGAGGAGCGCATTTATTGTCTCCGCCTACTGTAGGCTGTGTGCTGCATGTCCTCCATATTGCGGTTGTTTCTGGGTTGGAGAGTGAATACAACAATATACCTCGGTATATTAAACTCACGAGATTTTTTGTGCGAGCAAACTTCACATGATCGTGCAAGAAGAGCAAATCTCCCTGCTCCATTCATTGCATACTTCCGTTCACAACAAACGTTCATTCATTATGGGAGCCGCTGCAGTAGGCCGCAGCAGCAGCAGCGACAGCAGCAGCAGCAGCAGCGGCGGGCAGCGCAGGAGATGGAGCACCCTTCACCCTTCACATATTGTTTGCAAACCACCTGTTGTCTTTTTCTCGATGAGTGACACAAGCTTCACGTATACAAAATAATATACCAGGTACCTGGTACCTGGTAGGTATGTATTATCCCCTGCTTGCTCGAAGAGGTCGGCTATATATGAATCAATGTGAGAACAACAACGCCTATTTAGACGAAAACACGTATCATATATTTCATACGACATTTTGTATACAAAACAATATACCTGGTACCTGGTAGGTATATATTATCCCCTGCTTGCTCGAAGAGGTCGGCTATATATGAATCAATGCGAAGCTTTTCCCTTTCGTTTATTGCCCATATTATCCTATTTTTGAAGACCTAGCCCTCAGCTCCAACGTAATAAAATAAAGCGGGGTTTGTTTTACTAGATGGTACATAACCCAATCATCCTGGTGCCGAGGTTTTTTCACCTATTGTAACTCATGATGGCGACATTTATTTGCCTACATTACTTCGAAATACCCCCAAAACAGCCGGTGTTTCGGCGATTTCACCTTTGTTTTTTCTCCAATGTAAAATTAAACCTCAGCAGCATGTAGGCGTATTAGATCTGGAGACGTACACGAACTTTCAGTTCAATATTCATGCGCGATCTCCCGCGCTATGCTCGTGAATATTCCGGAATTTTTTTTTCTTAATCAAGTAATTGTACGGTGGGTGGAGGCGTCGGCTTTTGGCGGGGATTTTTTTTTTTCTGGTCGATGTCGCTGTTTTTCTTGGTCGCTAAGGCTGTTTCTTAAGGAAGTTCGATTTGTTTCAGTTCGATTTGTTTTTTTCAGCCCATTATTGATGTTTTTGACCGGGAACGCGGGCTAATCGGCCGTGCGCTTCTCGGGATGAGTGCGCCCAACATCTCAGAGGTATCCAACGCAAAAAAACGCGTCTCCATCGAAGCATTTTCAAGTTCTTGAGGTATGTGGCATTTCGAATAATATCCAACAAATAACATTCCAGAAGCACAAACTATTCAAAAATTCCGTAATTTCTGACTCGGAAGTACCTTCAAATTGTATTTGATGTCTATTGTTCGATATGAGAAAAAGCTGGATATTTCAAACTGCTTCGATAGAGAAGCGGATTTTTGCGTTGGATACCTGTGGGATGGAAGGGAAATGCATTCCGAGAAGCGCACGACCCTTTCGACGGCGTTCCGGGTCAAAAACATCAATAAATGGCCGAAAAAAACAATCGAACTGAAACAATCGAACTTCCCTAAGAAACAGCCTAAGCACAAATTAGCACCCCTAACAGTAGTTATGTACATATGATATATGTTCTAGTGTTCCATGTCAGAAACAGGCAGTACAGTTCTTCAAAGCTACGTACGAGAAAGAAAAATTGTAGCCACCGGCCACCGGGCTATTAATAGTAAAGGGGCAGGTAACATCGACCAGAAAACGAGTTTACAGTTCGTTCAATATTTTCCTATTTCAGAAACGGTAGAAGTACACATACATGTACGTACCAGGCATCTGTCCGAAATTGGAGCGCGTTGTTACGAGCAGTGCCCAGAGACTATCCTACACATGTATATAATATGAATATCGTATGCATGTGTTATTCAGGTATGCTGTATATACCAGGCATGTCCCACTTCAGAGTTCTATTACTATTAATATTAATATGTAATAACTGTACATTAAAAGGCAAACATCAACATTGACCATTGACTCGAGATGGATATGTCGGGCGGCACGCATCACATGATGATGATGATCATGAGTATCATCATGATATGATACACGAGGAAGCCAGTTTTTATATTTTTCGGCTTGGCACCCGCCTGTGCCGATCGCGCCGATACGAAAAAAAAAAGCTACATATGATACAGCCGAATTTCCGACAGCGGTGCTGATGCTGCCGGTGGCCAAAAATGGCCATCTGTCTGGGGAGAACACTCAAAGTGCTGCTATTAGGAACATATGAAAAAAGAAAAAAAGGTTTCGAAACGTTCAGTCGGAACGGAAAGACCCTGCGGTATGACTATATATGCGATACACGACCAAATAAATGAGCCAATACCTTTTGGACTGGGAACACGCTTGCTGTGCCGATCGTGCCGTAGTCAGAAGCAAAACGCTTCAAAGCCGAATCTCCTATAATAGTACTCCTACATATGATAGGGCTATGCTGATATTGACGATTGCCGTAAGAGGGGATTTGCTCCACTGGACAGGACATTGGGAAATGCTACTAAGCGTATACTTCAAACGTTTTCTACAAATACTAATACTGTTAATAGGTTAATACTAGCTAATCGCGCAGGATAGCAAGGGTGTGTTTGGTATGGAATATACCCAGTACATACATATCAGGTACTCAATATCATACATACTCTGGGGTACCCGAGTACCAAACCTGGTGGCTCCGGTTACTATCGTGTGCTGTGAGTATCGTCTGCTCGGGTAGGCACCCGGTTGTCCGTCCGCCAGAGTGGGTATACTCGTAGATATACCCTATATACCAGTATACCCTACTTTACACATCCAAAAGTGCACTCTTCAGCGCGCTGCGGTACCACTCCTGGCTACTACGTAGTATTATAATATCTACCCAGAGGTAAGAGGTAGGTGGTGTGCGACTGTTACCCCTAAAATGGCTAGAACGGCATCGTAAAACGGCGAAAACGGCTAAAAGGGGCGACAAAACCGTCATTTGTCATTCATCATTCACAGTTGTCGCCCACACGCATGAATATATTGGCATACCTGGTACATATCTTGGGCACGAGTTAATGCCAGAACAACAGCAACAACAACAACAACAAATCATATGAAATGTACCAGGTACCCAATTGGCGCTGCTGGGTTTTAGGTGGTGATACCGGTGAGCTAAGCATCGTAAAAGCATCTCAACGAAATGTACGACACGCTATGTACGCGTAGCATGATACCAACGCTAACCCTAACCCAGATGTAACGTAACGTGCAACAAGCAACAAGCAACGATCAAAACCATGGCAGGTGCTACGGAGTTGCCAACTGTCTAGAGGGGGCGCGCAGCACCACGACCAATAGTAGTTCCAGCGGTGTGTGCATGTCAGAGATGACCTTCCATCGTAAAAGTGTAAAAATTGCTATGAAGCAAACAACCCCCACCTCAGCAGCACGGGCAGGGGCTGCTCGCTGCTTTCTTCCGTGTCACCCATCACCGATAATTTAATCGCCATTTTAGCTTTGGACAGCGTTCTTCGAGTATACCAGGTACTTACTGTAAGTAATTACCCCTTTTGGAGTCAAAATCACTTTAATACCTGAACTTAGACTGAGAAATTTATTTTATGTACACCAGAATCGGTCGCCCCGGTTGTCCAGCGAGCGAAGACTGCTAAGTTTGAGGTCGAGGGTTCGAGTCTCCGTATGCAGATTTTTATTATCAAATGACATCCAATTGTGGAGACGGCCTACTATAGCTTGGCTAAGCACAAATCGATCGAGTCGACGAGGGAAGAACGTGCTGAAATATTATCGCGATAAAAAATGCGAGGCACGCACCGTAGTGGGGAGGGAGAAGAGAGGAACTTACTCAGTGACTAAAGAGGGAGAGAGAAACGAAAGGCGAAGATAATAAATGGGATGGAAAAAAAGAACCGGAAAAAATGTGCAAACCGAACATATAAAAGGGATAAGGCGTGCCTTCACGCCCCAACTTTGGTGTGAATACTTGAACTTCTCGCAGTTTTTTTTCGAATACCGGACCAGTGTTTTGTGTTTTCTCGAATATGCGTTCTATGTGATTTGACGCATGCTACGATAGAGGTGCCCCATGATTTTTCTGAGCTCTTCAATTGAGGAGCTCCATACCTCTATACCTGCAGTAGTCTAAATACTGATTTTGGAGGAAAACAAAAGTGCTACCCGATGAACTATCCCATGCTTTACAGTAACTATACTATACTATGAAAACGATAACAACACGAGAATGAGAGTCCCACAATTTAGGATTAAGGAGTCCGATCATACAGAAAGCAATTCAGCAAGATGTGCTACCTCTATCGTATCTCATTTCTCAAAGTACAAAGTACAGATTTTAGAGTACTTAACCCATTCAGAACTGAACAAAATGTCCCACACTAATTCCAAGTAGTTCGTCCCCAAATTCGTGGGACCAGTTCTTAAGGGGTTAATAAAGCGAATTTTAGGATAAATCGCTTAGAAAAACAAAACTGGCCCATTTGGGTGTGTGTCATTTCTGCGAATGTTGCACAACTCGCATAACGCCAGGGGAAATCAAGCTTGACGGGTCGAAGTTTATTCACAGACGAGGGAAGACAGCAGGACAGGAAGCGACCCTAACAGTGCTACCCTTCCCGAACCCTTCTGGCGAAAAAAATGCAACGCGGGGAGAAGAGCCTTCGACTAATATTATAGCTGACCCCGAATCTGAGTCACGACTATGACCATGAAAAGGGAGGGGGCAAGATAAAGAAGGGAGAAGACAACAAATGGGATGAAGATAAAAAGAAGGAAACAAAAATAGCGCTTGTATATCGTATAGCATGTAGACGATTAGGGACCGCGCTTGTCAAACGCGTTGATCGCTGCACCTGTAGGTCCCACCGCAAACTGAAAATGAAAACTCAAAACACAACAGCCCTTTCGCGTATAACGTATAATCCCCAGCACGTAAACCTATTAATACCAACTATGGAAAGACGTTACGCTCACCGGAACCAAACAACAAACAACAATACCTCTGTAACCTATTATTAATAATAGACCTCTAGGTAATCTGCCCAAGTGGTGAGAAATACACATATCAATACCTGCAATCGAGAGTTAATCTGGCCAGCCGCCTCGCAGGCCTCATGGTCTGGTCTGCGTATGATGGGCACTCAGCGGAGATGGTGAAATGGGCAAACAGAAACACCGACACTCCGCCAATGCATCCATCCATCCACGAATGCTTTCACGAGCGCTCTCGTATGGTGTACCATACGCTCCAACGGATGCTACTGGATGGAAACGGTTCAGCCGTTCAGAGGTCAGACAGCTGCAAGCCGCAACCCCCTGGACTACGTACGTGCCGTGTATATACGGCAGAGTGCATACAAAGTATCATACAGAAGCACCTTTGTTGTTGTTCTGTACAGAGTACTACCGTATATCCTAAATGCCAGGACGCCTGGTGTGACAACTACCATGTATCAGGGTACCAGGGTACGAGGTACCGGTATGTTATACGGTCCACGAGAGTGGAGACCCTCAGGAGACCCTCTTCAGTCTCCAGGCCACTACTCGTATTACTACTATTAATATTAATACATGATGTTGCGATGTTGCACTGCTGTTGTTGCACCTGTATGAGCCCTATTGCGACGACACAAAAAACCCGTCCAAGCCGTCTTTTGCTTTCTGCGCCGGCACACATCGCTGGTTTTACAGCGAATGCTTTATGATGCTGCTGCTGTATACCGGGGTAGGGTGTGTGGCGTACTGTCAACAAATACTGAACACGACTACCCAAGGGTATGTACACGTATAACGTGATATGAATAATAGAAATTTAGTATATAAACAGCCGCGGAGATGCGGTGAGTTTGATTTGACTCTCGGTCCGTCTGTCTGCTCTATCGAAGTATCACAGCGCCGCTGAGATTCAGCGCCGAGTTTTCCGAGTGTTGGAAATATTAAAAAAAATGTACCAGATATATGATAACACGCCGGCACACATGCTGGCTTTACAGCGAAAATGTTTTGTTGATTATGTTGCTGTATGCTGCTGTATACCCGACCCGGGTAAGGTGCGACATGTTTTTGTGATCCTGCTGCTGTATACCAGTACTGTATACAGCAGCAGGATCACAAAAGCATGTTCGCTGTAAAGCCAGCGAGGTGTACGGGCGTGTATGGTGTATGTGCCACAATTTTTAATGTTTCCAACACTTGGGAAACTCGGCGCTGAATCTCGGCGGGCGCCATACACCTTTACCCGGGTCGGGTATACAGCAGCAGTATCATAAAGCAATCGTTGTAAAAGCCAGCAATGTGTGCCGGCGTGTATGGTATACTGCACCTGTGGTACAAAAAATATTATGTCCAACACTCAGAAAACTCGGCGCTGAAACTCGGCGGCGCTTTGACACTTTGATAGAGCAGAAAAACGGAGCGAGAGTCAAACCCACCGGCATCTCCACGACTATACTAAATCTCTATTAACAAGTCCATTGTTGATAGTATTGTGCAGGTATGATTCAGTGCGTATAAATACCTTTGGGTACGTACGAGTAGTCGTACTCAGTATTTAGTACCGGTACGTTTTTGCTATTTTAGTATCAGGTACCAGGTAGCTGGTAAGTGAGCTACTGAAATAGTATACTGTATAGTATACCAGGTGCTGGAAATATGGTTGATGACTTGACGACAGACGACAGCATCACAGATCAACCCGCCCGACTGCCGATACTGTCGATACGCACGCTCGTTAGCCGTGCCGGTACGGGGGGACGCCTCCACTCCCACTTCACGATTGACGCAGCACACAGCACACAGCACACAGCAAACAACAAGCAGATACTTCGCTACCTGGCACGCTCTAATGCTGTAGTAAGACAGCTAATTTAGTATTTGTATGCATGGTCTTTGCAGTCCTTACGGTAGTCCAAGCCAGCAGCACTCGCAACCATGCCACAGCACCAACAGCACCAACAGCACCAACAGCACCAGCATCACAACATCACCGCAGCAATGAATAGTCACAGCCCCCGGGTACTAGCGTAAATAACACGCATGAAAGCGCACCCCGGTGATACATTTTGGTAACCTTAGAAAATATTATCACCGGGTATGCTTTTGTAGGGGGGTGTGCTATCTAACGTACCCCGGGTGACCAGCACCATGCACGGGAGCCCCGAAGCTGGGGGGGGGTGCTAACGAGGGGGTGTGGTAACGAGGGGGTGTGCAAGCGGTATCTTGGATTGCTAAGGAGTGTCAACCGACCCCGGGCAATAATGCAGGGGGGTGTGCTACAGGGTGTGTTAACAAGGGGTGTGCTATCATACGAGTAATGCATGAGAGGCTTTGGTCTGAAACTACAATAGTGTGTTCTCCCATTCCCACGCAGCGACCGTGACAGTAACGCCCACGTTTGAAACCCGGGGATAGACAGCAAACAAACCCGCCTTGCTGCGATGCTGGAGAACGGTTACCCATACAACATTCGATTATGAAACTGCCGAGGATTGAACCTCAGAGGCCCTGTCCCACTGAGACACTGGCTGATGATATTTTCATATAAAACCTTCCGCAGATGCTCCCAGTGTACTTCATACTCCCGATTGCACTCAGAGTATCAAGTACATTTCGTACTCCGAGTACGTACTGAGAAAATAATTGAGAGTAATGGCGGCCTAAATACGGGAGTGTGATCAGTACAGAACCCCGAGTACCAGCAGTACCCGCAGTATCGAACTCCGAAATACTTGGGAGTATCAGGCGGTATCCGCAGTACAGAACCTCGAAATACTGCGAGTAAACAAAGTACCTCAAGTATGTTTTCTTGAAAATACTCTAAAACTACTTCCAGGTACTGGGAGCATCTGTGAAATGTGAAATGTTGCAAACGCCAGTCACATGCTCCCAGAATCTGGGAGTAACAACGGCCGATTCCTTTATAAATGATGCACAGATGCTCCTTGTGTACTCGGAGTATCGAGAAAAGCTCGTTTTCCGAGCTCCGAGTACTTAGAGTATTAGAGTACTGGCGGCCTTAATACTGCGAGTGCTGGGGGTATGAGCACGTACTGAAGGCCAACACACTGCGGGTACTCGACCCCCGAATACTTGGGAGTATTGGCAGTATCCGCAGTACAGAATATCGAAATACGTCGAGTACCTCCAGTATTCGAAGTGCATAAACCCGAAATACTGCGAGTACATGAGTATCTGAAGTGTTGGTTTCTCGAAAGTACTTTACTTTACTCCCACGTACTGGGAGCATCTGTGGAACCTTCCTTTCTAGCCAACACCCAGCAAAACAATGCGGTTACCGTAGCAATAGCAATAGCAGTGGTAGTCGCGCTGGTTTGTAACGACAAGTTCCGCGGTTGGCCCATTGTTGTAATGGGCGATCAGTTGCCTCCATGCTGGTACCGGTATCCACACCGGTGTGTGTTGTGGATGAATGGTGTCTACCGCGTGTGATCACTTAGGAGATTGATGCTGTTTTCAGGCGTACCTCCTAAAGAGGTGTGGTATTCAACGTACCCCCGGTGATAAAGTGATGGTCGAAAAACAAAACAAAATATATGTATCCCCGGGTGTGCTCTTGTAAGGGGGTGTGTTATCAAAGGGGTGTGTGGGGGTGTGTCATCACGCGTTGGATACGGCAACCGTTGCCCTGGAAAGCATTACGCATTCGTCACAGCAGTAGACATGAAACCATCAACGTTCAACATCATACCTGCATCGCCAACGGAAGGCCAAAATATAACACTAACTCTCTTACTATTAATAGTGCGCTTTACAGAAGCCTAGCAATGCTACATGTGCCTCCTCGAACTGCAACTGTTTTGTCCCCACAGCGGGGGTGCAGTCCTAAAAGTTATGTTAATATGTTATGTTAACACGTTATGTTAATATAATGTGAATGTGTTATGTTAATATAATATGCTATGTTAATATGTCACAGTAGGTTAATATGCTATGTTAGTATTTTTTTTTTTTTTTTTTTTTGTCCATCCCATTTATTGTCTTCGCACTCCGTCTTTCTCCCTCCCTAGTCGTAACTCAGATCCGGGGTCACAAAGTAGGCTCCTCTCCCTCCTCCCCCACTACGGTTCTTGCCTTGCATTTTTATCGCGAGAAGATTTCAGCACTTTCTTCCCTCGTCAACTCTCGTCGACTTTTGCTTACCCACGCTATAATATGCGCTCTCGACAGACGGTGTCATTTGAGAATAAAAACCTCCACGGGGAGAATCGAACCCTCGACATCCGGCCCCTACAGGCTTCGTGGCTACCAGTTAGACCACCGGGGCGATGTTATGTTGATATGTTACCAGGTATGTTTATATGAATTTGCTACTGTAAGCTGTAGCATTACTCGTACGCGACAGAACTCAATAAACAAGAAAGTGTGAGCTAAGAAATGTCGGCTCGACTCTTGCTCCAAATACAATAAATACAATACATAGAAGCTCTACGGTAGTGTATGTAGTACACACTGAACCTACGGTAGTGTAGTACACACCGTGCCTCACATAACAAGAAGAAGAAGAACTTCACCCTCGGCCCAAAATAAGAGCGAGTTTCTTTACGCCTTAAAAAGTGCACCCCCAGTAATGGGAAACATTAATGGGAAACAGGGTAGTGGGATTTTTCCACTTGTTCAGTACGGTGGGGTATCCGATTTAAGAGCCCTTCGGAACCGGCCAGTGTTACCGCTCTCATCTGCGAACCGCTCGTATCCCCCTTTTAAGAGCATTATTGACGCTATCCCGGGATAATAGCGAAATAACTGCAATCTTTTTGGGGGGGCATACTACTGGAAACTAGTGTAGGACACTTTTTTTTCAGGGTAACGCTTAAATCGGGATGATTATTTCTGCTTGAAGAGCACAAAGACTCCGTAAAGTGGGAAAAAAAGTCGGGCGAAACCTGGCTTTCCAAGTTCCGTGCCATGCCGGATTTACCGCTCTGAAGTTCGCTTTCTCTTACGTATGATGGTTGCTCTTAAATCGGGTACACCAGTACCCCCCCTGTAAACGCCTGCTACGAATAGGGGCACTGCTATGGTTGTGACTGACGGGGGATCATGAGGTGTGTGTAAGACTATTGCTATTAATAGAGTAACACTATCGTAGACCTAAAAAATTGACTAATCACAAAACTGCGGGCACGAAATGTCTTTCTCTGTATACCCAATAAGGCACATGCCTTATCGGATCATTTGGTTAGGTTATGCTTGATTTTGTTCTTGTCAAGGTCGGCTTTTGGGCGAGGAGGGTTTAAAGGTGAGGTAACGAGTCTCATAAAACTAAGGCGCTACCCCTGCATGGCAAAATGAATAGTATAACAGGTATAAATGGCGTAACAGGTATAACAGGTATAAAAGGGTTGGTGTCGCGTGGTGCAGCACTGTACAGCGTCAGCGTACCTGGTAGTGGAACGGGCGCTCTCCCCGCTGGACGAAGACAGCTCCCATTGTGACGACTCTTCCCGGTCCTTCTGCCCAACGCTGCGCGATAACGATATCCCGATCGGGTCTGGAGAGGCGGGCGATGGCCGTATCGAGCCTTCTACGGGTGCCGGGCAGTCGACGCTCAAACCCTCAGTGCCGGCAGTGCCCTCGGTGCCAGGGCTACTACTGCTTTGGGTGGTTGCGTCCTCGCCTTCTTCTGGCTGCGTGTCGATAGGGATGCTGGAGAATGACATACTAGCCTGCAACAGGAAGGGGGGGGGGGGGGGTTCGTGCTCGTGCGTCTGAACAGGAGTTACGGCTTGGAGTGGCAATAGCAATAGCACGGAACAGACAGAAGTAGCAATAGTTACGGCTTGGAGTAGCAATAGCGATAGCACTACGTACAGCAGTGGTGACCCCGATGTGAGGCGACTACGGCTATCATATAAGGGGACCAAAAGTGGCGCAACACAACGTCGCCTAATATACATATGTGTAATCCTTCGTATATGTGCTATGAATACTGTATATATACATGGCGAATCGATTCACATTAAAAGTAGGTAGGTACTTCGAACAGAGAACACCGGAGAGGTATTACAGCAATTCGAATGCAGCATCACAATGGTTGTCCGGATATGATGTGACACAACAAGGCGACTACGGTTTCGAGGCGACCTAAAATGGCTTCACACAACTACGTCGTACAGTAGGTGCGTATAGAAATAAGGCGAGTCGAGTCGCCTTATATGTGCTGTTCCAAAAGGCTACTGTGCGAGTAAATGGTACGTACCAGGTACATAGTACATATATGAGGCGAGAGTACCTATAATAAGGCGAGAGTGCCTACATCAGGCGAGAGTGCCTATATAAGGCGAGTGGTCTCCGTATTCAGACGACCTCGACACAGAAACAAATACCAAGGCACCAATACCATTGACCACACAAGACCAGTATGTGCATGTTTACACAACTGCGGCAATTCTTCTTCGTGCAATACCGTAATAATTTAATAAAGCGAGCAAACGCACCCCGGGAAACGATGATTTTGCAGGCGCAAAAAGACGCCCCGGGGCGTTTACTGTGTGGCCGGACCATCTTCTGAAGAAACAAAATGGACATTTTGGCCCCCCGGGGCGACACAAAAAACAAAAACAAGCACACACCTCTCACGAGCACAGAGCAACAGCACAGCAGCAGCACAGCAGCGCCCACAAGACGGCCAGCACCGATAAAATATAAAAGCACCGACGGCCACTGCAAGTCATGGGGAAGCTTGCGCCGTCCTGGTGAAGAGGAGGCGCCCACGAGGGAGAGGACGCCGGCGCCAGCTCCCGCGCCTTTAGCGCAGGTGGTACAGCACCGACCACCCCCCCCGCATTTACCCTCCGAGCTTTGGACTGAAGCGTTCAGTGGGGCTCGGCCCCGGGGCGTTTACCCCAAAAACTTGCAGGGGGGGGGGGCTTTTACTGTGTCGCCGGGGCGTTTTTCGCATTTTTTATTTTGACAGGGGGCGTTTACTCCGGAGTTTGCCCGCTTTCGCTAAAAATAGCGCTCCGGGGCGTTTAATAATAGAGGGGCGTTTACCCGCATTTTTACGGTATGTACCTCTTGCAGTCTTTTCCCAAAGGTCAGCTTCCTACTATATAATAGTTGCACACTCGGGATGGTGCCGGCCCAAAGCAGGAGCATCCATGTCAGGGAACGAGAGGAAAACGTTGTTCCCTCGTGACACGTCCAACCCAACGTTCACCGCCCATGTCATCTTCTACTAGAACCACTACATATAGCCGATTTCAGCACCACGCCCCTCCCACGCACGTGCATACCTGAGCGCGGGCGGTGTGGCGTAGATCTGCAAGCTCAATCAACCCCATGCTGTGGAGGCTGCCGTGGCATGGAGTCATTGCAGCATTCTCCAGGGCTACACATACTTTTCGACGTTCTACGAAACGCCACTCAACAGGTCATAACTCCTGCTACACAAATCCGTTCGACCACGCGGACCGCGCGATCTCCATGACATATACTGGTATATACCGGTATATGACATCACTGAGGCTAGGCGATGAGCCTATGTGGGGTCTGGCTTGGCTTCTCGACCGCACCGACTTCTCCAAATACGAATACCCTCCCTGCATTCTGAGGGCGGAAGAGAGCCCGAATTGATCTCGTCGGGTACATGGTTAGGCCATACAGCCATACAGGGCCATCGCCATCGCTTTCCACACAAGACCACCAAAAAGCACATTTACTGCAGACCAGACATACGTGAGGACGCTGATCACACTCGTGCTTCTGCTGCTGTCATAGTGCCGGGGCAGGGCCACCAGAGAGCGCCTTCTCGGCTCAAATATCACGTGTGTCATGTGGCTGCAACCAGTTGTAATGTTGAGCTGAAATTCCATGAACTTCAGCAAGCATAAATCATAAATCGGGATCTGGTTGCCTCTGGCAGCAAGAAAAAAAAAATGTAACTGAAGCAATATTTAGGTTCGAGGCTGTAGCCGTGTCTCTATTAACTTTACATGATCTTGTTGTTGTTGTTGTTGTTGTTGTTGTTGTTGTTGTTGCTGTTCGTTTTTTCACTGTAAGGGGGCACTCACCGCCACATAAACGCCACGTGTTGTTGTGTTGTATTTCTCCATGTGCTTTTGTTCCGTTTCGCTAAGGGGGGTTTCCCCTCACGTCGAGGCAATGCGCAGCATGCATCGATTTGGGGACTTGATTATACTCGAATATAGCACACAGGCAAAGCGACGAAATAAAAAAACCAAAACGGCATCGGTCACACGAGGTAGGCTATCATAGCCTATGGTAGCCTATGATAGCCTATGACAGCCTATGACACATTTAGTAATAGTGTCCGCACTGAGATGCTACGGAGCACGAGCTGCACTACATTACTCGAAAGGCTGCTTTCTCGCGTTCGACTGCTACGTCTGGTGATAGTTCGAGATGGAATTGGCAATTGTTTGCGAGAATGCCCCTTGTACACCTCACTGTGGGTATCAACCGGCACGGGCTGCCACCGTACCGCCAGTCCACCGTACCGCTCCGCCTCTCTCATACTCTCAAAGTACGGATACTCAATGCCAAGGTCACGAAAACCATGCTGCACAGGTGTGTCACGTGGAGCCCCACCGCCACCCATCGCGCCCAATTGCGCACGGCTCGCCACCGATTGTTCCTTCGCTGCATCGGATGGAAGCGAAAACGTCGCAAGGGGATAGATACCGCATGCTATCGTACGCAGACGCACGCGCTCGGCAAGACTGCCTGTGAGAGCGTTGAGACGACGGTGCATACAAATAAACGGAGGATACTTCAAGCGGGGTTCATGGGTCATACCAGGTATGGTGAACCAGAGGTTACCAAAACGAGTCATCTTGGGGGGTGGGGGGGGTACTCATGTTGTGCACGGCCGTAGTCATATGACCATAGACCCTCGCATCCCTACAATGCCGGGACGGAGCGCGTTGGGTTTTCACCAACCAGGCAGACATTGCTTGCACCAAGCGCGAAACGCCGTGAGGTATTGGGCGAGTCGCATGGAGGGTGAGCTGCATCCTGCTAAGAACCGCCTCTGAGGCGGACTTGCATATGGACGACAGCTTCAATGAGTTGATTTAATTTCTGGTGTGGCCACTTCCGGAGACAGCAATGGGTTTTACTATGTAACTGCCTCGCGGACGCCTTACCATATTAACACTACGTGGTACGACCATTCCCCTTGTGCGGAACAAAGGTTCTCCACCCCGCACAAATGATCTACTCGACCGCCAGCTTTGGTGACCGCCAAAAAAAAATAACAAAAAAAACGGCACCCTGGTTGTCTAGCTACGCAGCGATGGCGTGTTTTACAGCGTCGTTGCCAACCGACGCCAACCCAACCTATAAATATATCATATACTTATAGGGGGGGGGGGGTGTACTCATGTCGTGCACGGCCGTAGTCGTGTGCCCATAGACCCTCGCATCCCTACAATGTCGGGACGGAGCACGTTGGGTTTTCACCAACCAGGCAGACGTTGCTTGCCCCAAGCGCGAAGCGCCGTGAGGTATTGGGCGAGTCGTATGGAGAGTGAGCTGCATCCTGCTAAGAACCACCTGTGAGGCGGACTTGCATATGGACGACAGCCGGGGGGGGGGTTA